>CM055277.1:65148614-65587074 GCA_029237695.1 Conchocele bisecta
CCACGAGATGAACATATATGTCATATTCGTTGCAAAAACAAAAAAATATGAATATTCTAATTTATTATATACCGCTCCATGGAAATTAGCAGTTTTTTAGACTGTATACGATAATGAATGGTATTTTCAGCCTATTTGCAGTCCGGCACTGCATGTGCGCATTATGAATATAGATAGCGGATGTAGTCGTATTTTAACCGGAAGTTGTTTATTTCATCGATGAGAACATATGACTTTTATTTACATCGTATAACTATGTATTTCATGGGTAGGTATATAATAAAGATCGGTATCAGCTTACATGACCACGTTATATGACCAGTAGCTACAGTGGTCACAAATCCCATAAGCCCCATTTCTCCAGTCGCAGCCACATTAATTTTCCAGTTTTATAGCACATGGTTGACAATTTGAAGTCCATATCATGATATTGTTTCTCTAACATGATTACACTACACGTAATGATGAATATTGTACATGCATATATGTAACGGGATAAATGGTGTTTATGAGATGTGTGTAGCAGTGTACAGTGTGGTCAGCGTGTAAGTGCACACACGAACGAACACGACAGGTTGGTTCCAACCTGTCGTGTTCGTTCGTGTGTGCACTTACACGCTGACCCCACTGTAGCTTCTGATCAATAGCACACTTCGGTACCATGGTAACGGTACATAGTGTTCGTTAGAGGTCTAACAGGAAATACACATCGTGATCAGGATACATGAATGTGCAATGTGAATAGGAGCTCCACTGGCCACGCGTCCCATAAACCGCATTTTTCCAGTAATGATTGGCATTATTATTCATTTTATATCATACTTATATGTCCACACTGATATAAGGGGCGATAACCGTGTTTCCGTAAAATGTTAACGGACATTACTATTTATTATCTGTATGTATATGTTTATGTGCAATGATCATATCTTTGTCGAAAATATTATTTGTTAAGGTGACGCATTTAATTAATATAAATAATTAAAATATATCATGCCTCATTTGCATATGAAAATAGCCTGATACCACCGCGAGTCACTGTCAGTAAAATACATATTACTATATCATTATATCTGTATAGCGGGCACTCGTAATTTTTAGAACTGGTGGAATAATAACACAATTATACACTTATTTAATTCCTATAAAGGACAGCTTGTGCCTACTGAGTGTGCATGTACCTTTAATATCCATGGAGGATGATACTTTCGACTTCACGGTTATCGTAGTACATTTTCACGAGCACACCGGTGAATTAATATTACAAAATAAAAATACAATATACACCGTTTTTGTTTTTATGTAGCTGCGAATTGGGACTTATGGATTTTTCGACCAGAGTAGATCCAGATCATCATGTGCTTCCGCACAGTCTGGTCAAGATCTGCACTAAGATCTGCACTGTTCGCCATTCCATCACCTTTGAATGTAACAACCGTAATTTGTCTAACAGTTCAAATACATCGTTATCAGGCTACAGAAATGTGCTATGTGATCAGGAGCTACACTGGTCACACGTTCCATAAACCGCAATTCTCCAGTCACAGTGACGTATCATGATGTGAATATATGTATCAAAAACATTATAGTATCATTTCCTACCTTTCTCTGTATGTAAATGTGATCCTGGTATGATATAAACACATACAACATGTGGCTGTTTGTGTCTTGCTGTTTAGTGACCATCAGGGGCGTCGGAAGCAGCAGAATATTGGTCCGGCGAAGGTCGAGGATCCCACCCACCACACACCCAAAGTGTATGTTGTTACCACTCAGTTGAACCGTCTCTGCTAAGCATCTACGTGTGGGTAGGTTTTGAAAGTGGTTCTGTGAAAAAACAAACACAATGTGTATGTTATTTTACGCTATTTACTAGTGGTATTCAATTCAATCCGGTTATGAATGTCCACTTAATAAGTTTAATAAGAGTATGTTTTTTATTTTTCTAAAGTTCGCTGGCTGAAATTTGAATACAATGTATATGCTAATAACTTCCTTGAGGAAGGTTTTAACATAAAATTACCTTCGTTTTTTTTTTCAAGGCCTTGCTTGTTTTTACCGGGTACGTATGCAGGTTTTGGTAAACTGGGTGGACGCTTAACATAGAACGGATTTGGTATGGCGTTAGTAAATCATACCTTCAATATGTGTGTTGGTAGTGATGAAAGTCAGTTGCTCCACTCCTACGACAGAGGCCCATCAAATTACACGATCACTATCACTATTATACTGAAGAATTCATATTTGTTTTCTAATCCTGTTTATATATCCTACTTGTAGTCTATTGTGTTATGTATGTATGTATGTATGTATGTATGTATGTATGCATGTTCATATACAGTGCAACCTCTCAACACCGGACACCCTGGGAGGTCCCCAGGGTGTCCGGTTTAGAGATGTTCCACTGTAAATCAGGCATATGACCATTCTGCAATGTATGTGCGTGCTTTGCAATCATGAACATACATTAACATCTGAGATAAATTGCCAAGAAACCCATAAAAAATAGGATCACAGATGCTGTCTTGATGTTCTGTTTACAGACGTTCCAGTCTACATGATGACAGACGGTTCAACTGAGTGGTAACAACATAAACATTTGATGAGAAATTAAAAAAAAATATGAAAACTATTTAGAGATGTGCGCATCGGCTGATTTGTGTATCTAGCCGACACGAACAACAAAACCGAACATTCTCCTTGGAAGTCAGCAGTATGAGAAATGCATAGTACATAATATTAATAATAATAATGACATTCCTGACCTTGTATATGAATTCTAAATATTTCAATAAAAATGACATTTTTGTCAAAAGTTTTGGTCCGGTAGTCGCCGGAACTGCCGGACACGTTCCGACGCCCCTGACCATTTGGCTCAAGGGAATAAACGTCTTCAATAAATATTACATTCGAGCTATGCCCTGATCGATGATGCCCTATACTGATATTTGCCGCAATTAACATATCTCGGATACATTATTTATTCTATTCCCAAACGGCACGCAACCGTGAATATGTGCGCAAGTTAATAACTAGCCGTACTACACCACTACCAGCGCTAATCCTGCCACATATTTGTCAGTTATTTTATTTGAAAATACTTGGGATTGTGCTTGAAATCAGGAAGCTTGATTAACTGAGCATGAGCTCTGTTGCAGCTCAGACTCAGCCAATCAAACTGTTTGATTGCGAGTTGGGATTGACAATATATTTTCATTTGTTTTCAATTTTAAAATACCTGAACATTGTGCTTGAAATCAACAAGCTTGATTGTCTCAGCCTGAGCTGTGCTAAAGCTCAGGCTCAGCCAATCAAACTGCTTTATTGCGAGTTGGGATTGCCAATATATGTCGAGAAACGTTGACATCTTGGCATGATTAACGCAAGCAGGTGTGTACTCGAGTTTCTAGCAGATGGTTATACAGGAATGAATGGCCTTTTTGTGGAATTTATCGGGGTATAAACTTGGAAAAGTCGCGGGAATACTGGACGAAGGCCGGAAGGCCTCGTCCAGTATTCCCGCGACTTTTCAAAGTTTATATCCCCGATAAATTCCACAAAAAGGCCATTCATTCTTTTTAATTCCAGAATTTGAAATAAATTAATCAAGAAAATATGTTTATTTTCCGTTTTCTTAAGAATTATTTTAACTGCGCCTCAGGGTTACGCAAAGTAGTTCGGCTTGGGAGTTTACTGGGATATAAACTTTGGACAGAGTCTTGCTACGGGCCAATCAAATGTTAGGGAATCGTGTAAATATTTTTGTTCTGGAATTATTATAGGGTGAATCTGTACGGAGTCCCGTAGGGGACATTGATTTGTTTTAATTAATTCTTTCCCACGAAATAACAATTCGTTCCCTCAATTTAAGAATAAGTTCCCTCGAATTAACAATTCGTTCCCACGATATAACAATTCGTTCTCTCGAATTAACAATTCGCTCCCACGAAATGACAATTTGAGTGAACGAATTGTTATTTCGTTGGAACGAATTACAGTGAAACCTCTCTAAACCGAACACCCTGGGAGGTCCCCAGGGTGTTCGGCTTAGAGAAGTTTCACTGTAAATCAGGCATTTGATCATTATGAGCCATAGTTGTGTGCTATGCGATCACGAACAGACAATATCACCCGAGATAAATGACCAGGAAACTCATAAAAAATACCGTCAAATGTTTTTCTTTGTGCCTGGTTTAGAGGGATTCCACTGTAATAAGAAAAACAAGCATACGTCCCCTGCGGGGCTCCGTAACTCTGTCCAAGGCGACGTATGCGAGTTTATCCCATCAACACAGTGCGTATGTGCCGTGAAACACGGTGCCGTGAAACATTTTTGATATCCAGTCAATACTATTTTTGCATTTTACAGCCATTTGTAGGTGTTGACGGGATAAATAGAATAGTAGGTTAGTGCCGTGAATGGGAAAAATTATCTGGCGCGGCACGGAAACGGGATGTGCTCGGCAGAGCCTCGCCCATCCCGTTTCCTGAGCCTTGCCAGATATGTTTTCCCATTCACGGTACTAACCTACTATTCTCTATATTGTAGCACCGTATCAATCTACCGGTAACAGTGAACATTGGAGGCTAAAATATGGAAGCGTCCTGATGCCAATGCTAAAATATTTGTATCTCCTAATTAGGAGTTAGTATCTCCTAATTAGGACTTACTATCTCGTAATTAGGACTTACTATCTGTGTCAATGCTAACACTTGTTTATCTCCTAATTAAGATACTAACTCCTAATTAGGAGATCGTAAGTCCTAATTATGAGATACTAACCCCTAATTAGGAGATAAGTCCTAATTAGGAGATATTAAGTTCTAATTAGGATTTAGTATCTCCTAATTAGGACTTATATTTTAACATTGGCACATGGGGGCCGTTTCACTGAACTTCGTACGACTAAAATGTTCGTAAGTGCAAATTTAGGTTCGTCTGAAAATTTCAATTGATGGATTTACATTTATTGAGAATAGGCTGCATATGCAGCCTATTCTGAATAAATGTAATCCAATAAGTGTTTAGAAGAAAACATTGTTAATGTGAAACGAAGTTTAGTGAAACGGCCCCTAGGACGCTTCCATACTAAAACGCTTGTAGGATGTGTGTTACGTTTTACGATGCTTTGGTTTATATTCTCGAGAAGCATCGAGCAATATACTACCACATACACAACCTTCGGCGTTAAGCTTGAAATTAAGCCGAGATTATCAACGTTTCTGAATATATATTTTTTATTGACAATGCCATCTCGCATCGAGCAATTTGATTGTCTGAGCCTGAGCTGTAGCACAAACCAGGCTCAGCTAATCATGCGTATTGATTGCAAGGACACTGTGTATGCATCTTTAAATAAAACAATACATTCGTAGACCCATACTCTACTTAACGCTCGGGTATTTGTCTTATAAGTTGTTTTTCTTATCACCTTACTACTTTATAATTAAAGGTACATGCCCACTCAGTAGGCACAGAATGGTCTTTAAAATCAGAGACATCATCTGAGACATTTTCTGGCAAAATAAACATTCATTCACCATTACCCCACGTGTTGATTGGCATTATTATGCAGTTTATATCAGACGTAACTTCCCACACTGATATCAGGGGCGATAACCGTGTTTCCTTAAAATGTTAACGTACATTACTATTTATACTCTGTATTTTTATTTTTTGATGAGCAATTATCATACTTTATAATCGGTCGAAAAAAAATCAGTTTACGCATTTAATTAGTATAAATAATTAAAAAATGCAATGCCTCATTTGCATATGAAAATAGCCTGACACCAACGCGCGTCACTATCAGTAATATGTAATGATTATACCTATATTGTAGCGACTCGTAATCTTTAGAACTGGTGGAATAGTGACACAATTATACACTTATTTAATTCCTATAAAGAACATGTTGTGCCTACTGAGTGGGTATGTACATGTACCTTTAACATATGCATTCTTCGTGTGGTCCACTACAATGATGTGACAAATCCACCCTTGTTGGAAACCCGCTAAACCCTAGGTCAATGTCAAATAGCACACTCGTATAGCTTGAACACGATATGTATTGCTTGTTAAACGCATGAATGGTGTTTTATTTTCTGTTAAATATCAGACACATCAATGAGGGCCCGTAGCTAGCTATCCTCAGTTGAATTTATTTATATATAGAGATCCGATCCAAATTGTGTAGTTTAGTGCCTTACTGCTGGTAAAAAGGGTGAATAGAGCATGATATGTTATGAAAAGGAGCAATTTTAGTGATTTCGACTAGTGTAGATCCAGATCATCCTGCATATCTACGCAACCTGATCAAGGACAACATTATTTGCCAGATTCATATTTTCAAACGGAGTAATGCTATTGCAATCAGTGTAGACTCAGATCAGACTGCACAGCTGTGCAGTCTGATATGGGTCTACTCTGTTAGCAAAACTCAATTTGTGTGCTATTAAGTAAGAAATGAAAAGTCATTCAGAGCATGATGTTATTAGCCGATCAAATAAGGGTTCAATATATGTCCACATTTTAGTAGTTACGGAATCTCCGGGAAAAGTGAGAGAAGTGTTGATTTCCTCCCCAACCAAATTCTCCCAGCTATATTTAGCTATCATTAATATCTGATCATAGCAATACTTATGGTAGTCAAATGTAAACAATATTATTCCAGTTGAAAGAATTAACCTTTGAATATAGGTGAAGGCGCTTAACATTACACAAATATGTAGCAAGTCAACCGAAATGACATAAATACCCGATTTTTGGCGGCCATCTTGAAAATATGATAATTATATACTGAATATTATTGTAGTTTACGTAAATTCTTTAATATATCCATCAGAAATGTTTTTTAACAACTTACACCAATTTCCAAGTTAAGGACCATGACCTATTGGCTCATATATTGGCAATTTTCGACTTCTGTCAAGCATAAAGTTCAATGACCTTGAAATGACCTTCAACTTGGTTTAAAAAATGGCACCCGGATTTTTTGGAAACCTTATACATTCAAGTTTATAAAAACATCGGGTGCCATAAATTAACACGAGGTGCCGGAATCTTATAGCCCGTGAGCCAATAACCGAAACCCTCCCCCAACCCCCCTGTGGGATTTTTGCAGACATATATTTCCTGAAACTACATTCAATTATGAGTGTTAATCCGTTGTCTGCGCTCTGTAACCCGATGGATGAACATATGGCGCCATTTTCAAGTATGTCACCCTCGGTATTTTTAGTATCTTGAAAAATCGCATTTTTTAATAAAAATTGCCTAACTTATATCCTTTTGTTCGATTAAGATGGTATTTTCGTACGTTTTCCGAGATTTTTGAACACCATGGAATAGAATAATATACAATTGAAATAAATTTGACAATCTAGAAGTCATATTTTACAGGTTTTATTACACCACCCACCCAATTTCAATGGTAAAATATACATGTTAATAACTTTATGAAAAGTTGGCGTTTTTTCATTTTATCAATGTCAATGTAGTCTAGTAGGGCCAATTGAACATATCCAATGTATATACGTCGACTATTTAGTGTCTACCACAAAATATACAAACTGAAAAATAACGTATTTTCAACCATTCCCCACCCACTCATTTTACAATGGCAATTTAACAGGTATGTAATATTATGCAATTTAACAACATTTATAACCGCTTACTATGGATTGAAAACAACTCAAATATGTAACATTATTGTCCATACTTACTAAATATACTATGATGTGTCCGTTGTTTTCGTCCGTCTGTACGGACATTTCTCAAATAAAAAATTGACGGTACCGATTTTGAAATATATCCGAATATTCAAACATTTCGGGGCACTAGATCATTATCGGCAACAGTAGTTGATCTACAACATTAATAATCTTGTTATAGTGGCGAGACAATCCTCACAGCATCAGGCAAGATGAAACACAATAGGCAAAAACTGAATTCACATATACATGTAATACAATTCAAGAGGCAACATACATCATGGTTTACAGTATTCAACTTGCAATAGAAAATATTCTACATGTTGTTCAAGTCAAAACATCGCACCTGTGGCGAGGCAATCCTCACAGCTTCAGGCAAGATGAAACACAATAGGCAAAAACGTAATCCACATATAATACAATTCAAGAGGAAACACATGTCATGGTTTACAGTAATCAACTTGCAATAGAAAATATTCTACATGTTGTTCAAGTCAAAACATCGCATCTGTGGCGAGGCAATCCTCACAGCATCAGGCAAGATGAAACACAATAGGCAAAAACGTAATACAATTCAAGAGGAAACACATGTCATGGTTTACAGTAATCAACTTGCAATACAAAATATCCTACATGTTGTTCAAGTCAAAACATCGCACCTGTGGCGAGGCAATCCTTATAGCATCAGGCAAGATGAAACACAATAGGCAAAAACTTAATCCACATATAATACAATTCAAGAGGCAACATACATCATGGTTTACAGTATTCAACTTGCAATACAAAATATTCTACATATTGTTAAAGTCAAAACATCGCGCGCATGTGGCGAGGTAATCCTCACAGCATCAGGCAAGATAAAACACAATAGGCAACAGCTTGATCCACATATAATACAATTCAAGAGGCAAAATATATCATGGTTTACAGCATTCAACTTGCAAAAAAAAAAGTATACATGTTGTTAATGTCAAAACATCGCATCTATGGCGAGGCAATCATCACAGCATCAGGCAAGATGAAACACAATATACAAACGTTCCAGCCACATATAATACAATTCAAGAGGCAAAATACATCATGGTTTACAATATTCAAATTGCGATCCTTATAACATCAGGCGAGTTATGTGAAGTTCTAATTGTGAGAGTAGGTTAAGATAAATCCAGACTAGTCATACGCGTCATCAGTGTCAAACATGGCATCAAGTAGGCTCTCTGCTTCAGGATCTTCTGTTTCATCAGTATCAGGTACGTCATCCCGTTCCTCTATTAACAGATCAACCATTTCACTTGGCAGGTGATCTCCTTCTGTCCACTTGCATTCTAACAAGCCATTGTTAACTTCCCATCCATGTTCATCTGGTGGCGGTATGTCTGCATCACGCCAGTCAGCATTGTTCCAAATGAGCGTTTGATAGGTTGTATCTCACTTTCCCAACATTTTGATTTTTGATCTGTCTAGACTGTCTCACTTTCCCAACATTTGACTTTCACACCTTTGACTTACCTGTGTGTTGGGTATACTGCTGGGCTTAAAGGTGCGTTATACATATTTAATTATAAATTAACAATTTTAACATGTGTTCACTATCGGACAAGATGAAATAAATCATACTAATTGACGTAATTGAATACGGACCTGGAGGTTACGGAGTATACCGATGTAGCGTCACATCTGATTAAATTAGGACAATAAACACAAATAGGTGGTGTTTCATTTTATGAAGAAATCTATTGTTTCAATCGCAAATGTGCGGAGTAAATAAAAACTGAGTTGTTTTAGTGGTGTTGATCATGATCTACACTGTTGTGTTAAAACTCATAGCTGATCAGGATCTACACATTTTAAATTACATATGTATGTTAAATAAAAGTTACTTCTGATCAGGAACTTCACTGTAATTTAATAGAATATAGTGTACAAATGTGCTAAGTTAACTTTAGTCGTTGTAGCTGATCAGGATCTACATAATACAAATTGTGACGTTTTTGTTTCCTGCTTGATTTAATAATTCATTACATGTAAATATTTAAAACATTTACTTTACTTCAACCCAAATTGTGGTATGTAACTTTCTGCAGTGCAGAATAGCAATTTTGACCGATTATCACCAATTAAGTCCATTGTTAAGCATAACAATAGTGCATCACTTTCCCAACATGCAAACAAAATAAATTTCTACCTGAAATACAGAATGTTGGGAAAGTGAGAACACCCCGTTTGATAGTTGGCTCTTGCTACATGCATTTTCATTGACGATCTGCATGGTGGTAAAAGGCTCAGGTCAACCCCATTGTACGTCGAAAAAAGATCGCCAGACCTGGGGCTACACTTTTGTAGAAATAGCTCCATTCGTAGCTTGTTGATATCTGTAATGTCTGATTTGTTGTACAGCAAGCATACAAAATGTTCAAGCGTTTGAAATAGCTTTTCATCAACTGACTGAGACATTCCCAACTTCTGGAAGGCTTCAATAAACTCTGGATGCGCTGGAGTGTTTTCAAAGGAGTAACTTTACCACGCCGAACGAAAGCACTTGTGCTATCACAGCCTGTAAAAGCATGGAGTGCAGGCAATGCCAAACACAGTTCAGTTCCTATGTCTCCAATGACACCATGTATGTCAACCAGCCGCCTCTTGTTCCCAACTCCGGTATCTAACAGCAGTTGTTGTTTCAGCTTCTGTCCAAATTTCAACATCAAAACAAACACATCCGTGTCTGGGGATCTCACAATAATGGTGCTGTTCTCTGGTGTATGCAGTGCATGGTACGCACAATTCAGGATTAGCCGTGTATCCGCCTCCTCTTGCGATGAGTGCAACTCCTCTATCTCAACAGTTTGTGTAGTCTTACCATCAGTGCTAGTTAGCTGCATACATTGCTCCCCGCTTACAAACTGAATAGTCTTGCCGATCAGCTTTGGAGCGTACTTATCTTGCATCCATTCAGACATGAGAAGTCTAATTAGTTGTGTTTTGTTTGAATTGTTTGACAAGAACAATTTCCAATCTCGTGGAACTTTTGTGAGAAGTCATTTTATAATGTAAGTATTTGATGTACCCCTGCGTAGTCGCTCAGATGCTTTTTTGACAAGTATTGGTATGTATCTGTCACAAAATCTCTTCTGATATATGTTATCTGCAAGATCCGCGAATGTGTTTGGCAAAGCGGTCTGCATGTGTAACAGTGCATTGCCGTCAATAATATAGCTCACTTGACCCGTCGGAGGTACATCAACACTATGTGATTGTCCTTCAAGCTGGTGCATGAGTTTAGCTTTATCAGTGTTTGCTGGCGAGCCATCCGCAGTGGCGAGCGACCATGGCACAGGTCCCAATGGGTAGCTAAGCACCCTTTCCATGTCAATGTTGTGTTTGAGAGCAAGTGAAATTAGCTGCCCAAATATATTTCGTTCAGCTACTAACTCCTTTGTCTTTCTCTGCGTACCAGTGAGCTTCACTGCTTTAGCGAGTGATGCAAATGTTTTCAGGCGCAACTGTTTTATTGGTGCATGAAAGCTGACTGACTTTTCAACAAACCGCTCCTGGACAAACCGCGCAAACCTTTGTTCACAACGACAAAATACCCGAAAGGGCCATTATATACCTACCTGTTTGGCGGCCATTTTGAAAATAATTACCGTTGATAGCACACCAGAAATAATGCAAATCGATGTGAAAAAGGATCTGCCATGTGAATATGTTGCTACTGACATGATTATTGTAGGTACGTAAATTCTTTAATATATCCATCAGAAATGTATTTTAAACAACTTACATCAATTTCCAAGTTAAGGACCATGACCTATTGGCTCATATATTGGCAATTTTCGACTTCTGTCAAGCATAAAGTTCAATGACCTTGAAATGACCTTCAACATGGTTTAAAAAATGGCACCCGGATTTTTTGGAAACCTTATACATTCAAGTTTATAAAAACATCGGGTGCCATAAATTAACACGAGGTGCCGGAATCTTATATATATATACCTACAATTGCCCCTGAACTAGAAGGCAAACCGCCTAACTTTAGTTTACCGAACTCTGGTAGATAACATGTTTATTTATAGCCAAATTTCAAACCGCCTAACTTTAGTTTACCGAACTCTTGTAGTTAAAACGTTTATTGACAGCCAAATTGCAAACCGCCTAACTTTAGTTTACCGAACTCTCGTAGTGAAGACGTTTATTTATAGCCAAATTGTGTTGTTTCGCTATATTTAAAGTTTTCAACAGAGATAATGGCCAAAAATGAAAAATTATCCGGTTGATGTAATTTGGAAGTGATACAACAAATTTCGCGTTTGTAGATTACCGAATTTAGGAGAAAAGGGTGGTTACAAACTTGTTCACAAACCGATGGATAACCAATATATAGCCGATCTATAAATAGATCGGCTAATACTAAAAGCTGAAGTACAGTAGGACGGGATCTCTATAAATAGGTTTACAAAGGGAAATAACTAGCTATGATCCATCAAAGGCACTGATGCACAGGGGACCCACGGGTCTCTTCAGCGATGAAGCCAGCGGACTCTCTTCACACCACCTAACCTCACTTCACAACAACAACGATCGCGCCTTCCGAGTTCCTCAATTGCCACCAATAGATAATTATACTACACATAAATAGAACCGCAATCAATAATACCCAACAATAGGGCCACATGCGGGCCTCACCACTTAATTCAGACAATTGTCTTCTACAACTACGGCCGTGCACCGGATAACTGCGAGAAATTAGGTCGCCAGCAGTAATCCAATTTGCACATTTGTCTCTGGGGCCCTAAGCCCGCAAACTGGTTCTACCCAGATTTAACAGATTCAAAATTCAAAATTCCCATTCGGCCCAAATTTTTATTCCGCCTTTTGTGGACGGCGTGCAAGTCCATAGAGACAGTGCGGCCGTTAAACATGTTAAACGTAAGCAAGAAAGAAATAAAGAAAGGCACTGGTGCCTTAGTTCACAGGTCAATTGATCAGTGTATAGGTATGACCGTGCCGAAATTATGTTACCTTTCACGACCAAATCGGTCTGATCGCGTCCGCGCTATCTCATCTGGACATATCAAACTCGCTATATGATGTTGTACCTTCGGACATCTTAATTCCGCATGTAAATCGTCAACTTTTGACGCCATTTACGGAAAATATTGTAAATTTTGTTAAACGTATTTCATGAAATTACGCAGATGTCCGAAGGTACAAAATCACTGTGGCTGTGATTGGATAAATGGGGTTTACGGCAGTTGTGGCCAGTGTAGCTCATGAACAAATAGTACACTCTTGTAGTCCGATAACGATCTAAATTATTTGTCGGAAGCGAGATGGGTCTTTCACTGACAAAATGTCGAGCAGTGCAGACCCTGCGCAGGCTGATCAGGAACTACTCTGGTCACATAACCGATAAGCCCCATGTCTCCAGTTACAGCCAGAGTCTGTACCGAAGAAGATTTTTCATGAAAACTATAAACAAACTGTGATATCATCTTCGAATGTTCACAGGAAATGCGGAATTGTATTCAGCATTTGCTTCGTGAAATAGCGACGTCGTTATACAGACAATATCAGAGTTTCTGTGAATAGTTTTCATGAAAAAATACACTTCTTACATGCATGTAGTGTACATATTCTGGTGTACTTGTAGGTCAGGCACAATTACTGCCTGTTTCACGTTTTTCTGCCGAAAAGCTTTTACACATTACACATTAGATTGTAAATCTAAAATATATTTAAATGCAAGTACTTTTACATCAATAACAAAGAAGTCACCCTCCCCAATACTTTTTAGTTGATGACTGGAGAATAGTAGGTTAGTGCCGTGAATGGGAAAAAATATCCGGCAAGCCTGAAGAATTTCTTTATTTCTCATCAAAAGTATATTTTGTGACCACTCATTTGAACCGTCTCGCCGAGACGGTTCAAATGAGTGGTCACAACATATACTTTGGTTCAGAAATAAGGACAATAGATAGAGAATAGTAGGTTAGTGCCGTGAATGGGAAAAAATATCTGGCAAGGCTCAGGAAACGGGATGGGCGAGGCTCTGCCGAGCACATCCCGTTTCCGTGCCGCGCCAGATATTGTTTCCCATTCACGGCACTAACCTACTATTCTATTTATCCCGTCAACACCTACACATGGCTGTAAAATGCAAAAATTGTATTGACTGGATATCACAAATGTTTCACGGCACCGTGTTTCACGACACATACGTACTGTGTTGACGGGATAAAATTCCATTAATTATTGATTTTATTGCGAAAAACGATTTTCCTATGGGAATTTAACATAGAAGCTAAAATTGGGAAGGGTGACCTTTGGTTATTGATGAAAGGGTACTTACATTTAAATATATTTTGGATTTAATGTGTTTCGTAGCCGAAAGTTCATCGGCAGCAAAACGTGGAACAGACAGTAGTTCCAACTGGCCATTAGTTGACCCTTGCTTCTTAATGTGGACGCAAGTGGACGTACTCATATTTGACCGATCTGACACCGGGGGCGATAAGCCACGTTTGCCCTGGCATATAAGGACCGGACGAACGGTTGACGAATGAAGTGGCCAGTAAAATTTGCTGGAGAGACAACGTGGAATTATCAGTAAGTACAGTGGAACCTGTCTACACCGGACACACATATGTGATCTTAGTTTTCATTTGTTTATTCGCATTTATTTCAGGTGATAATGTCTGTTCATGATCGTATAGCACACAGTTATGGCTGACGATTATCAAATGATTTACAGTGAAACCTCTCTAAGCCGGACACCCTGGGGACCTCCCAGGGTGTCCGGTTTAGAGAGGTTTCACCGTACCTTCATGCTACGCTAATCATTTACACATTAACATCCCAGACTTGTTCCCGGTTCCATAAGAATTTACCGTCCGATCCAGCTTTCCACAATAGTCTTATGTCAACAGATCTTGCCGACGCAGTAATATCACTAGATGTACATGTACGTATCGTCAGGACTCGCCTATAGTCCGCAGTCGATAACTTGCTACTTGTTTAAAATCAAACCGGTCATAAACAAAACATCAAATAGATGAGTCAGGTAAATATACCCGTGCTTGTATTCCTTTTCAATATTGAGTTTGAGATTTTTCATTTAAGTCTTATGTAGTGGAGAAGTTAGAGTGACGGTTATCTATGCCGTTAGTTCACAAGTTCCGCGAAATTTTCTCGCATAGTATCTCACTAGGCTGCGACAGCTCGCGACTAGTTGGAGACACGAAATTGCGAGAAAATACGCGAATTAGCGACAGTTTTCACTTGGAATCACACTGAATTGGTGTCGCACGAACTCCCGGCGAAATTTGGGCCAAAATGCGCCGGGAGTTCGCATATATGTCGCGCGAATGTCGCGCGACACTCGCGTGATATTCGCGCAACAAAATTGCGATTTGTTTGCACTTCCGACTGTCGTGCGAGTGTCGCGTGACATTCGAACGAATGTCGAGCGACAGTCGCGCGACAGTTATGCGTGACAATTGAGAAATCGCAATTTGTTCTCAATTTATTCGCAATGTTGTCGCGCTCTCATGGGTCCCAGTGCAGTTTGCGCCTGTCTCGCGCCCGGAATGTCCGATTCTCATTTTTGTCTCCAATCAATCACAATTTAGTTTCATAGGTCGCCAACCCCTCACAAAGTTGTCTCACATTTCTCGCACTTTCTGACTCACGGAAACTAAATTGAGAAGGGTTCGAGACTGGCTCACAAAACTGGCTCACAAAACGCATTACTTTTGTCGATATCATTCTTTTCTTTTCATGATTGCTTGCTGGATAAGTGAATACGTGAAACGACGAGGATTATCCCTATTGTTATATGACCTCAATGGGACATGATCGGCGAGAACATACTCCAGATTCTTCATGTACACACATATAAAATGTTATTATAGTCTGTTTCACGAAATTTTATTTCGATAATATTAAATAAATGGAAAATTTAAGAATGAGCCTTCTTTTTATTTCGTGAAATTCGGACAAATATTGATTTTATTACGAAAAATTGATTTGTCTATGGGAATTTAACATGGGGAAAAAATGGTAAGGAAGTGTGGGAGGAGTCAACAAACGAAAGAATTTGGAAATTGACTCCGAAACATGACTAGATAGCTTGGATATGATCTAAATAAGAAAACAAAAGTTAAATCGGAATCGAACCCGGGGTCTCCCAAAGCTCTATCTACTGAGCTAATCCGGCCACTATTTATAATGTATATATGTGGTCTAATTTCATACTGGTGTCAATTTCGGCAATTTGTGATAACTTTTCGGAACTATTTCGAGAATTGGCTGCAAAGATCAGAGAAGGGCCAGTAGTCAAAGATACTACATACTTTTATGCAGTCGATGCGCTTTATTTCATCAAAACCGGTGAACTGAAAATAAGAAGCAACTTATGATAAACATAATATGCAAGTCGAGAGGAATTCGGCTGTATACTCGTTGAATCAGTCGAGATGAAATCAACCAATATGAGCCAACCATGTTGGGAGACTTAGCTTTTCTCTGTAATTATGACCAAGCTGTCGTTCGTAAGGAAATCCGTGAACGGTGAAAATAATCCTTAAGTGTCATTGTCTAATTTCAGCGAATGTCGCGTTTTTCACTGCGATTATCACTCATGATTAAGTTTAAATACTCATTTGTTACGACGAATAGTAAATACAACAGCTTCAGCGATTTTGTTTTGCACAAAAATCTGCCGATTTTGGGGGAATTTGAATGTGTAAGAATACACCACGTGGTGAAGTCGTTTTGTCTTGATTTGGGCGGAGATCATACTATTACCAGATGATCTGGTAACACAACGATAATCGTTTATATGCATATCGTTGTACAAACCTTTTCAATGCGTTTTCCATTCTTTGTCGTGTATTTCGTTTGGAAACCTCCAATACGAGTTCGTTGTAACTCGTGTGCAACTCTTTAAAATATGTGTTACTGATCATGAAAGACATACAGTGGAACCACTCCAAACCGGACACCAACAATACAAATGTGATCTTAGTTTTGATTTGTTTATTGGTCATTTATCTCAGGTGATGATGTATGTTCATGATCGCATAGCACATAATTATGGCTCAGAATGATCAAATGCCAGACTTACAGTAAAACCTCTCTAAGCCGGACACCCTGGGGATCTCCCAGGGTGTAGTCAGGCGGCATTTGTTTTCTACTTTAAGATTCGTGCCAAAAGCAATTTTATTGTTGATTCTGTTAGTTTTTACATTACTGAAGTGAGTTTTGCCTGTTGCCAAGATCACATAATCCCATTTCATACGTTAAAATGGGAAATCCAAGATGGCCACCGCGGAATCATGAAAAGTTACAAATGCTCGTATCTTTGCAACCAACTAAGATAAAAACATGTATGATATGTGCTTTTGTATGTTTTCTGACCCAAGGAATCCATTCCAGCATTATTTAGTCCGAAAACTGTACGTAGTCATTCAAATCCTAAATGGCCAGCAAAAAAGTGAATATTTCACATATGTTCATATATGGTGTTCAAGCATCTATGCTAAATCATTAATGGGGTCACGAAACACCAACAAAAAAGTCCTGTTACATGCTTTGAAATACCATGAATGCAAGGCCACCATTATTTTATCAGATACTGATTAAAGAAAACAATATAAAATGCAAGATGGCCGCCACACATTCATGAAAATGAGATTATATGATTGTTATGCGCCGTCGACTATGATGACACTTTTGCGACATGTCCTGTTTATGTTTGGACATAGACATTCAAAACAAACAGTCAATTCCCATATCATGTGTTCGGGAAACATAAACGAGATCACGGAATGAACGTTCATTAATATAAATGTTTGTACTGCGAATGATTGTCCTGCATAACTATTCAGTTCCATCTACATCCACAGGTCGATCTGGATACACATTCTGACAAGCGTCTCCACATCCACACATGTCAGTGCACTTTAAGTTGTTCTTTTTGCATCTACACGAATTTCGCTGACAACCAGTTTTGCAGTTGCATTTCCGTAGTTCGAGTAGAGCCTCTGGTGCTGGAGCTTCGGTGCAGAACACTGGTTTCAGGCTCCCATCCACTAGTTCCCAGAAGTAATCAGTGGCGGGTGGAACTAGTGGACATGGTTCTGTTGAAGATCTCCAGACCAGCACCATGAAATAGGCTCTGGATGTATGAGGTACGAGCGTTCCTAAGGTTGGCGGAAGCTGTTGACCTTCTTTGCTCTTCTGAGCAAAGAGCATCCATCTCAGCTCCGGAACTTCGTCGGACGAGATATTGCCGATCTTGTACAGTAGACATACATATTTCTCCATCTGTCGATGTATCCAAGGTGGGATTGCAGAGAGAAGACCAAAGTTGGCAAACGCATCAAGCATTTCATCGTCAGCATGCAGAAAAGCCTTGAAGTGACATGCTACTCCTTTACCGGCGAATGATCCAGTGTTGTCGGTACCTTTAAAAGCGTACCATCCCAGCAGTGCCTCAGCTCGCTTCCGTCCAAGTTTCATGTAACTTTCCTTTATGCGAATTCGTTCACCACCTCTGCTGATGAGCGTTGTCGACTGAGGTATCAACGAGAAGTGCGCTGTCAAGAGGACGAAGACGTCTGTGTCCACCGAGAAAATATCAAGGATGGACTGCTGGTTTTTGTGCATTACATCTAATGCATTCAAGATCACGAGTTGATCTCCTTCTTCCAAGTTGTGTTTACCTGTAGACAATGCAGGGAGACTAACAACCTCTGACAAGGGGTGATTGGATTCCATTGTAGTGTGATGCATGACAAATACTTTCACCCTTTGGTTCTGGTAATGGCTGATTATCTTGTCCGATAAATATGCCTTTGTATTTATGTGGGCGAGAAATGCTTTCACACTTTTGATTTCGGTGTCATCATTTACGTGATAATGGATTGACGTGGTCTTCATTGTCCTTCTGTCTCGAGTGGTCTGCTTTAGCATTCCTGGTAGATACTGGTCGAAGACTATTCTTATTCCATCATAGCTTGCTCTCATACCGCCAATAATTGGAGGAATTTGGAAGCAAAGTGCTAAGCTGTTGTCATTTCTGGAGTTTTGACTACCATGTTCACCATACACATTGCATCGATGATGATGACTTTCGTGACGTCCTGTCTTTCTGGCGGCATATCGACTGTTCCGTCTTGTACAGCCATGTTCATGACCAATGACACGACATTTGATTTGCTGGACAGCATGATCATTGATCCATCGGGGTGAAAATTTGACGGTGGTGTCACGTTCAGTTCGAACTTTCCGATGGAATCTTTCAACTCAAATTCTGGCCTACTCTTCGATATCACCAATAATCTGGAAAGCAATCGACGTTCTTGTTTGATGTGCATCAACTGACCCTTGATCTTGGTCTGAACCACCGCTCCAGCGTCTTTGAAGTAAGAGAAGTTATTCTTTTTCTGTGTATCCCAGAATTCTACGGTTTTGTCCACCATTCTATTTGCAATGAACTTCTCAAGGGCGTCTCTTCCGAGTTGATCACGGTTCTCTATATCCTTGCTGACATAATCAGGCATGACAGCAAACGTCACCAAGTTATGCATGTCTTCCTTAACAAAATGGGTTGCCTTGAATGTTGAGGACGTCTGCTACCTTTGCCGCATTGCTCACCAACTTCGTACTTTTCTGGCTTACAATGTCATGATGAAGGGAGGAGGCAGTTCTGGTTTCTATTCCTGCATACTCCTTGAATTCATGCACCAGTCTAGCAAGGCTTGGGGCTATGATGAAGTACTTTTCCATGGCATGCTCATTGCCTGTAATGCCAACAAATCCACCTTTGACTTTCATCTTTCTATGTTCCTGTTCGATTGCATGGTCAGGATCAATAGCTGTAAAGGGGACACCGTGTTTGCTGATGACAAAATTGCCTTCATCGAGGAAGGTCCACGTGTCTGGGTCGGCGGTTTGCATTTCAACATATCTGCGACATACAGTGGGCCCCATCGTCCATAGTTGTATTGGTCATGAGCATGGAAGTAAGGTAGCAGCTGTTCTGTTGTGGACAAGTGGAGCTTCCAGTCTGCATTTCTGATAGCAGCAGTAAACATGAGTAGAACTTTGACTTGTTTCATGTAGCTGATCAGAAATTTCTGAATTCCCTTGCCATGTTCATTCCACTCATTCATTTGTCGGAACACACCAGTACTGGATAGGGTAGTGTGCAAACTAGTAACGTGCGATTTAAACGTTGTCAATGTTCGGTCAACCCCTTTAACTGTATACGGTTTAAAGTCATCCAATATTTCGTTCGTCTGTGTTGTTATCTCCTGTAGGTCATCTTCAGACAATACAACCTTCTGGTAGAGTGTATGGAGTGCAAGTAGTGTCATCATGTGTGCTTCGAGGCCTCTGTAAATATGACGACCATCTAAAATTTGTCGTACCGTTGATGATCCATAAACACCTGCAGTTTCCCATGCTGAGTCTAAGCCGCTTCCTCCAATGTACTTTCCCAAGCACTTGATAGCTGCCATCGTGATATGCAGGGCTCCAAGTTTGATGCACCAGTTATATTTGTAGTCCTTGAGCTTCACAGCGCGATCATACAAATCTCCATCCAAGGTCACGATTGGCTTAGATCCATCCCCGATAGTGATACAGTTGATATGCTGTGCCTGCATTAGTATCGTGAGCAATACAGGCCATTCTGTGGGACTACGTCTGTAAAGTGGAGCTGCTATCCCGACATTCCATATTGGTAGTGGATCGCCAGTCAGTGAATTGAACGTGGACCATGTTGGAGCTTGTTTGACTGCTATGTGATGTGCCGGATCTAATGAGCTACTGTTTGCGGGGGATTTTTCACTTGAATTTTTTTATGGTATGTATTCCTCATCTGAGGAGTTTTCTTCTGTCGTTATATCCGAGGAAGGTTTCCTTCGTGCGAGTTCTTGTGAAGGTGGTTTCTCAAGAGTGATGCCATCTGCATCTGGTTCGTTGTGTGTGATTTCCACTGAAGAGGATACATCCAATGCGTCGTCTTGTTCACGGTGTTCAAGGCTTTCTGAAGTCAGTGGATTTAAAGGTGCATTGATGTCACTTCTTGTCTCGCCACCTCTACTTGTTATCTCTTCAACGACACGACTTCCCACAAGCAACCACATATCAGTGGCATGTTCATTGCATGTAAATGTCTCCTTGAGGGTATCCAGGATGTAGCCTGTATGTGATACTTTAGGCTTCACTGGTTTATTACACTCATGATACTTCATTTGTAGTGATCGCTTGAGTGACTTGTTTTTCACATTCAGATCAAGCTTCAACTCTTTCCCGAGTACAGATGTAGTGTCCACCTGTTTCTGAGCTACCATTAGGTCTGCACCGTGAAATGAACCAGCATCACTTCCCAAGTCAATGTTGTCAATTGCATACAGAGGTCGGATTCCTTTTTTTACGAATGGAGGTATATGTACAGATTGTGCATTGTCCTTGATGTCATCCATAATAGCTAGAGCCATTCTAGTTGTTGTACGTTGCACCTCATCATATGATATTGCCAGTTGCATATCGTTCAAAGTATCCACCTCAGACCTCCCTCTGTTCGCCTGATATGACGTAAGTGCCATTCCTACGGTGAGGGGTGTTACCTTGTTCTTCTGGAACGTGTGGTTTGCTTTAGGTTCATAAGTAAGTTGTCGCTTTGTTCTGAACGATGATACAACATGCTGAGCTAGATTTCGGGAGCACTTCTCAACTTCTTCCTCCCTTTTTACCACCAGCTGTGTGCGTGGTCCCGCAATGACCCATTTCATTAACTGCTGTAGTTTCATTGGTGTTTGAAATCATCGAATGTTCCTGTAAACTGCCAATCCTTGATGTTCTCAATTTCTTTTCGAATGATTGCAGCTGCCTTACACAAAATGTTCATATCTTTATTCACTTCTGCTTCGTCACAGTACTCTTTGAGGACCTTATCTGTGGTCCTCTGTGACAACGCAATCTCTGGTTTGGGGCCACCACGCTTTACAAATTTGATGTCTGGAATATTTTCTAGCAGAATGTTCTTGACGTCAGGCTTATAGTTTCTGCCAGGGATAGTGTGGACACCGTGCTCATTGCGGAGAGAGATATAGCTATCATGGACAGAATTCATGTCGACACCATCTTTTGATAGCACGCGGACCATATTAACTATTTCAATGTCACAAATCGCTCCTGCAATATAGTCTCTTTCATCACTGCCATCAGTGTTGCCTTCTTTTTCTGTATGGCGTGTCTCCTTCCTTAGACAGTTTAAGTGGTAAGAGCAAAGGCATCTTTCTGATCATGAATGAAGGCAAACCTTGCGCGAATGTCATCATTTCGGCTTGACACCTTAATGCTCAAGTACTTTTTTCCCATATCTTCAGTTGTTACATTGTGTATGTCAGTGTTGTCGCGTTGCTGGCAGAACACACATAATTCTTGGTCAAAGAGCTTTCGGGATTTAGATGTGGACGCTTCGTCAGTTGTGTTGCTTCTCTTTTTGCGAGATGCAGTAGATTGCAAGTGTTCTTCGTGTTTCTTTTGGGCATTCCTTAAATGTGTGTGGTGGCATAGTGACTGGTAACACTTTCTGTGGTATTGGTGAACGGCAGTTTCAGAAAAGGTGAGAGAGCTGGTTCGTTTGAAGATTTCTGTGTTCCTACCAATTTCAGCCCACTTTTGGCTGAGATGCTGAATGTTTTCTAGCGACGATGCACTTATTTGTGATACATGGTACTTTTTGGCCTCATTACAGATAATGCACTGTTCCATGACTGCTATGTGTACGTCTGCCGGTAGCTCAATATATCAGGAGCACTGTGGATGCCTGTAACATAGAAAGAAATACATATGAGACAAGTCACAGGATCACAAGCTCCAGTTCTCCAGGTGAAATAGGACTCTGCTATCTTGGCAACAAGCAAAAATCACTTAAGTAATACATACACTATAAGAATCAACCATAAAATTGCTTTTGGCACATAATTTAAGGTAACCTCAATTTATTAACAAATGCCGCCTGACTAGTGTCTACTTTAGACATATTTCACTGTTCCTTGATGCTACGCTAACCATTTACACATTACAGCATAGACTTGTTCCTGGTTCCATAAGTGAACGATTGTATATCGTGTACACATCGTTTTCCCATCATTTTAGTTTTTATTATAGGAATGAATGGCCTTTTTGTGGAATTTATCGGGGTATAAACTTGGAAAAGTCGCGGGAATACTGGACGAATGCCGGAAGGCCTCGTCCAGTATTCCCGCGACTTTTCCAAGTTTATATCCCCGATAAATTCCACAAAAATGCCATTCATTCCTTATAATTCCAGCATTTGAAATAAATTCATCAAGAAAATGTGTTTATTTTCCGTTTTCTTAAGAATTATTTTAACTGCGCCTCACGGTTACGGAAAGTAGTTCGGCGTGGGAGTTTACTGGGATATACATTTTGGACAGAGATTTGCTACGGGCCAATCAAATGTTAGGGAATTGTGTAAATATTTTTGTGCTGGAATTATAATTAGAACAAATATCAACGAAAACATACTTTTCTAATTAAAAACATCGAACACGACGTATATGCTAAAACATTGCGCCGAGAAAATTATAGGCGTTTAAATAGTTGTAACCCGGTAATTATTTGAACGAAAATATAGTTTTCACCTACAAAAAGCGATAATCGTTTATATGCATATTTACGGAATTTTTTTATTAATTCGTTCCCACGAAATAACAATTCGTTCCCTCAATTTAACAATTCGTTCCCTCGAATTAGCAATTCGTTTCCACGATATAACAATGTTAATTCGATGGAACGAATTAGTTATATCGTGAGAACAAATTGTTATATCGTGGGAACTAATTCTTATTTAGTGGGAACGAATTGTTAAATTGAGGGAACGAATGGTTTATTCGTAGGAACGAACTATTACTCGTAGGAACGAATTGTTCAATTGAGGGAACGAGTTGTTATTTCGTGGGAACGAATTGTTATTTCGTGAGAACGAATTAATAAAAAGAATTATGCGTAGCCTGCGTGGCTCCGTACATATCGTTATACAAACCGAGAGTTTACACTGCGTTTTCCATTCGTTTTGAAATTCGTGTATTGGCTTGCGGTTGGGAACCTTCAACAAGAAAGAGTACGTTGTAACGAATATGACATATATGTTCATAATGTGGTGTGACATGTCTACATTTCACGATTGCCATGATACCTCGTGGTTCTAATCAGTTATCTTGAGGATGTACACGCATGACTATTAGCATGACTATCATTCAACCGTTACTTTGCACGGGATAGAAATGATGACTTACACGTGATTACGCAATATCAATGTTTATTGTATCGGCTCAACATTTTACTTTAAAGGTATATTTGATAGAAAAACGATTGTTACAAATCGTTTGGAAATATAGTTGTGCTCGTAAAAAAATGTGCGGTTTCTTTTGTCGCTGAATATAGTAGAGGACCGTGCCAATTAATGAAAATACTTGTTAAATAGTATTGTTTTGTTACCAACAGGAGTGAACAGACATAGTAACAGACATACGTGATCAGCTATGAAACTATTTATCATCATCGTGTCCGTGTGCGTGTGTCTGACGCTGGGGTAAGTACATTTATTCACAAAACACGCCTGTGGTATGTTAGTCATAGTTCTGAGTTCATAATTATAATTACATTTCATTACACTTCATTACATAAGCGTTATGACGGAGTAGTCTTTCCAGATGTGCGTTTGAAGCTTTCTTTGTTTACTTTCTACTTCGTGGAGAGTGGCCTAAGCATTTTGCTAATAAACACTTTATTTTGTACATGTAAGTTTATGGTAATATGTTTGCGTCATATTTTAGAATTGTCTCTCAATAACAATATACAGTGGGGTCAGCGTGTAAGCGCACACATGAACGAACACGACAGGTTCGTGTTCGTTCGTGTGTGCACTTACACGCTCACCCACTGTAGCGCACGTCAACGCTCTGCTTGTATATTTTAGTGCGCGACGTGTAAATGCTATTATGCACATTTTTACTGTGTAGCGTGGTTGAGCGATATAGTGCAACCACTGCAGCTATGTTAGTCTTAGCCAATATGGCTTTAAAACCTTCCGTTGCAACGCAATCGCGTTTTCTTGCTTGACTCTTGGGGTACTGAAGATGCACAAAAGTCACGGAAAAAAACATGCTACAGTACCTATATCACATTCTCACCAAATATATACGAATGCTGAATCATGATTCTTAGCAGCCTAGACTGCTATATACAATTGTATTTCTCTGTGACACTACTTGAGCACTATTTAGTGTGTTATTACCTTGAAGGTCCACCACCACCATTGATTTTTCCTAAAAACTAACCAACATATTTGGCAATTCTCTGCTACCTTCATTTTTCGCATGGAAGTTGTAGGACCTATTTTCCCACTACCTGCACCCATTCTGCTCTGGATATGCACTAATTACAATATAGGTTTAACTATACTTAAGAACGATAAATTCAATCTCCTGTGACCAACCTGGTGGTGGCGCAAAAGTCAGCGGCTGGAATTGAAACCGCCTCACATGACAAACATGCTCAGACTTACAAAATAATCCCAAAGCATATGCTTGAAATCGATATAAATGATGCATGGGCATGCCTGTGAAATAGATTAGTGCATCAATTGATTGGTTTCTGCAAGCAATGAGTGTCTATGGCATAACAAATCTGGCTTATTATTTTAACGCACTACACCGCGCATGAATACCTGAATATCTTGAATGCTCATTCGTTGCAGCACGAAGACAACAGTGCCTCTGGATGACATATTGGACATAGTCGTGTCCCAGACCGACATCAACGGTGATGGAATGATTTCCCCTCCAGAGTTCCACAGCCTACTGTTAAGATGGGACCTGAATGGTACGAGTAGATTTCTGGGTAGGAAATGGCACACAGACCTTCCAAATCCTGGCATATGAGCCCAGAAAATGCGTCAAGCCAATGGCCGTTGACCCATGTTTCTTTCCGACTTTAGTATTAGTTGCAATGCAGTCGTAATGTGTGCTATAAATTAAGGAGGTCATGGCACGGTTAATTTAACATAGCTAGTTCATTCTCCTACCGCACTGTGCCAGTTTGCCAGACCGTGTTAAGGGCTGAGTATAAGAGCATACGATATCATGGAGATGAGACTAGTCGATTTCTGGCCCTGATTGGAGAAATCGAGATTATGACATTTGTGGCTGTGACTGGAGAAATGGGGATTATGGGGTTTTGCGACCAGTGTAGATCCAGATCAGTTCGCCATTCCATCACTGAAACACCCGTCGTACTTCTAACAAGCCAAATAGATCGTTATCAGGCTGCCAAAGTGTGCTATTTGATCAGGAGCTACACTGGTCATAAATCCCATAAGCCCCATTTCTCCAGTCACTGCCACATTCTGGTCAGTGTTGATCCTGATCTTCAAGCATATTCCTATAGTCTCATGTGAATATGTACTCTTTGTGAGACACCTGATAAGGGCAGGTGATTTATTGACTGAATGGCAAACAGTGTAGGGCCTGCGCGGAGGGACAGGCTCATCTGTGGATATACTGGTCTCAACATAAGGCATTACTGTTATTTGTGGTTGTGACTGGAGACATGGGGCATATGGGTTTTGTGACCAGTGTAGATTCAGATCGGACTGTGCATCCGTACAATCTGATCAGGATCTGCACTGTTCGCCATTCAATGAATGAAATACCCATCGTGTTTCTAACTATAGTAAAAATGGTAAATAATAATATAATTACTCTGACAATTTTGTCAACTTTTATTGACATTTACGGAAAATATTGTAAATCTTTACGCAGATGTCTGAATGTACAACATCACATGGCGTGTCTCATAAATGGTTAAACGGGTATATGGCTATTATGCTTAGTAACATATCTGGTTTTCTTGTGGGTAGAACCTGGACCATCTACACAATTTAATAGATAATGGCGAAAGCATCGCAATATGCGATTAATTGAGACGAAATGCTGTTCTTGCACTGGTCGAGAAACTATGGTAAACAATAAATCCATTTTGTTTGCCCTAGTTTCTCGACCAATGAAAGCATAGCATTTCGTCTCAATTAGTCATATATTGCGACTATTTCTCCAATATCTACTAAATGTATTCATTAAATGTTTCCAATACCTAGAAAAGTTACATTTAGATTTACACGGCAGAGCTTGATGTCGGAAATTCACGTGGCACGCATCAGGTTGTGACGTGTACATGTGTGCTGCGATTTCAGACGGCCAATAACGTAGTAGAATCGCAAGTCGGAAGCGCGTATGGGCGGGACTTGCATTGAAACAGAAATGTGTACGCGAAGAAGGCGGGGCAACCAATAAGTTAGTTATAGTTCACATATTGAATCGCTACGAACTTAATATAAGAACATTAAATATACATGTATGAACTATAACTATTACATACAAATTAAATCACCTATAAGTATTGATTATTATTTCTATTGCTAACGGCCAATATCGCAGAGGTTTGGTGTGACTTAACGGTTCCCGATAACGATATCCCCACGACGCCAACGTCTTGTGTTTATATACCAATGCATGATATCAGTCCCACGTCACGTGACAGTATTGAGCGGTTAAAATTTGTTTGGCGGCATTAATTTCCACGTCATTGTCAATATCGGCACGCTATTGACCGACAACGTCGCTCTTCCACGAAATGCGACACAACGGCGTAAAACAAGATATTTATAAATGTTAACGTTATATTTGACTATTTATTTTTTTGAAACTATCAGAACATGTAATGCAGGTCGTACAGGGTGAAAATCTGTCCCCAATATCTACCTAAACGACCAACAATCTAATATGTAGACGAATAATGACGGAATCTCTATAGCACAACACAATGACAATATTATAGGAATGAATGGCCTTTTTGTGGAATTTATCGGGGTATAAACTTGGAAAAGTCGCGGGAATACTGGACGAAGGCCGGAAGGCCTCGTCCAGTATTCCCGCGACTTTTCCAAGTTTATATCCCCGATAAATTCCACAAAAATGCCATTCATTCCTTATAATTCCAGCATTTTAAATAAATTTATCAAGAAATGTGTTTATTTTCGGTTTTCTTAATAATTATTTTAACTGCGCCTGACGGTTACGGACAATAGTTCGGTATGGAGTTTACTGGAATATAAATTTTGGACAGAGACTTGCTACGGACCAATCAAATGTTAGGGAATTGTGTAAATATTTTTGTGCTGGAATTATTGACCTATATTTAAAGCCCTTCGTTTTACTATATGCCGACAATACGGTCGTAATAAGTGATAATCAATTTCCTTCCAAAATGTATTAAATGATTTCGGTTCATATTGCAAAACATGGAAAGTAATTGTCTTTGGAACCAATAACATAAGCAATTACAAATTTACCTTAAACGGCGACTACATTGACATTGAAATAATACAAGTATCTTGGTGTCCTTTTCTCAGCATCAAGCAGTTTCCTCAACGCGCGAAAACAAAGAGTCAGCCAAGCACAAAAGGCAATGCATATTTTATATTCACGAACATATAATCTCTAGCTTCCAGTCGATATACAACTCAAATTATTTGACCGAAATATTTTGCCAATTTTGACATATAATTGCGAGGTGTGGGGATGTGATAACTTGGACATTATTGAACTCGTTCACAAAGATTTCTTAAGGTATTAGGTAATAGATAGATACACTTCAATGACAATTGCTTCATAAGAGTTATGTCCTATATGAATATAACATATGTGAATATTGTCTTGTTCCTGTATACTGTATGGAGCATTGAGATGTCATCTCCGCCATCTTTGTATGTACAAGCCATCGTACAGTTTCACCACTTCGTGCGTTTGACACATATAGCAAATAATATGACAGTAAACCAAATAAAATTTGGTACAATACATAATATACAGATGTGAGAACGGCAATCTATAAATATTATGCCAGCAAACTATACAAAAGACGACATATCTGAGCATTTCTCCCATCAATCTCAAAATAAATTACAACGTGTCAACGTTCCAATCTGATGCACAGTTTATGCTACTGTGCACGCTAGCCATAGGTAAAACCATATTTACACGCATAGTAGGTGAGTAGACACCAGGGACACTACACTCAGGTAACTGCTTACATGTCACAGCTAATAACAGTACAGTAGTGGGTATATATGGTATGTGTCGTATGGTTCGCCAGGTAAAAGTGATACACTGTGCGATTGTCTGTGTATGAAGCTATTTATAATGGTGGTTCATGTTGTTCATGTCAATTTGCTCGTTTGCTCGAGAAATTGTTGGCAAACCAAGCAACTACTAGGCAATGCCGAACGACTACCAAACATTGCTTAGCAATTTCTCGAGCAAACGAGCAAAATGCTTTATTCCCATCGCAAATATGGGGGACGAGCAACTATTGGAATTCCCAATGCCACACAAGCGACACCTATCGGAGGAGCAGGTACAGGAGATTCGCGACCTTCGGGGGTACGCGACTGTGGACGAAACGAAAAAGAAATACGGTATCGGAACCACGCGGCTCTACAAGCTATGGTACAACACGGAGAAATATCCTCGCCTCCCAGAGCCGACATCCAAAGGACAGGCGAACGAAGTTGTTGTCCCCATGGGTGTCGGCGCCCGAAGGACAGTCGAACGAAGGATTGCTAGCTAGAATCGATTCACTGGAATGCCATTTGCAGGCGGTCTTGCAAAATAATCTGCATGAGGTTCTAGAAACCGTCCGGGAGGCCGTATCTTCCGCTAGCTTGGGGAACCCGCGGAGTTATTAGAGAAACGTCTCGAGGAGCCGATGGAATGCGCGGAGGAACCTGCGTGGGAAGTGCACAACATCTGGCGGACACTGGAGAATGCGAAGTGGTGGTTGGGAATTTCGGTGGCGGTGTACACGGTCTACTGGCTATTCGCGCCAGCTGTCACACTAGCGATTCGGAACTGCAAAGGCCCAGATAAATGGTTGGGATGGAAGCTCGGAGAACTCTACGCCGTTGGGTACCTTGGTGGAGTGCTGTTCTGCATCCCTGGTGGGATCGTGGTTGTCTAGATAGCTAGTGCAACCAAGCGATTCTTCTTTGCAGGGCAAGGGGGCGCGCCTTTTCTGTAGTGCCTCGGCGCCACCAAGCGCTTCGACCTGTCTGTTGACGAAATGGCCGTAGCTCGATGTTTCCACGTCTGTTGTGGGTTCTCCATCATCGCCGGCCGGAAACAAGAACAGCAGGGTCCGAGGCGAGTTACGAAAGGTTGGCGAGGCGTAGCGCAGGGCGATGTACTCGCCAGGTGGAAGTTCCAGAGCCTTCTTGCACTTCTTTGTCTTTTGTGCGGGGGCTTGTGCGATATCGGCGGGTTGTTTTTCGGCGTGGTGCTTTTGGTCGCCTGCGCCAAGCCTGCAGAGCTACCTGCCGTTGGGGATCTGGAGCAGAGACAACTCAAATCGGATTCCAAGCTATGTCCCGGCCGTCGCGAAATTGGAAGACCCTGGCTGGCTCTATATCTATATGCAAGCCACCGAGCACTGTGTTGTCGATCGTTGGGAGCCAGAAGGTTGTCCTCCAATATTTGTCAGTTTCCTACGCGAAAGCGTCGACGCATCCGTCGAGTACCTTCTCGAGATCCCACGTTGCCCACACTACTGTGGTGTCGTTCGTGCTGCGCAAGACTACCCGAGGCTTCGTCCGCTGCCTTGATCCGTAGCCAAGGACCCCCAACTTGCAATTAGGTTCGCAACCTTTTCCGCAGGAAATCTTTGACCACGATCGTGTCTGCTGTGACCTTTCGGCGTATCGCTTGTTCGCCTCCGCCAACCTGGCTAGGTCTTCCAGCTCTTCGGTGCGGCGTTGCTTTTGTCGGTCGTTTACTTGCGGCTATAATTGTGCTCACGTCGGCGTCCTTGGTGTAGCAGCTTAGAGGTCCCAGCTCCACGCCTTCTTCTCCGACAGCTAGAATGTCGACCCGAAAGATAGGGCATGCCCGGAAGTCAAAGTCTGCCGCGGCCTACTCTACGGCGTTCTCCCAAGTCGCGTTGTCGTCTGCCTTGGCCTTGGTGGGCTGGACCCCGAACGCCCGAGATCCTGCCAGTTTCTGTATGCGTGTACCAAGCGAAGAATATCTGCCCTTGGGGACGATCGGCCAAGACGAGGTACCGGTCGAGACAGGTGGCGAGGTTCTTCCACTGCCCGGCGGGCGTTTGGACCCAAAGCTTCCTGGACGACCTCTGTAGCGGTGTCGGTCGAAAGGTCCCGACCACGGCAGGCGTATAGAGAAACCTCGAGTAGTCCTGCGTGTAGTCGATCGTGTAGAGGACGTAGCCATGGGCTAGCAGTTGGCGGTCGAAGGCAGGTAGAACGGCTTGGAGTTCGTCCATGGGAATTTCGGAGACACCAATTTTTTTCGGCCCTATTGGGCTTCTGTCAGGCTTTCGCATTTTGGCGTTTTCGGTTTCCAGGGTTTGGACACGCTGCATTCTCTCTTGGAGTACCTCTCTGGTTTCCAGTGCCAACCGACGTACGTTTTCCTCTCTTTCATTCTCCGTCGCTTGCGCGCGTTCTGCTCTATCTTCGGCCCTTCGGATCGACACTTCTAGGCATGCCTCCAGGCCAGACTTCACTTAGAGTAGCTAGTATGCAACTCGTGTTTGTAGTTCGACTATGTTTCGCTTTGATGCCTGGGTTGGAACATGGGTTGTATGTATGTGTTTTTCCTGATGAAATGTTGGGCTCATTTGTGCGGAAGGCACACGGGCGCGGGGTACTACAGGTGTATGCAACTCGTGTTTGTAGTTCGACTATGTTTCGCTTTGATGCCTGGGTTGGAACATGGGTTGTATGTGTGTGTTTGTCCTGTGGAATGTGTGCGCTTTGCGATAGGCTCTCGGGACGCGGGGTATCTACAGGTGGTAGGCACCTTCGTTTGCGGCGCCACAAGGTCTGGTAGCTCGCCGTTGCACCCCTCGCATGTATGGGTGGGTGGCTTGCATTCTGTTTTTCTGTTGGCATGCCTGCGCATATGCTGTGGTCTTGCAAAGTTTTTTCCACACTTCTCGCACTCCATTTTGTGTCCCTGGTATGTACGGTCCTCGCCCATTTGTCTATATCGATATTCGGATCTGCATAGGAACGCCACATAGTATTGCCAGTCGATATTTGTTACCTATTGTCTATATATGGACCTATTGCATATACGGGGTCAACATGGTGCGACATACAGTAGTGCCTCTCTATATATTGTCAATATATGGACCTATTGCATATACGGGGCCGACATGGTGCGACATACAGTTATTTACTGTAGTGCCTCTCGATATATTGTCTATATATGGACATATTGCATATACGGGGTCGACATGGTGCGACATACAGTAGTGCTCTCGATATATTGTCTATCTATGGACATATTGCATATACGGGGTCGACATGGTGCGACATACAGAAGTGACTCTTGATATATGGGCCCTATTGTCTATACAGAGGCTCCCAAATAGTAATATACTTATTCGCGTGTCTGAAAACGGGGGAGGTCCCGCCACCATATTGCCCGGCCTATTGTTCCGTCGGCGCCACCTTACGAAGCCTAAAGAACTTTCGGGCAAGAGATCTGTTTTTGCGATTGCACTTGCTCCGATCGAGTTCCAAGTACACCAGGCTGAGCGACGGGCGATCACTTTGGCCGGCCAGGGTGTGGGCCGTCCCTTGGGCTCTGGGCTTGTTGCTCTGCTATAATCAGCAAGCGACATGGGTGTCGGTTGGGTTGGGGCCCGCTCGTGGAGGTGGGGTGCGGACCTTATGAGATGGATGGCCCAGAACCCATAGTGTTTTCCGTTGGGGTGGGGTCCCCGCCTGCGGGGGCGCTGCGTGTCCTATGACGTGGATGGTCCAGAACCCGTAGTATTTTGCGTTCAGAAATGTGGGTGGGGTTCCCGCCTGCGGGGGTGGGGGTAGTATGAGGGGTGTGGCCCATGAACCCCATTGTTTATACTACTGTTCTCTATGGGAATTTAACATGGGGGAAAAAGAGGTGAAAAGTGAAGAACCTGGAGGAGGAGTCGAAAAACAAAAAAAAATCTAGCTAGTTAGCTTGGAAATGATCTGACACTATGAAAACAAAAGTTAAATTATGAAAATCGGTCCACTATTTCTGAAATTAGACAAATTTCCCCATGTTAAATCACGTTAGACATGAGATGTCTATGAAGAGTTAAAGGTACATGCCCACTCAGTAGGCACAAACTGTTCTTTATGGGAATTAAATAAATGTATAATTGAGTCACTATTCCACCAGTTCTAAAAATTACGAGTGCCCATTATACAGATATAATCATTTAGCAATATTTATATTACTGATAGTGACTCGCAGTGGTATCAGGCTATTTTCATATTCAAATGAGGCATGACATGCTTTAATTATTTATGCTAATTAAATGCGTCACCTGGAAAAATAATATTTTCGACAGATTATAAAGTATGATAATTGCACATCAAAAAATAAATACAGAGTGTAAATAGTAATATCCGTTAACATTTTAAGAAAACACGGTTATCGCCCCTGATATCAGTGTGCAAAGTTACGTCTGATATAAAATGTATAATAATGCCAATCAATACGTGGGGTAATGGTGACTGAATGCTTATTTTGCCAGAAAATGTCACCGATGATGTCTCTGATATAAATAACATTTTGTGCCTACTGAGTGGGCATGTCCATTTAACATGTGGATATTTTTTTTTTGCAATAATATCAATATTTGACAAAATTTCACAAAATAAAAAGTAGACTCATTCTAAAATTTTGCTATAATTTAATATTATCGAAAAATACATTGTTGTTGTATATATTTAAGAAAACAACAACAACAATGAACAAGTTCAACAACATCATCGAAAGTAAACCATTAAAATGTCTCTTTTGGATGTAATTGAGAGTGGTGTAAACTCTTACTGCACATATGTTCAGACTGGCTAGATCCGTCACCGGTTATATAGACAGCTTTCCATGGCGCTTAGCATACACCCAAACATTCAATCCCACATATTTATACATGTATATTTACTGTCCCCATGCCCCCCCCCCCGCTAAAAGGTAAATCTGACATAAATACGTTACATTGCCAACCATGTCTACCTACTTACATGGTGTTACCATGTAACCTGACTTCAAATAAAAGTATGTTATATTCTGTTCTGTAAGTAGTCTAACCATGGACTGTGACGTTTACAGTAGTACAGTGCAACCTCTCTACAACATCCACCCATGGGAAGACGTAAAACTGGCTGTTGTAGAGAGGTGGCTGTTGTAGGGAGGTTAATGCTGAATTAAATTTTATCGTCTGATGTTTATTTACTTTCTTCGATAATTCTCATCAAATACATGCTTTGACAGCATTTTAGAATAATTTCCAATGGAAATGATTCTAAAGTGCTGTCAAAACATGTTTTTATTGAGAAAGAATGAAAAAGCAACATCAGAGGACAATGTTGATGCTCAGTAGTCTAAGGGTTAGATGTAGAGGAAATCATCCATTTGGGATATAAAATAGCGGCTGTTACAGAGAGGGTGTTGTTGTAGAGAGGTGACCGTTCGGGGAGGTTCGACTGTATGAACAACAGTTGGTCTGTTTAAAGTCGGAATCTACGTGCGTTAAACAGACCAGTGGCCAGTTCCACTAAACTTCGTACTCTCCAATCACAGCCACAGCCACATTCAGGCCCGTACGCAGGAATTAAGTTAGGGGGTGCGTTATCGACGGCGCGAAGGGCTAAATATTTTGTTTTTGCAAATCGACGGATATACCTCGGCAGATTAAGCATTTCACCCATAAGTAACTGGAATGGATTTTGTTAATTTGGTAATTTGCAACCAATCCAATCAGCACATTATTTTCAGACCAGTCCATTAATGAACATGGGGTGTTTTTGTTCTCAAAATTCTGAAAATGACTTGCTAAAAGTGCAGATCCTGATGAGACGGCTCGTTACCAGCCGGCTCTTCTGGATCTACACGTTTTGCCAATACCACTCTACAGGCCTGTGGTATTGAAAGGGTTAAGGGGGTGCGTACGCACCCGTCGCACCCCCTCTGCGTACGGGCCTGATATTTCATCGCATTTCATCGCATAGAATGTTACTTGATAAATATAATCTTTTGTCGTCACGTATATCAGGCTCAGATCAGAACTAGTGAGAATTTCTGAGCAAGCTTCTGGGGCCCGTTTCACTAAACTTCGTACGACTAAAATGTTTGTAATTGCAAAATTAGGATCGTCCAGAAATTTCAATTAATGCATTTACATTTATTGAGCATATGCAGCATATGCTCAATACATGTAACTCAAATAATTGTTTACAAGAAAACATTATTAATATAAACATTAGAGACTATCATAATTTTACACTTACGAACATTTTAGTCGTAAGAAGTTTAGTTAAACGGCCCCCAGATTTGTGTAATGCTACAGTAAACAGCATATGGTTATATTCCTTAAACATATCATATAATACATTTGAGACATGCCAAGTGATGATTTCCTAACTAAGAACTTTTCTGATGAAATATATTTACGGAAACTGTGATATTTTCTGTAAATGACGTCGAAAGATGACGAACTATTTCGTCAACTTTCGACCTTATTTACGGAAAATATCGTAAATTTTGTAAATATTTTTCATATAAGACACATGTTATCCATATAATATCACATGGCGTGTCTAATTGAGTCTCCTATTGACCAGTTATTAACTTCTTATCCCGTCAACACAGTGCGTATGTGTCGTGAAACACGGTGCCGTGAAACATTTTTGATATCCATCAATTTTTTCCATTTTACAGCCATTTGTAGGTGTTGACGGGATAAATAGAATAGTAGGTTAGTGCCGTGAATGAGAAAAAAATATCTGGCGCGGCACGGAAACGGGATGTGCTCGGCAGAGCCTCGCCCATCCCGTTTCCGGAGCCTTGCCAGATATTTTTTCCCATTCACGGCACTAACCTACTATTCTCTATCTATTTTCCTTATTTCTGAAGCAAAGTATATATTGTGACCGCTCATTTGAACCGTCTCGGCGAGACGGTTCAAATGATTGGTCACAACATATACTTTTGATGAGACATAAAGAAATTATTCAGCCTTGCCGGATATTTTTTCCCATTCACGGCACTAACATACTATTCTCTATTTTCAACAGGGGACTATGGCGTGACCAAGTCCGAGTTTTTTAACGCGTGGCCAGTATCCTATGGTGACGATATTTCGGCAACAACCAGATTCTTCAACAACATGGACATTGCTTCTCCAACTTCCGTTCTCAACGACGACGACATTTCCAAGCACGTCGAACTAGGCAATATAATGTTGGATCCCGGCCGTAAGTACTATGAACCTGCGAATAAATGCCAGCCATGGGAAGAGAAAAATATGTCCTTTGTTCACAGGTGGTCTTTATTCATTTATGTAGTCATCGATGAAGTTGAAAAGTTAAAGTATGGCTGCTATTGCCTGGGAATTGCTATACCGAGGTGGTCTTTAGCACAAGTTCGACTATACTACGAAACCTCTCAAAATCAGACACACATGGTGTCCGCACAAAAAAAAATAGGTAATTCCAGCACAAAAATATTTACACAATTCCCTAACATTTGATTGGTCCGTAGCAAGTCGCTGTCCAAAATGTATATCCCAGTAAACTCCCATGCCGAACTACTTTCCATAACCGTCAGGCGCAGTTAAAATAATTCTTAAGAAAACGGAAAATAAACACATTTTCTTGATGAATTTATTTCAAATGCTGGAATTATAAGGAATGAATGGCCTTTTTGTGGAATTTATCGGGGATATAAACTTGGAAAAGTCGCGGGAATACTGGACGAGGCCTTCCGGCCTTCGTCCAGTATTACCGCGACTTTTCCAAGTTTATACCCCGATAAATTCCACAAAAAGGCCATTCATTCCTATATTGTATTGAATTCGGGAACAATGGACAATCCATGACGTCCTTAGAGTGATGTGCCATCTAGTATCAAGGTACATGATCACGTGGTTATAACAACAACAACAATGGCTCAAAGTGTTGAATGCTCGCCCACTCCAAAGTAAGTATTATTTGATATTTCCTTAATAGGCAACGGATTTTGATGACACATGGCGCAGCAAACGCGTCTTCATGAGCTGCATTTGGTGGTCGAAGCAGTTCGGCACATACTTATGTCTTTTTGCGAATAATCGATTTCCGTGTCAGTAACCAGAGCAGGTTGGACCCAATCACGAGGGCATTATTTCAAGATAATCAGTTCACCTCATTAAATAAACAGTTTCGTACATTTCACATATTATTTGTCATAAAAAACAAAGCGAATTAAGCGTAAACTATGGCCAAGAGTTATGCGAATTAATTTCTGGAGGCGGGCCGTAGTGACGACGACTGTCCCGTGATTCAGAGGGTGTGTCTGAGAACAAGATTTGATTGGTCGAAGGCGTTACTGACGCCAGTTCTCCATATATGGTAAACACGAGAGTGGTGTAACTGTAAGCTACTGTTGCCCAGAGATGTAATTCACCGTTAGATTTCTGTAAACTACCGGCTGAAATGTAAGAAAATATATTTATTACTTCTGGTCAGAGATTTGAATGACATACGAAACGTTTCCAGGCGCGGATACAAGGGGGCCACCACCCCCCCCCCCCCCACCCCCCTGCTCCCGGCAAAAGAAAAAAGAAGAAAATCTACAATACTCGAATAGTTGGATGACTCTTTTCGTGGCCTAGGTGTCAGGAAATCGCATCTGCGGCGATCTGGCATTTAAAAAGTTCTGGGGGCCGTTTCACTAAACTTCTTACGACTAAAATGTTCGTAAGCGCAAATTTAGGATCGTCTGCAAATTTCAATTGATGGATTTACATTTATTGAGCATAGGCTGCATTCACTGTATGATCCTTGATCAGCCGAAAATGATAATGTTCATACATTCATCTTACGGATACGTGTATAGCTAAAATCCATACCCAACGTTATCTCCCCTGTTTATCACGGTACATTGAGACCCCTCTAAACCGGCTTAGAGAGGTTTCACTGTAAATAAAGCATTCGATCATTCCCATGCATATCTATGTGCTATGCCATCACGAACAGACATTATCACCTGATAAAAATGACCAAGAAAGTCATAAAAAATAAGATCACATGTGTTTTCTTGGTGTTCGGTTTTAGCAAGGTTTCACTGTGTCTGATAGTATATACATGTATATAAAATGCAAACTTTTCACACTAGATCAAAATTAATGAAATGATGCGATTTGTTGATCATTTTCAGTACATGAAAGAAAAACAAATATTGACTATCTGAGACAGATTCTATGACACAGTGCCTTTAAATTAGCCCTTTCACCTCTAAGAAAGTGGACTTGAATTTGGTATGTTAATTTTGCAACCAATCCAACCGTCACAAAATGGTTTTCAGATTAGTCCATTTATGAAAAGAGAGAATTTTTGGTTCTCAAAAATATGAAAAATTACTTTCAAAAAGTGCAGATCCTGATGAGACGGCTCGTTGCGAGCCGGCTCATCTGGATCTGCACTGTTTGCATAGACCGCTACAGCGGGCTTTCGGGTTGCACGGGTGAAATGTCATACATGTACTTTAAGTATAGTTATCACGTTGTCTAAACCCCGACACATACATGTGCATGTAACCAAGTGAAAGTGTTTAATACAGTCGAACATCTTTAAACCGAACACAGAGACAAGGTAGTTGTGCTTATTTAAAATATATTTCGATTCCATCTATCTCCGATGATATTATCTGTTCATGATCGCAAAGCACCCTCGAGTGTCTTAAAGTAGTTATATGCATGTTTCACAGTGGAGCCTCTCTAAACCGGTTTAGAGAGATTCCGCTGTACACAGAGTATCGTGTGCAACTCTCCACAAAACTACACATCCCAACGCGTTCAGCATTTAAAACGCAAAGTCCGAATACATGTACTAACTAATAACAGATCAGATAAATGATAACATACAAAGCTGAATTATTTACCTCATGGTATTGGCAGATCTCACCAGATATTTTTAAATGTCAGCAATATGTTTAGTCATGGGATTGAGAAAACTGACATGGCCTTAGCGATACAAACATTTTTAAATAATGCAAAAACTAATAGTAAAAAGTAGTAAAATAAGCAATAACAAAAAAGTAATATCAAAGAACATGTTCATACAGTGAAACCTCTCTAAACCGGACACCCTGGGAGGTCCCCATGGTGTCCGGTTTAGAAATGTTCCACTGAAAATCAGGCATATAATCATTCTGGGACATACTTATATATTTTCCAATCAAGAACATGTACAAGGTGTATGATCACGTGGTACTAACAACAACAACAAGTACCGATTCAAAGGACGTATTCTGTTATAGTGTCCTTATTACGTAAAGGATTTTGATGAAATATGGCGCATCAAATGCGTCTTGTTAAGCTGCATGTGGTAGTCTCTGTATTTTCGCCCAAACTTCTGTCGTTTTTTGTCTCCGACACGGAAATCGATTCTTCGCAAAAATGACATAAGTCTGTGTTAAACTCCCTGGACCACCAAATGCACCTCATGAAGACGCGTTTGCTGAGCCATATTTCATAAAAATCCGTTGAATATTAAGGAACATATCAAATAATACTTACTTTGGAGTGGGTGACATTGTTGTTGTTGTAACCACGTGATCATGCACCTTGATGTAGAATTATCTGAGAAGCGTTACCAGGAAACCTCTCAGAATGACACATATATTATCTCGCTGTCGATTTATAGAGGTTCCACTGTACTTTGTTATTTCCAGTTGGGCTTATTGCAGTCTCGGATTTCAGAGCATTCATCCACCTGGTAAGTGTATGTGACTGTTTCACGAAACCTGCCCACATTTTACGGCTACATAAGCAATGCAAAAACTTTTTTTTACGATAATGTTAAATGTTATCCAAATTTAAGAATCAGCCCTCTTTTTATTTTGTGAAATTTGGTCCAATATTTATTTTATTACGAAAATAAAATTCCCATCTTAAATCCCCAATTATTTTTTATTGTTATTTATATTAAGTTTAACCCTTTCAACCCTAAGGAACTGGAATGGACTGTCATATGCTAATGTTCCGACCAATCTAATGGTCACAAAATGATTTTCAGATTCGTCCATTTATGAAAAGGGTGTGATTTTGTTCTAAGAAATATAAAAATTACTTGCAAAAAGTGCAGATCCTGATCAGACGGCTCGTTACGAGCAGGCTCATCTGGATCTGCACTGTTTGCATAAACCGCTATAGCGGGCTTTCGGGTTCAAAGGGTTAAGTGATTTTTTATCTCATTATTTTATTACATTATATTATATTATATTATATTTGATAATTTAGGATAACATAAAAAACTTTTACAACTATGAAAACTTTTGAAAGTATTGCATGGTGTTTTCTGCATGCCGTTTGTATTGTCATTATCTACCAGTTTACAAAATATATTTTATAATTTCAGTTTTCTATTCATATGACCTTTAAATAATTCTAATAAAATGTTCCGAGCACGTTCGCCAAGTCCGTACGCAAAATCACAAAATTTGATTGGACGTGGCTGCTCAGCCTCGACCAATCAAAATTCGTGATTTGCAGTTTGAGAACGAAGTCACCGTTTGCCAACATCAGTATGAAAATATATGAGTCTACCATAACAGCTGTTGTATCCTAGCAACTGGACTCCATGTATCCTGCGGTTTACAGTCCGATCAAATTAACTTCCACCGCATACACAGCCGCCTGCGTTAATCTTGTCTGAAGCTCTATTGGCAATCTCAACTCGCAATCAAGCAGTTTGATTGGCTGAGCCTGAGTTGGGGTGTTTTTAAATGAAAACTCGATAAATATTGGCAGTATTAGCGCAGGTGGTGGTGTCTAGTATTAACGTTTCCCATTTTCACTTGTGTTGCATCCCGCGCCGGCGTAAAATGTTTTGTGTCCAAAGATGCACCGGTTTCCTGACGAAATGCCAATCAGCTATACTTAGAACTATCGCAGTAGCTCATTTTTCGTCTAGTAGCTTGCGTCTAGCTTCTTTCGTCGGTTACTAGATGCACATGTGTTTATAGGAATGAATGGCCTTTTTGTGGAATTTATCGGGGTATGAACTTGGAAAAACCACTTTCGCAATTGGCGATAAAAATATTTATGAAAATTGTAATTCTTTGTCGCCAATTGTTTATTTTTATCCTATTGGTTATTATAGGAATGAATGGCCTTTTTGTGGAATTTATCGGGGCCTCGTCCAGTATTCCCGCGACTTTTCCAAGTTTATATCCCCGATAAATTCAACAAAAAGGCCATTCATTCCTTATAATTCCAGCATTTGAAATAAATTCATCAAGAAAATGTGTTTATTTTGACAGACGGCAGCCATTAGTTTACATTGACAGCACTGACAGCGCACCTGTAGAAAGTAGTTCGGCGTGGGAGTTTACTGGGATATAACTTTTGGACAGAGACTTGCTACGGGCCAATCAAATGTTAGCAAATTGTGTAAATATTTTTGTACTTGAATTATTATGCAATATCTTCTGCATGAAGAGGAATGGACATTTTTTTGCTCCGGTTACTAGACTAAAGTGTTTAATATGTAGTATCTTCTGAGTGTAGCTGAATGGAAATTGGTCTGGAATCCGACGCATATTTCGACGTGAAACATTTTACGCTGGTGCGGAGTGCAGCACCTGTGATATTAACATGGATATTTCAGATGCATCCAAATGGTTCGTGAGGCAGCAGCCAGGCCGAGAAAAATGGAGGACCGTAGCTCGTTATTTCCCTTTGCAAATCTATTATGTATTTCAGCGTTTATTTCTTACTGAATGGCACAAGAATTGAGTTTTGCGAACAGAGTAGACCCAGATCAGACTGTGCAGTCTGATATGGGTCTACACTGATTACAATGCAATTAATAAGTGTGAAAATATGAATCTGGGCCCAGTTGCTCAAAACCTCTGTTAGCTTAGCAGACTGTTAAATCCTTAGCAATGCTAAGGATTTAACAGTCTGTAAAGCTAACAGAAGCTTTGAGCAACCGGGCCCTGGCAAGTTATGCAGTTCCGGATCTGATTGCGCAGATATGTAGGATGATCTGAATCAACACTAGTCGAAATCACTATAATCATGATGGTTCCTTTACCCAACAAATCATTCGATAATTAGGCCATATCATACACGTTGGACCGGATTTCTATAAATAAATTAAAAGGGAGATAACTAGCTACGACCCCCCAGTGCCTAACCGATGTTGGTTCCGTTTACGTGTACATGTACATTCACTGTGTATTCACTGTGTATTTTGTTAAATTTGTTATGTTTGAATTGTTATTTCAGTCCTGCGTATACCACGAGTATGCTATGTAGATTGTTCGTCAACTTTTCCCAGTGAAATAAAAAGTACAAAAGCATCATATGCACTATTTTATTTAATCAGATTCCAAGGCGTATGTGTTTTGTTCCGCGTTATATTACACAACCGACTGCCTAGATTAAAGGTACATGCCCACTCAGTAGTCACACAATGTTCTTTATAGGAATTAAATAAGGGTATAATTGTGTCACTATTTCATCAGTTCTAAAAAGTACGAGTGCCCGCTATACAGATATAATCATCTAGTAATATTTATTTTACTGATAGTGACTCGCGGTGGTATCGGGCTATTTTCATATACACATATCTGCTATAAACTGTACACTAATGTCAATCAATACATGGGGTAATGCCCTAGGGGGGCAAGACAAAAACATACATTAAAGAGATGGGGTTAAATTGCTACCCTCGCGAGGGTAGCAATTTAACCCCATCTCTTTAATGTACCCTGGGGTTCCCCAGCGTGTCCGGTTTAGAGAGGCTCCACTGTAAATCAGGCGTATTACCACATCCAGACATGTGTGTGTGCTTTGTGAGAGCATGGACAGACTTTATAAACTGAGATAAATGACACTAATCACATCAAAAACACGCAGAATGAGATTATATGGGTGTCCGGTTTAGATAGGTTCTACTTTATTATGTAAAAGCTCGTGGCCTGATAAAATGAAATAGACAAATACAAAAACGTAGTGTTAACGTTTTATTATGCTTGGATACAGTTATGCCTTACAGTGGGGTCAGCGTGTAAGTGCACACACGAACGAACATGACAGGTTGGAACGCTGACCCCACAGTATTTCATGTATAAAAAGAAATGTAAATATTTTTCTGCATTTTTTCTCATTTCGCATCAAAAATGTATGTTATTACCACTTAGTTGAACCGTCTCGGCGAGACGGTTCAACTGAGTGGTAACACCATACACTTTGGGTGGGTAGCGAACCAACCTGTCGTGTTCGTTCGTGTGTGCACTTACACGCTAACCCCACTGTATCAGTTTGTTTGTGGTAGCGGCTCACACAATGTTAATGTATTAGCGATATGTTATTTTGTATTAGCAATTGCGTGAATCCATACGTCTCTGAATAGTGTAGTAAACTTATATTTCAGTATATACGTTGTTGATACATAACTTGTTTCCATATAGTGTATATTATTAGTAGATGATTTTGCATGAGTTTTTACTGTGATATTAATTAAACGAGTTTACTGATTTCATACGAAACGAGGCTCTGCCGAGTTTCTATGAAATCAGTAAACTCGTTAAATAAATATCATATGAAATGAACACAAATGTCAGAGTTCATAACAAACGAGGCTCTGAGTACATGCGGAATTATAAATGTACTCTGAAAATGTTGGCAACTTTTGACTTTATTTATGAAAAATAAATATTGTAAATTTTGTAAACGTATTTAATGAAATTACGCAGATGTCCGAAGGTACAAAACCACATAGAGTGTCTCACTTGAATGAGGAGTTGTAACTACATGTACTATGTTACGTATGAGCCGGTTACCAGAAACAAACACGTTGTATTGTAGGCCTAATATGACGTTGAGTCGGTCTGTTTAAATGTTGGATTGGCACGGTCACCCGTTCACGGATACATCTGCAATGTATAAAATAGATACTGGATAGAGAGTTTGTGAGAGACAAGCCAAGTAATTGTGTACCTAAGAAGATGAGCGATATTTCATAAAAAAAAACATTTACAGACACTGTGAGATCTCATGAAAAATATTTACAAAAATGACGTCAACAGTTAATGAAATGTTCCGGGCAATTCAGCGCATTCTATGAAAATGTCATCAACTTTCGACGTCATGACACTTATTCACATGTGAGGATAGTTAAATATCAGGTACAATGTACTGTTGCATAAATAAACTTCCACAGTGTAATAACACGGTGTAATAAAAATCATAATACACTAGTGTAATAAATATCCAAATGAGGCCGGTCCAGAAAACACGCTAGGTGATCATTACAGCGTAATAGGAAATTTATTAAACTCGTTGAATGATTTCATAAGAAACTCGGTATAACCTCGTTTCTTATGAAATCATTCAACGAGTTTAATAAATGACCTATTATATCATCACTCATGGACAGTGAAACTTCTCTAAACCGGACAACAGGGTGTCCGGTTTAGAGAGGTTCCACTGTAAATCAGGCACATGACCATTCTGACATGTATTGAGGTGCTTTTCAATCATGCAATCATGAACATACATTGCCATCTGAGATAAATGATCAAGAAACCCATCAATAATACAATGACATGTGTTTTCTTGGTGTCCGGCTTAGAGAGGTTCCACTGTAATATCCTATATAGACATTTATGAATGTTGTCACGAAAGTAGATGCAAATAATGAAGGGGTCAGTGGAAGAAGTCGGTACTGGGGTTAACCCGCGTTTCCCACCGCTCTATTTAACGTCCCTTACCGCATTGCCCATTGAAAATACAGTGGAACCTCTAAACCCGACACCAAAAAGACACATGCGATTGTATTGTATATGAGTATCTCTAAGCCGGACACCCTGGGGACCTCCCAGGATGTCGGGTTTTGGGAGGTTTCACTGTATGAGCGTATTAGTCGATCATAAATTGAACGCTTGATTGTATCATACGTTTTACTTAAAATGACAGAACATGACGCCAAATTGTCATTTTCACAAAATGAAATATCAACACAAATCATTTAATGTATGTTTATCAATGGAACCGAGAAAAACTATCAGCAGTCATACATTTATATTGATTTTATACTTTATTATTCATTAATAAATGTCTGCATGTACCTTTATTTGGCAGAGATGCGCTTAGCTAGAAATGTGTTATTGTCCTAGTTTCTCGACCAATTAAAACACAACATTTCCTCTCCATAAATCGCATATTGCGACGCTTTCGCGAGTATCTATTACATTACATGTACTCATTAAATGTTGCAATATGTACAGCGCTATATTTATAACAGATGCTTCTTCTCATTGTCGTCACTTCACGTGACACAAACCATGTTTTCCCCATGCACGCGCACACCGCCAATCACATAAAGTCCTAATTAGGAGATAGTACGTCCTAAGTAGGAGATACTAAGTCCTAATTAGATGACAACAAGTCCTAATTAGGAGATAATTAGGAGTTACTATCTCCTAATTAGGACTTCGTATCTCCTAATTAAGAGTCTCATAATTAGGACTTAGTATCTCCTAATTATGAGATAAATATATTTTAGCATTGACACCAGGACTCGTCCATATAAACGCCATGAACGCCATAGAGCGTATTATAATTATATTTTTTCCCGATGTTCTGTTAATTGTTTATCAGTGTTCTGGTGTTACATGTATATAAATTCCCCCATGTTAAATCCCATAGACATCTTCACGGAGTGAAGATGTCTATGGGGATTTAACATGGGGAAATGTATAGGCCAATGACCTCACACGTGGAAACATAATACAATAAATACAGACGACTTACTCTTAAAACAAACTTTTTCAGTTCTTCAATCGTCGTATATCCTTCTGCAGAAAAAGGGAAAAACATATGTTATTACCCAACTCTCTATATCAAGGTGCTTGATCACGTGGTTACAACAATAACATCAATGGCAGCAAGTGTTGAAAGCGCTCCCAGTCCAAAGTAAGTATTATATGATATTTGGATAGTAGGCAACGTATTTTGATGAAATATGACGTAGCAAACGCGACTTCATGAGTTACATTTTAGTGGTCCCGGGAATTCGGCACATACTTATGTCGTTTTCGCGAAGAATCGATTTCAGTGTCAGTAGACACGGAAATCGATTCTTCGCAAACACGACAGAAGTTTGGGCCAAAGTACCGAGCCCACCAAATGTAGCTTAGCAAGACGCATTTGATGCGCCATATTTCATCAAAATCCGTTTCATAATTAGGACAAACTAAAAGAATACGTACTTTGAGGGCTTCTGGAAGTTTCAGTACCTGTTGTTGTTGTTGTAACCACGTGAGTATACACCTTGTATATACATTATGTTGATATTGCATAGTTATGACTATTTCATTGGACTCCACGTTGCTGTGAAACAGTGCCACGTGCCTGGGCAATATGTCCGCGTGCCTAGGCTATAGTTCCGCGTGCCCGTGGAATAGTCAAATAGTTATGACGTTTTGTCGACAATTACGTCATCCAATTCTACACGATTGATATCGGTCCGTCGATGCGCCACACCACAAAATCAAGTTCATTGTATCACATACAGTACAGTATATTACAGGTTGAGTAATAAAACATTTAGTTTGTTGTCATTTAGTGAACAGTCAAAATATATTGCCCCTCGGTGCTGTGGGCGATCCGAGGCCTCGGACAATAGTGCCTCGGGTCGGCCATAGCACAGAGGAGCTATATTTTTGGCTGTTCCCCGAATGACCATGAAATAACTGTATAACGTTAAGTAAGGTCTGTAACACTACACCCTGTGCTGATCTTGTCAATATTTATCAATTTCATTTTTCAAATTACTTGAATATTGTGCTTGAAATCAAGTAGCTTGGTTGACTGAGCCTGAGCTGTGATACAGCTCAGGCTCAGACAATCAAACTGCTTCGTTGATTAACGCAGGCTGTTGTATGTAAAGTAGAACATATTTAAATGTGTATAGTTTTCCTTGTCATTTATCTCCGATGTTAATGTCTGTTCATGATCGCAAATCACACACGCGCGTTTCGAAGTAATCGTCAGATTGCTTTACAGTGGAACCTCTTCAATGCGAAAACCATGGGAAACATCCAAGTGTGTTCGGTTTAGAGAGGTTCCAATTTACAATACAAACAACATACATATCAACATCATGTATATTTAAAGGTACATGCCCAATCAGTAGGCACCAAATGTTATTATAGGAATCAAATAAGTGTATAATTGTGTCACTATTCAACCAGTTCTTAAAATTACGAGTGCCCGCTCTACAGCTATAATCATTTAGTAATATGTTTTGTATTGATAGTGACTCGCGGTGGTATCAGGCTATTTCCATATGCAAATAAGGCATGATAGTTGTTAATTATTTATGTATATATACAGAGACTAAATAGTAATGTCCGTTAACATTTTAAGGAATTTAAGGAAACACGGTTATCGCCCCTGATATCAGTGTGAAAATTTAGGTCAGATATAAAATGTATAATTATGCCAACACATGAGGTAATGGTGAATGAATGTTTATTTTGCCAGCACATGTCCCAGATGATGTATCTGATATAAAGAACATGTTGTGCCTACTGAGTGGGTATGTACCTGTAATAACATCATGCTCTGCATGACTTTTCATTTTATAATTAGAAAACGATGTTTTCATTGGTTTAAACACGTCGCGTCAAACGAACAGAAACATGATTTTCTAATTAAAAGCAATGAAAACGACGTCAAAAAGATGCGTCGAGAAAACTGACAAGCGTTTAAATAGTTGTAAGCCGGGTATTTGTATTCAAACGAAAGTATAATTTCCACCTACATAAAACAAACGATAGTCGTTTGTTTGCATGTCATAGTATAACAGGATCGTTTGCTCCGCGTTTTCCATTTGTTTCATCATATATATAATGTACGAAAATATGTATTTACCCAGTTGAACTGTTTTTCTTGAAATACTGCTCTCATGATTTGGTCACGGCGCTAAACAAACTCAGTTCGATACGCTCACTTGGTTGTTTAGCGGGAGGACCCACTCACACGTGCATTATGTCACGATAATCATCTCAACTGGTTAAATACACGTTCTGGAACTATCAATGTCAGATAGCTAGATGCGAAACAGTGAAAATACTTACCTAACAGTTTGAACACGAGATTCCCATTGGCAATGTGGGTGAACATATCGCCAGTGTCTATTTCACCACTGCTGTCAATGTCAAAGTTACCAAAGAAAGCGTTCGTGTTAGTAATCGAGTCACAGTAGAGGTAGCACCACCTGTTCTTGAACTCTTCTTTCGTCACCACAAAATTACCTACAAATGGACACGTGTTACAGTGGAACCTCTCTAAACCGGACACCCTGGGACCGGTTTAGAGAGGTTCCACTGTAAATCAGACATATGACTAGACCAAGGCAGGCGGCTATGCTTTATGAACTGACAGTATTAGCAGAGGTAGATACCAATAGCACACATAAAATTAAGAAAACAAAGAATGAGTGCAGTCCGGTTTATAGAGGGTCAACTGTATATTCTCCGCCGGCTGATAGGTTTGATTCCAGTAAATTGAGTGTGGCCCTTAGTGTTCGAAAGTAATACACACTGAAGAAATATGTTCGAACCATTTTGCTTACTTTGAGCTAACCTTTTGTGGTTACTGGTGAATTTCGGATTATAATTATTCCTGCAACAAAAATACTGACATAATGTTCATTTAACTGCCTGGCACATATTCATACGCCACATAATCAAGCATGCCTTCCGAGTCCTGGGAATTGCTTACATGGTAGTTAGATGTAACGACATATTTTTCTCCCCATATGTTACTGTCCACAAGGACATATTATACGTTACATATAGAGGATCTTACAAGAGTGATGCTTAAATAAGATATTTATTAAACGATTTTAATGATTTCATAAGAAACTCGGCATAGCCGAGTTTCATATGAAATCAGTCAACGAGTTTAATACATCTCATATTAAATCAACACAAATGTTAGATTGTATTGTATGCCTACAGTAGCGCTTTTCTGCAGGTCAACTATACGTACTATACCAATACTATACGCATACTATGCCATTACGATCTGTTTTCTATACGATATGCATATAGTATAAATGTACGGTATGTTTGTACCGTACATACCAACCAATATCGTATAAATATACCATTCAAATCGTACGTTTATACGATTTTTATTCACCTGTATAATTCTGGTACGTTTGTATCGTACAAACATACCAGATTTGTGTACGGTATAAATGTACCAGAATACCGTATATTATCAGTGTTGCCGTGTACTATTTGCCCTAATATTTGGTCCGCCTCGGCAGTTTTTTTTTCATAATATTAAAAAATGCGTAATATAATATTACTAATCTATCTCTGTGTTTCATGAAATATATTTAAAGAAACTGTGATATTTTCTGTAAATGACGTCGATATATATCCACAAAACGAGAAACAAAATCCAATTAAATAATGAAAAACTTCAAGTCTCGTGATTGTTTACGAGATACGATTCGATATGCCTAGCTAGAGTTTAATCTCTCACCCGGTGTTGTTACATGACACTACTAGCAACAATAAACCGGCGTCAATAAATAAAACCACAGCACAAACGTATCCGTGTTCCAATCCAAATTTTTATCCCATCTATTTAATTCAAAGTGACTAGAAAGTCAGCGGTATTGGTGATCTTTTTTTTTTGGTGCGCAAATATAAATAGGCGGGTTATTGCGAGACCAACACTGATAATAAAAACAAAATTAAAAATTTATTTTGGAATTACATTTCCATTACTGCAAACGTTCTGCTCAAGCTGTTGATTTCTATTGGCCCGAATCAAATTTTGTGAAGATAATATTTATTCCGGTGATAGCCATTTCTTTAAAATAAAACGGTTTACTTGTGTCACAGAGTGAGAAAGATAAATAACGGCCCGGAATCGAACCAGGGACCTCATGTTTACCTACCATGCCTCTACCGAGCAAGCTAACAAGGCACAGATCATACACACTTCATCCCCATAGTCAGTTGCATAATGTGACATTCTTCTCCGCCAAATTGAAATTCGTCCTCGAATTCCATGTTTAATTTTGTCCCCGAATTCCATATGTTTGGGTACAATTTTGGGAGTATTTATCAGTCACGGTCCTTCGTTGGGCAACAATTGTCACAGGGAAGACATATTTCCACCCTGAATTCCATATTTGTGGAACATTTCTTCATCAGTCACGACTCCACGTTGTGAGTAGTTGCGGCAAGTAACTGCAGAGTACTCATGCAATTATCGTCCGTACCCAGAGTTACGGTGCTCCATAGGTTTTTCCTACAGAGTACCGAATCGGATCTCATTCGCGCTTTAGCTGTTAATTGTGACATATATTTATGTACTTATTACACAGAAATGAATGTAAGTATAATACTGACATTTCTTTCAATTGAAAAATACATAAAATATGTCTCAATTAACAGTTGAAGTGCAAATCAGATGTGAGTTGGTACTTTGCAGGGGAAACCTACGGAGAGCACCATAACTCTCGGTACGGACGATACGCGAGTATTCTACAGAGTTACTTCCGCAACTACGTTGGGCGCTAAATGGTACAGGGTGAGAAAGATGCGCACCAGCCCGGAATCGAACCGGGGATCTCTGGTTTACCACACCATCGCTCTACTTACTGAGCAAACTGGGCACAAATACACACTTATTCACCATAGTGATCACTCTTCAAAAATTCGCAAGCTAGAAGTTATGCCAAATTATTACAGTCAATGTCACAGATTATGCTCTTGGCGACATTAGCGGACACAAATTTGTCCATCAATTTGATCAAATAAACAACGGAATCTGACAGATAACACTACGACGGCGCATGGAAACATCATTATTCTGGTACTTGGAATCAAAATAGTGGATATTAAGATCAATATGTGAGGCGCTGACAGAACCTTTAACATTTTTTATCACGATAGCAGCTACAATTTTGTTGGACGCATTTATTTACAGAAACAAGAGATTACAACCCGCATGGATAATATACTAAGTGACATTTTGCTATAACATACACCAACATAGAGGATTAAATTTGCGACAATGTTGGATTCTGGATTTTGTGGACAGGTGACAGAAATCGGAGCTGGATAAGAACCGACAGACGTGATTTTGAATATGCGTGCTTGGTCTGTGTGTTATTCTTCCATATCATGTCGTGCATGTTTTAATTTCACGTCGTGTCAAAGCAGCACTATTTAATGAATAACTTTAATATTCTACACCAGAATTAAAGTTCATTCATCGTCTGATGTGTAACTGATGAATTAAGGTAAGTTACTTGTATATGACAACTTTGGCCTCATTAATTTTTATGGCCCATAACAATAGTGGAGGGGGCATTTAGTGTTACCCTTGTCCGTTCTTCCGTCCGTCACCAACCTAGTAACTCGTAAAACTTTTAAACCGTAATAGCTACAGACCTGAAACTTGGTACATGTATGTTTGATTCGACCCCATGGTCATGGATTATCTCCCCCTTTTCAAGTTAGAATTTTCCAATTTTGGCTTCTAGCTCGTAAAACTTTTAAACCCTAATAGCTACACACCTGAAACTTATGATGAGTAGATTTGCAAAGTTTATTTTGATTTGACCCCCGAGTCATGGATTATCTCCCCCTTTTTGACTTAGAATTTGAAAATTTTGCCTTGTAACTCATAATTTTTTTGTAATAGCTACAGCACTGAAATTTGATATGTAGCTTCCTTATGATGAGTAGATGCGGAAAGTTTATTCCGATTTTTGATTCGAACCCCGTGTCATGGATTATCTCTCCCTTTTGGACACTGGAATTTTGCCTTGTTTACTATCAAAGCGATATGTGGGGTATCCGTGTTCTATGAACACATGTTCTAGTTTAGTTATCTCCCTTTGTTTTTTTGCGCAATGATTTGTCCGGAGCATAACGCGAACACCCTTTGCAATATTTTTATGAAACTTAACGCATGCATAGGTCTCACGGGACAGTGCGGAGCTAGGGTTAAAGGTGCATGCCCACTCAGTAGGCACAAAATGTTCTTTATGTCAGAGACATCCAGGGCTCCAGATAAGGAATTAGTAATTGAGTATTTTCACTCCATCATATCTGAAGCAATTGGGTATTTCAATATTTGAATTGGGTAAAATAAAATCACAATTCTGTTTACACATCAATAGACAGCAATTATTGAATAATTTGCTTCGAAATGAAAACATGTCTTGGCATTTCATTAGAATTGTGGTATATGTGGTCTGTTTATTGTTCTCTGTAACATGATAAAGGTACCACAACTTTGTTATTGCTTTTTTTTGCCGTTAGGCACTCGTGAAATATGGACATCTCACACCACTCGATGAACATATATGTCATATTCGTTGCAAAAATATGAATATCCTCTATATATTTATTGCATAATCACATCACCATAATTTGAACCTGTACTGATAGTAGTAGAAAAGGGCCGATTCCAGGACATTTCCCATTTCCCTAGTTTTTCACCATACCATTAACCATAAATTTAAATTCGAAAACTCCCTATCTAGATAATAAATTCGATCATAATTAGGGCATCCTAGATAGGAGGTTAAAAAAAACAAAAAAAAACAAACAAAAAAAAACGGAGATTTTGATAGATATCCTAGATAGGAGGTGAGCAGTCTATCTAGACCCGAGGACGAGGACGAGGACGAGGACGAGGACGAGGGGTCTAGATAGATCATAATTTAGAGTACTACGAAAGAAAATGTAAAAAATTAAATATAACTTAAAGAAATTAATTTCTTAATTAAAATGATTGCAAAAGCGACAAAGAAACTTATCGTAACCTATAAGCTCCAAGAAGAATTATACTATATGCTCCAAGACAAATTAGACTATAAGCTCCAAAAAGAATTAGACTATAAGCTCCAAAACGAAGAAATAGTCGAGAACATTCGGCTCCATAACAAATTCAATCAGCTCCAAGACAAAATAATCGATTTATTATCAAAAAACGTCTTGGAGCTCGAATACGAAGTCTGTCAGCTCCTAATAAAAAATCTTTGATCAATACAAAAAAAAATGATTGATATATTTATATTATACCCGTTTACGGTATAATATAAAATGGTGGGACCCAAAACGGGTCCCACCTCAGAACTGAACCATATGAGGTCAAAAAAATTGATTTTTAAAAAAAATAAATTTCCTACAAATCTATTCTTATTAACAAGGTCACGATGTTAGATGAACTCGATCTATCTCCAGTTTTTGCAACGATGTTTATCACATCCCCAGCTTCAATATCAATAATAGCATTAAATACTGTGAACGTTGATCTATATCCACTATGCTTCGTTATACCATACTTTTGTTCATTTCCATTTATAACGAGATTCACACAGACTTCACCCGTAGCATTACCCTTCGCATTCACCGATGAAAGTCCCATTCGTAGAATCGTACCGGAATCTAACATAGTGTATCCATGATACTGATTAGTTGTATTGCTAACAAATGACCACTGATATTCTCCAGGTTTAAGTGCACCTCGCTCCTCAGCCCAAATAGAAATAAACGAATTCTGAGTAGCTTTTTTGATTTTCTTTACTTTATTCTCTAAATTAATAAGTTTAATTTTTGTCATTGAATTACTTTTTTCGCTCAGCTCAAAGACATACTGCTTGGTTGTTACATCTTTATCAGTTAATTTCTTACAGAATTGAGTAAGAAATATATTAAACATTTGTTCAAGCTCATCTACATAACGCTTGGTTGCCGCATCTTGCGCACCATTAGGATCAACGACATTTGATATTCTATTTATATTCATATTTAGTAGACCAGTTAGTTCACTCGTTCCATTCTTTCTTATAGAATGTTTATTTATATATCTAACCGTTACTTCAGATTTATTTTGACTACCATTCAAACCAAATATATCAACAGGCATGTTTTATTATATATATATATTTATTTAAATCAATTGCCAATGTCCATATGCCAAAGTGTGCACCCCATCCTTCATAATAATACGTTTATCACCGTTCGAAGACAGCGCTATTTTGTTCATTTCCTCCGAATATATTTCGTGTTTATGGCTTCTGATTACGTTCATCTTCCTTATCTGATTCTTTCTACTAAACAGACAGATCTTGTAATCATCGAATCTAACATCCTTTTTAACCACATTCTGCTTTACACCTTGACATCTTTTTTCTTCCTTACCTTCACACATCTTATAGCTGTACAGCTTAGATCTTAATCCAATAAACTCTTCCATAATCTTTCCACCACATTCATCTTTCATCAAACCGATGACCTTCTTATTCATATTAGTTTGTATACCTGAGATATGACCCATTGGATAATTACTGGTATCAAACATTTTTTTTATATCAGGATTTATATCCTTATAAAAATCATCAGTTTCAATCTCATATGCTAAACTGTCAGTATCAGTAAATAATAGTTTAGATTTATTCCCATACTTCTTCTTGATATAGTTATAGTGAAAATCGTACATCAAGGTTTTGCTTAAGTTTAGGATAATCATACCCAGATAAATCGGTTTGTTAAACAAAATTTTGGTTTTCTTCATATGAATAGCTACTAAATTGTCATCAAAGATTGTACAATGTTCGAAGTTTGGCTTTGCTGCTAGTTTTATAGCTTTTTCTTCAGTATTCACCAGATGAATGTCAACTCTGTTTCTGATATTTTCCATAGTTTTTTCTAAAGACAGAGTTGTTCATAAGTTTAAAAAGGTCTTTTTCAAAATCATTACTCGCAACGGTTCTTAATTTAGTGTTTAGATCAATATATTTTTTAAGCCAAGCGCTCTCTTCGAACTGTATACCTCTATGTATCTTGGTGATCTTTAGGCCAAAACTTTCATACATTTTGAGATTCTCGTGGTGAAGAACATACTTTGTTTTATCGTTCAGATTAGGAATAAGTTTTTCAACCTTATTCACATCGACCTTTTCGGGAGCTAACGGATATTCGATATGTAAATCGTTTCGCTCTTTTGGATATTCTAAATCAACCTCTAGTATACATCAATGTGTTTTCCATGTATTTAATTCATCTTCGATCATCCATTGAAATCCGTGCGTAGGTAGTGGTTTACTCATAGCCCATTCATATAGATTGTTCGCATCCAGATATTGTAGATACTTACTAGATTCTTTAGGATTAAACATTTCGCCCATGTACTTATTGGTTGCTTTTCCATGCCGTGTCATAATACTACTCACACCTCCTCTAATTCCCTTTTCGAACATAAGGATCATGTCATAGTCACTCAATAGTTCCAATTCAACCTTAGTCATCTTCAACGCAACATCCCATGCCAAACCTGGAGCTGTATAATACCAAGCTGGATCTAGTTTATAATATTTTAAACAGACATCACGAAATGTTTCAAATACATCCGCCAGAAGCAATACATCTGACGTGAGATATAGATTATGATAGTCTCTCATCGTTTCGCATTTAAATACTTTCCAAACTTTTTTTGCGTGTTCATAATCTTCATCCGAAATATCATCACAAGTCAACTTAGAATACAATTCTTTCTTTGGTGGTAGAAGTTTAAAAATTGATCTTCCGGAAGATTACCTACCAGTTTATCTAAACTAGATACCATAAACTTGTTGCTGTCAATAAACCGCAGATTATGCTTTATTTCCTTCTTCTTTTCGTTTTCGTTATTAAAACTATCAATTACGATCTCTTTCATAAATGAAATGTATTTCTCTTCATTATTAGGGATGCAATTAATCTTACCCTCCTTTTTACCCAAGTTTTTAATGAACAAATGGGAATCATATCCGCTCAGATTGTGAAATATGATTGGAGTAAACTTTGGCTTTTGATATCTGAGGTTGCATGTATTATGTGCAGCACCTCGATGTTTACCAGTGAAATGGCAGTGATCTCTTACCCTATCATTACCAAATCTTTTTCGCATATCCAGCATACTTTTGTCTTTTTGAAAGCCTTTTGTTGTTTCGATGTAATTATCATATTCTTTGGAAAACTATTTTTTGTGTAGATGTCAATAATATCTAGTTCTAACGTATTAACAAAGATCTGACCTATATCCTCATCTTCAGATTTCTTTGTGTAAATTACGGGACTTCCTTTATAAACATTTTCATCAAAGCATTTAATATAATAGCAGAACCCGCTAGGGGTATGCTTTTGACATTTTTTTGTATAGCCGTATTTATGGTTGGGTTGTGTTGTATCCAACTTTTCGGTGAAGCATTCAAAGTCAGCATAAACTACAAATGGTACTTTCATCGAATTAACAAAGTATTTTAAAATCTAAATCAGTTCCTTCCTCAGGTACCACAACTTTTACAGTTTTATTCGTTTTACAATATTCATCGAGCTTTTCTAAGGATTCCTTTGATTTGAATGAATGAGACATCGGAGACAGTAATGTCTCGTATGTTGATGTTTAGATATCTGCTCGGATAACAACCTGCTCATGTTCTTGATCCAGCAATAATGTTACATTTCATCATCATTTGAAATTAACAAAAGGTTAATATCATTCTCACGCTTATGTTTGCTAATCCGAAGAGGATAGATATTTATGTTCTCATACCCGAGGACATTAATAGAAATAGTTTAATTTTGTCTTTCAAACCTATCTATGGTTTTAAGGTCAACTGGGAAGGTAATTTTATCCCAATTGAATTCCTCCGCTTGTTGTTTAAAAGGTTTTGTTATACGGTCCGGGTTCTTCTGTACTGGGTTTAATGCTCTAACAACGCACCATTTGAAGCACTCATCATCCTCGTTTTTCATATTGATAATTGCATTCTTCAATGCAAGCTTTGGTGGAAGAGGAATATATGAGCTACCTCGTAGTGGTTCATATTTGATTGTATGTAGCTCCAAGCTGATAATATTTCTGAAAACCCAATTACTACCCATCATCGGGAATGTTGCTATATTATCAAGGATTCTCTCATTCATTATGTTGTATAACTCATTCAAATATTTCCCCTCCAGATTAACATTAATTTCAGAGTGGAAAGGTGCTTCTTGAATTAATACATCACCAGTTGCTATATTTACCCTTTCCATGTTACATCTGAGGATCATTTTTACCCTAGTTTGACGGTTATTTCTCAAAATATTAGTAACAACATGCTTTACCCTAACTAGGAATGTTTCTGGAGTATTTTTCTCTAGTTATAATGGTGTATTGAGTAGTGAATAACCTGAGTGCCGAATTACTTGTTATGGTAGGTTCGAAAGGCTGGTCATTAGATGTGGTATGAAATATATCATCATCAAAATTTAATCTTAATAGTTCTTGATTAAGGATTAATTTTTGATCCAGTTTTAAAAGCTGGCTATCAATTCGATTAATTTCTTTAGAAAATTTGTTAAACTTATTTCGTGTATTTCTTTGTTTTTTGGTAAATTTAGCTTTCTTCTCACGTAGTTTCTTTAGTTCTTTCTGTATTGTTTTGCTCGATTTAATTTCCGTTACTGGTTTATATATTTTCTTCTGTTTTGATCTAAGTTGGTAAGGTTGGAAAATAATTTCTTTTTGCCTCGGTGTTGGAATAGGTCTTGGGGGTGATAAAAGTTCAATAAGCTCAGCTTTTCTGAGCTTCGAATATCTTTTTAAACCACGATCTTTTGCAATAGCTTTTAATTGAATAACGGTATTTCGTTCCATTTTATTATATATATATTATTTCTTTAGCTTATTTTCAATTTTTCTTTTACATTTTTTTACAATTTCATATTTTTCATCTTGGGATCTATTTTTATATTCACATTTATATCATGTTTGATACATGATACCTATTTATCGATCGTAATTTCGTAAGTTTTATTCCAAACCCTACCATCCCAATATGTTATGATTCTCGGTGACTTGTTTATGAAACGTGATGCTTTGCAGATTGAAGGAAATGTATTCACCTCCCCCGTTTCCATATTTTTTAGGCTAACGTGTCGTGGATTTGTTCTGATTGTTCTAAGTCTTTCAAATTTTTCATCGATCTCATTTTTTGGTTTCACAGGCTTTGGTTGTTCATCCGGTAAAAAACCTTTCCCTCTCAAAAATTCTATCAATTGAGGTCTTCTGTATTGAGAGTAATCCATCTTGTTATCCCTTAGAAAATGCATTAGTTCTGATCGTTTGATTGTCATTTTATATATGAATGGTTTTTCTTTAAATTAATGTATTACACTCATCCTGTTTCCGTCTGATTGTAATGATAGCATCTTGTCTGATATGACAAGAGCAAATGCTATGTGGTGTTAGCGGGAACGTTTGTACCAAACTGAGCATTGATTATGATGTCTATCACACCACCCTTCAACCTCTCGCTCTGCTTGCTCACATCAAACACAAATAGTGGGTACAAATCTTTGTATTCGCTCGGATTGATGCTTGGAAAGGCTACCAAATCATTCATGCGATAAAACTTGGATTTGAAAACAGCAGCATCTTTATACGCCCTACTAAACTGTTGTTTATCGAAGGAAAGATTGCAATCAACAGCTGGGTATTTTCTCGAGGTTAACGTGATAAACATGTTTTTAGTATCAATATTATCAAAGACGGAGGGATTCTTTTCTTGATCGTTAGCTTTCTCAGTTTGAAATCCAACAATAATCCAACGAGGTCTCTCCGGTGAGCACTTAACACTCAATCTCCAGGAAAGATCGATCGTTTGAGGAACTGAAATGCGTTCACATTGTCTCATTCTGTATTTAATTGGTAAAGTTGTTTTGGATTCAATCGTTTTGTACAGCTCGATTGTTTTAGCATCAGCTGGTTTCACATGTGGCATGAACCAAGAAACCTTCTGAAGAGTTATTTTACCAGCGTCAGTACCACCATCTCTAAAAATTGCATCATTGTTATTTTTTGGGACAAGAGTTAGGGTATGCGTGAGACCGTAGATGATGTTGTGGTAGTCCTCGCAAAAAACAAATATGTGATTCAATGGGATCTGGTCCAGTTATATACTCATGATACTCATATTCTTCAGTATTCACATCGCTCATGCGATCTTCAGTAATATAATAGTAATCCATTTTATACTAGCAAGATAATCTTTTAAAACGTTTTCACGATTTAAAAAACCAGATACAGTTGTGGAGAAGCCTTTTTAGCATCTCCAAGGTATATACTTCTAAGATTGATAGATTTTACTTCATTCTCGTTAAATCTTTCGGATTTCTTAATCTCTGGATATATCTGATTACCATACACAATCGTTACCTTATTCACACCTAGGTAATCATTCACCTCTTCCTCTATTTCTTTCATCCTTTTTTAATTTTTGTTTGATAATATGATAGGTACTGTGTTAGTAAAATACTTACCTTCCCGAACATCCTCTATCTCATCTTCATCATCAAGATTTATCGTCGCATTCTTAATGATGATAGATGCAGATTGGTACTTGGGATAATCGACTTTCTCGAATTTGAGTAAATCCATTTTAATTAAGAAATTCATTTCTTTAGATCATTTTCAATTTTTCCCAACGTAGCTTTGAGATTAGTGATTTTGTTTTTGAACTGACAGAATTTGTTTCTGAACTGACCGAGTTTGTCTTTGCTTATGAGCATATAAACTTCATCTTCAAGATCAATCATTTTGTTTTGGAACTCACAGACTTTGTTTTCGAACTGATTGAGTTTGTCTTTGTTTAGGCCCGTAACTATGTCTTTGACTTCGTCTTTGTTATGACGCACCAAGACTTTGTCTTGGAGTCTATAGACTTTATCTTCGAACTGATTGAATTCACCATAAAGATGCTTGAATTTGTCATTGAGCTCTATGACTAATCTCTCTTGATTCTCTTGATCGATTGCGATAAGTGTCTTTGCCGCTTCTATGGCTTTTGCTATATCATCTATGATTTTTGATAATTTCTGACAATCCATTTTATTATATATATATTATTTCTTTAGCTTATTTTCAATTTTTTTAATTCTGTGTATGAATCAGGTGGGCCCCGTTTTAGGTCCCACCATTTTATATTATACCCGTTTATGGTATAATATAAATATATCTCATAGTTAAATTCAGTTTCAGGATAATAGATCATTCATTTTGTCTTGGAGCTGATTGAATTTTTCATGGAGCTGAATGATCTCGACTTTTTCTTCTTTTAGGAGCTTATAGTATAATTCTTCTTGGAGCTTATAGATTACGATTTTTTTTAGGAACTTATAAACTTCGTATTCGAGCTCCAAGACTTCGTCTTGGAGACAATTTTCTTCTATGACATCAGCTTTTGATAATAGATCGATCATTTTTTCTTGGAGCTGATTGAATTTGTTATGGAGCTGAATGATCTCGATTTTTACTTCTTTTAGGATATTATAAACTTCGTATTCGAGCTTATAGATTTCTTCTTGAAGATCGATAGCGATAAGTTTCTTTGTGTTTATTGATGTATCATATATAGCTTTTGATAATAGATTATTCATTTTAATTAAGAAATTATTTTCTTTAAGATAAATTCATTTTTCCCATTTCTGTGTCACAGGTGGGACCCGTTTTGGGTCCCACCAATATTCACAACCACGTATCACGTAAATATATGTCATAAACTATAAAGCTTTTAAGATATCTGACTTCTTGATCTTAGAAATTTCATTATTGATGGTACTTGTGAGTGCAATAAGTTTCTTTATCGATTTAATACTTTCATTTTCGTCATCATCAATCATTTTCTTCATACACCGATATAACGCTACGAGTTTGTTATGGAACTGTATCCATTTGGTATAGTCTTGGAGACAATTTTCTTCGTTTAGGTTTATATAAACTATGCCTTGATTGATCTCGATTTCGTCATCTCTTAGAAGCTTATAGTATAATTCGTCTTGAAGTTTCATAGCTTTTGATAATATATCATTAATTTTTTTAATAAATTAATTTTTTCTCCCATTCAGCTTTCGAGTAAGGTCTTGGATATAAATTGCATTACCTGAACCATTGATCAGTGTATTGATGTTTTGTGCACGTGGATGCATCGCAGACGTCAAGATTGCGTGTGATTTAGGAGACAATTTATTCCCTGGATTGAGAATCTTTGTAACTCCCCTTTTGATACGTTTTTCTCCCGTATCAATAGCCGCTCTCTTTACCGCTTCTTTGGTAACATCCCCTATAGCTTTTGTTGCGGCGGATGATACATGTTTTGAGATAAAATTACCGAAGGGATCAAATATTCCTGAACCATCATATTGATCACCATATTGATCATCTTATTCATTATTTTCAATGATATACATACTTTTATAGTATTGATATAATCTTTTTAAATGAATCATTGTTTATTACTTTTCGATTCTTCAACTGATTCAAGATGGATGTTATCTCATCCTTTACCCCCGTATTTCCCGCTGATTTACTAGCCATCAGTAGAGCAAAACGATCTGTCAAATCATTACCTTCTAAATGAATACCTTGTCCTACAACCGATCGATCTTTCCATATTTTCATTAAGATATTTTTCCACTTCCAACCCTTAGCACCCTTTGAATGCTTATTATTAGGATCATTTACTCTGTATAATGAATTGGTCTTCATCATTATCTCAGCATACGTGTTATAGTCCTGATCTGTATAAGAATCTGGTTTCTTATCGATCAATAACTCCCACAAACCAGGTGTTCCTTCATATTCTTTGTCTCCAATAATTATATTATCTTCGACTATCGCTATTTGCTTATCAGCAATGTAAAAGTTCCCTCGTTTATCATATAAACCATAGGTCTTATCAGCACCATCTTTTGATGTAAGTTTTCTTCAGATTGTTCAGCAATAGGACCAATAAAGTTGGTTTCTCCAGGAGATTCCATCTGGATACTTGGAAGCTGAGAAAATGTTATCGCCTTTGGAATCTCTTCAATTCCTTTCTTAATAGGTTTAAGTTCGTCAAAAAGAGCCGATGTCACAGGTTTGAAAAACTTTGAAAGATCACCTTGTCTATCTTGATCAACTACGCGTTCAGTTCGATCATTTTGTTGAATGTTCCGTTTTGTTTTGAGAAATTCTGGAACCATAGAATCCCTCTTCTCCGGATCTGTAATATTTAGAAATGACATTTTTCTAAAGACTAGATAATCTTTATATCATTATCATATGATAAATTGTTATCATCATATGATCAATTTTTATCATCATATGATCAATTTTTATCATCATATGATCAATTTTTATCATCATATGATCAATTTTTATCATCATATGATCAATTATCATCATATGATCAATTTTTATCATCATAGACTACTTATTTTGAATTGTATTGTGGAAATATTCTCTTGCTTGTTCCACCTGATCAATGGTCTTTTTAGTTTTTCGTTTTGTCTCCTCTTTCATCTGCCTAAATTTGTCTAGCTCAGAAACTATCCAAGTAAAGTCTTCGTCAGAAATATAGTTATCCGTAAGAACCTTAGAGATTAGATTTTGAATAGTGTTTATTTTTGATTCAGCTATTATCTTAATCTTCAAATGCTTTTCTCCTTTCAAGGAAAGCTTCTTACTCGCATATTTTCCAAATATGCTTAGTAATCCTAATCCTATAGCCGAAGCTTCCATAATTATTACTAATGGTGTAGCAATGATGCTAGAAAGTATACCAATTCCACCCGCACCAAGTCCCATACTTATAGATATAAGTCCCGCATCAATTGTAGATACGATATTGTTAACACGATGATACTTTTTATTCAAATCCTTTCGCTTATCACGTTCATTCTCGAGCTCCTTTTGAATTTCATTAATTTTCTGTAATCGATATTCATAACCTCTATCCATTTTTTTAAATATTGATATGTTTTACATCACAAAAACATTCCTAAGAGTGGAATATTTTTGAATGGACTGTTTTCACCAAGCAACAATCCCCTTCCCACCATATTCAAACCATCAGGTCTTTTCAAATACAATCCATCACCTGCTAATTCAAGACCAGAACCACTCGTTCGTTCCAAATATAAACCCTTTCCATCCGTTTCAACCTGACAAACACATCCACCTCTTTTAAGATATAATCCATTACCTAATACCTTTTGAACACCTGTAGTAGCCAACCCAGATAATGCGCTAACACCTAAAGCTGGAGTAACTGTTTTCAATAGGATATGAGCTGCTCTAGATGCCAATCCTGCAAGTAGAGGAAGAAAACCACCCTCAACTTTAAGATTATGTTTGATTTGTGCATTACTCACTTTGATTGACGTGGTTGCTTTTCCATTTTGATATGCCTTTGCCAATTTATTAGATTGAACCTTTGTCAATGCGATGATATCTTCTCCACTATGATTTAATCTGATGGATACAGATTCTCCAGATTGAAGAGCTGATTTAAGTTTTTCCTTTTGTCCATTCGAAATTGACACCTTTACGTTTGTATAATTCATTTTTAATACAAACAGATTTGTTTAAATCGATCGTATGTGAAATCGTACATCTATCTGTTCTCCTCGGAAATTAATTTGTTTTCCGTTTTGATCTATTAACGATGTTTCCATTGAATTGATTCTATCCATTATTATAGGAAGATAGAATCGGTTGTGAGGGGTTTCGATGATCTTATATCCGGGTGAGACTAAAAAAACTATATATTGTAGATGATTTCTCTCCATTCATATACGAGCCTGATACTATATCTATGTTGACCAATATGCTGTTGATAGATAAGATATTAACTATATCTTCAGATTCGTTGTAGATATTAGTGTAAATTTCACTCTTAAAACATAGAACAGACCTGAGAGAGTTTGCTATCGCAAAATCAACCCGATAGTTGTTTTCTAAAGTAAGTATTGATTTTAAAGTGCTAGGGTTTGCCGATATTGTAATATAATAATCATCGTTAACGCTACCATAATCATATTTTTTTCTCATCTTGCTTTGAATCGTATCATTAAGATCTTCTATACTATAGCTACCTTCATCTATAGTAATGCTTGTCCACGTAATACCATTATCTTTAGAGTATCTAAATACGTCGTTTGTAGAATCGATGTTTGGAAAGCTGTAGTACGTCTCTAGACCAACTAGAGCTATTTCATACTTCTTATTCTTATCGAAATCTAATGGTGGATTAAACATAGTTTCGATTGCGTTTTTACCACTCACAACTATATGAAAAGAGTTTTTAGGTTCTGCATTCTTTTCAATCTTTTCTAATATGCTTGTCATTTTATATATGACTTTTGTTTTTTTATATGATGTAAAATGAATCCAGTCCATTCCTATACTTTCCATTGTCCTTCTTACTAGTTAAGTCAATCACAACAAAACCGTGCGGTTTTTCCCATGCCTTTTCGCATAAATATTTCAATTTGTCTTTTTTCATATCACTACTGACATGATCTTGGTAGATGTGGTTAATGCTCTTGTTATCTTGAGAAAATAAGCAAAACAAGTTTGCATTTTCGCGAATAGTTTGTCTAGGGAACTTAAAGTAGTTTTGTGCTAAATAGAAGCAGTCAACGTTTGAATGTCTTCCTCGACAGTAATATGACTCACATTTGTTCTGCTTTTCGAGCAACAGGTCATCAAATATCATGAGATTCTTGTTGTACGGATCTGGCACATCCTCTGCCATTTCGTAAAAAACTGCATTCGATGTCATTCGATGTCATCCACCGCATTCTTATGTCTTTTCCCATTTCCTCAATTATTAAATCTGGAGAAACATTCAGTTTATTGATCTCCTCTTCATTGTAGAAGTAGCTGAGAATTGATTCTTTGGGGAGCTTATCCTCAAAAGCTTTTTTTAATATCTTATACTCATGTTGGAACAAGGTCTTGCCAAATATAAACAAACGATTGTAATCTAACCAACCTGAGTTTATTAGTAGATTGATTAGCAATGTGGTCTTTCCACAAATTGATTTCCCAATAATAACTCCACGTATTGACTTGGGTAGTAGAGGATGATTAAACCTCATTAACTGCATTTTATTCCGTGAGATATGTTTTACTTCCATTTTTTTTAAATGATAGATCTTTTTTAAATTAAAAAAGAAAAATTATATTATAAAATGATGTATTGTGTCAAGTGTCGAAAGGTTACTGATCAAATGGTTTGAAAATGGTTATCACCAAGAATGGGAGGAATATGAAAAAAGGTAAATGTAATGTTTGTGGTTCTACAAAAACGCAATTCACAATTAACACTAACGGCAAAGGATTTGTAAACAACCTAATCAACAAGCTACCTTATGAAATGCATCTACCTATGCATAACTTTACTGGTCCTGGAACAAAACTTAACAAAAGGTTAAATAATGACTTTACTCCTAAACCATAGAGCATTCCAATAAATCGAGTTGATAAAGCTGCATACCATCATGATGTATGTTATGCTAAAAATAAAGATACAAACGTACGAAATAATGTGTGTGATAAGAACATGATTAACGAGTTGGATGGAATTTACGATCCATCTTTACGCGAAAAAATAGACCGAAGCATCGTTAGAAAAATAATTGGAACTAAGATGAAATTTGGGATGGGTCTATTAAAAAAAAGCTCAAATAGTTTGTAATGACCAATTAGCCGAATAACTACACAAGCCACTCACTACAAAATTTCGGAGGAGAAGAGTTTACGTTAATGGTATAGATGAGATTTGGGCCGTTGATTTAGTGGATATGCAATGCTTTTCCAGAGAAAACAAGAATTTTAAATACTTGTTAACTGTAATTGATATATTCTCAAAGTATGATTGGATGATTCCGATAAAAGATAAAACTGGGAAATCTGTTGCGGATGCATTAAAGTTAATTTTAAAGGAAAGGATACCAACAAAGATGTGGGTTGATAAGGGTAAAGAGTTTTATAACAAGAATGTACGAAACCTTATTGAACTCTACAGTACGGAAAATGAAGAGAAATCATCCGTGGTTGACAGATGGAACAGAACAATGAAGGAAAATATGTGGAAGTACTTCAGCGCTAATTCCACCAGGAAGTACATTGATATATTAAATGGTCTTGTAGATCGATATAACAACACAAAACATTCTTCAATCAAAATGACACCTGTAGAAGCTAGTATGAAAAAGAATGAAAGTCGCGTGTACAGAAATCTGTATAAAAACCGTATGGTTCGTTCAGAACCAAAATTTACTGTTGGTGATAAAGTTAGGATTAGCAAGAAGAAAAAGACTTTTGAAAAGGATATACACCTAGATGGACCGAGGAGGTTTTTTCGATATCAAATATTCAGTTTACCAACCCTATAACATATAAGATCATAGACAACAACAAAGAGGAGATTCAAGGTACATTCTACGAGCAGGAACTTCAAAAGACTAACCAAGAAATGTTTAGGTTTGAGAGGGTAATACGAAAGAAAGATAAAAAGGTTCTTGTGAAATGGTTTGGATACGTAGTGTTTTGTGGTTATGTAGTGTGTTGTGCTTTCAGGACTTGGAATATTTTCGCTGTACCAGAGATATTTTCTTCCTACGTCCTGTAATATTTTATGGACAAAGTCTAGCCATTTATGATTATATAATCCAATAACTTTATCCTGATTTAGCATTTTAAAAGCAAGATGGGAAAGTTTAGCATCCTTTCCATTGTTTAGCTTAATCCAAAAATGTATCATCTTTGTCTTAAAGGTACATGCCCACCCAGTAGTCACAAACTGTTCTTTATAGGAATTAAATAAGTGTATAATTGTGTCACTATTCCACCATTTCTAAAAACTTACGAGTGCCCGCTATGCAGATATAATCATTTATTAATATGTATTTTACTGATAGTGACGCGCGGTGGTATCAGGCTATTTTCATATGCAAATGAGGCATGATATGTTTTGGTTATTTATACTAATTAAATACGTCACCCGAAAAAATAATATTATTGACATATTATAAAGTATGATTATTGCACAAAAATACAGAAAATAAATAGTAATGTCAGTTAACATTTTAAGGAAACACGGTTATCGCCCCTAATGTCAGTATGGAAATTTGCGTCTGATATAAAATGCATAATAATGCCAATTAATACGTGGGGTAATGGTGAATGAATGTTTATTTTGCCAGAAAATGCCTCAGATGTTGTCTCTGATATAAATAACATTTTGTGCCTACTGAGTGGGCATGTACCTTTAATGTTAATTGAAACAGGAAAACGACCTAGTTCGGCATGTAACATGTATATAGGAGTACATTTCCTAAGTTTTGTTATTCTTCTTAAAATTTATTATGTAACTTCTCAAAAATATCTGCGGTTTCAAACCCCAAACCTCACTACCATATAAGAGTATTGGCATAATTGTATGATCAAAAAGCTTAAGTTGGAGATCAATTGGTAAACTAAAATGTCTTATCATTTTATATAGGAGAAACATTGCCTTCGAACTTGTTCTACTATATGTCGTAAAACCGTCTTAGGTTTAGAATAGTTAGTTTCCAAGTTTCACAGTACTCATAGAAGTAATTAAGGCTGTGTTGTGAGGCGTCTTTATTTTCCACCACGACCGGTCTGTCGTCAGCATATAATGGTACATGTATTAATATTTTCATAAAAAATGTCGCGTCCGTTTCACAATCGCTTATGTATACACCGTCACAGTACAAATGAGTTATGTGCAGACATAACACGTTCTAAATCGTTTAGATAGAGAGGGAAAAGTATCAAATGGAAACGAGTTTGAGATTATGTTTGATCACATTACTTCATCATCCAAGGAGCAGCCAGCGTAGATATATCCAATACGTTTCATTGAGCAGACGCCATTGACTATTTTAGCATCGAGTTGAAATCTCCAAAGAGAAAAAAAAGAGTTTTAATCCCAGCAAGAAAATAATTATAAATGCCATATAATCATGTTCTTTGTAAAGACTTCATATTACCAAACGGGAGCACATTCGAACAATTTTAGTACATTTAACGAGTCACTGACGCTGCTAATGACGTTTCAAACATAATGACGTCAAAGTCAAAACACCATTGCTTTGTCGCGCGATTACGGACGCCATTTGGAACGTCTCTCTTTTATTCATTTGACACAAAATTCGTTGGCGCAAAATATGAATACATAATTAGGTGATGCGGTGATATCAAGTTTATCAGGCAAGGCTATGAATCGCGTAGGAATTTCGAGGCTCGCCGCCATATGCCGTCTTTAATGCGTTTGTTTTATTAAAATTAGCCTGTAGAAAAACATGTTTTACATACTTGTTCGAAAACTTGTACAACCTATGTTTGACACACACATAAAGGTAATACACATTTTTATCATAATATTAATATGTATCATCCAAAGCGTACTACTTTTTCTTGTTAAACGTTAACTTCATATCATTATATTCAGTGCATTACATACCGTTTATTTAACCAAGTGAACTGATTATCGTGAAATAATACACGAGTGATTGGGTTATTCCGCTAAACAAACGAGTGAGCGCGTAGCGAAACGAGTTTGTATAGCGGTATGACCCAATCACGAGGGCATTATTTCAAGATAATCAGTTCACCTGGTTAAATGAACATTTTCTTACATGTCACATATGATTTGCCATAAAAAACAAAGCGAATCAAAGCGTAATATGTGGCCGAGAGTTATGCGAATTAATTTCTGGAGGCGGGCCGTAGTGACGACGACTGTCTCGCGATTCACAGGGTGTGTCTGAGAACGTGATTTGATTGGTCGAAGGAAACACGTCATTGTGACATTACTGACGTCATTTCCCCATATATGGTACATACGAGAATGGTGTAAACTACTGTTGCTGATTGGTGTAATTCACCTTTATATTTTTGTAAACTACCGGCTGAAATGTAAGAAAAATTGTTTTCACGTATATCGTTTTCCTGTTTATAACGTTTGTAGAAGATTTTACCTTTATCGAAGTACGGTTTTACCTTAAAGTTTATAGTTGAAAGAGTGTTCACGTTTATTGAACTTGTTGACGTTTGCAGTTAATAATTACCAAGGTGTATGATCACGTGGTACTAACAACAATAACAACAAGTACTGAAACTTCCAGAATCCATCTGATTCAAAGTTCGTATTCTTTTATATTGTCATTTGTCTTGACGGATTTTGATGAAATATGGCGCACCAAACGCGTCTTGTTAAGCTGCATTTGGTGGTCTCTGTATTTTCGCCCAAACTTTTATCGTTTTGGCGAAGAATCGAGTTCCGTGTCACCGACACAGAAATCGATTCCTCGCAAAAACGACATAAGTCTGTGCCGAACGCAATGGACCACCAAATGCAGCTCATGAAGACGCATTTGCTGCGCCATATTTCATCAAAATCCGTTGCATATTAAGGAAAATAGCAAATAATACTTACTTTCGAGTGGGCTACGTTGTTGTTGTTGTAACCACGTGATCATGCTCCTTGATTACATGTATCTGACAATTTTCCAAAGAAAACGCCTGCAAACGTAAAGTTTCATACGTTTGCAGGCGTTTTTACGTTTAACGGTGCTGCATGAGCCTACAATGATCGTACTTATTGTTTCTCGACCAATGAAAGAACGTCATTTCGTGCCAATTAATCGCATATAGCGACACTTTCTCTAATATGTATTAAATTAATCATTAAATGTTCAGCCGCCATATTTAGAACTGATTTTACGCCTTGTTGTCATCAGTTCACGAGACGAAAAACATGTTACCGCCCACACACGCGCTCACTTCGTGTCACACCGCCAATCACATAATTACTAGTATAGCAATTCGAAATCACGTTTAGGGGCGGAGCTCCGCGAGTTGGCAGGTAAACAATAAGTACGTTATAGTTCACATATTGAATTTTGTATAAATTAATATATAAACTATAACAATATTTTTCATACATAAGGTCTATGATAAATAAGTCTCCAAGTTATATTTAGCTATCATTAATATCTGATCATAGCAATACTTATGGTAGTCAAATGTAAACAATATTATTCCAGTTGAAATAATTAACCTTTGAATATAGGTGAAGGCTCTTAGATTTACACAAATATGTAGCAAGTCAACCGAAATCTCATAAATACCCGATTTTTGGCGCCATCTTGAAAATATGATAATTATATACTGAATATTAGTGTAGTTTAGGTACATTCTTTAACATATCCATCAGAAATGTTTTTTTAACAACTTACACCAATTTCCAAGTTAAGGACCATGACCTATTGGCTCATATATTGGCAATTATATTGACCTTCAAATGACCTTCAACTTGGTTTAAAAAATGGCACCCGGATTGTTTGGAAATCTTATACATTCAAGTTTATAAAAATAGCGGGTGCCATAAATTAACACGAGGTGCCGGAATCTTATATATATACCTACAATTGCCTCTGGACTAGAAGACAAACCGCCTAACTTTAGTTTACCGTGTTTATTTATAGCCAAATTGCAAACCGCCTTACTTTAGTTTACCGAACTATTGTAGTGAAAAAGTTTATTTATAGCCAAATTGTGTTATTTCGCTATATTTAAAGTTTTAAACAGAGATAATGGCCAAAAATGAAAAATTATCCGGTTGATGTAATTTGGAAGTGATACAACAAACTACGCGTTTGTAGATTACAGAATATAGGATAAAAGGGTGGTTACAAACTTTTTCACAAACCAATGGATAACCAATATATAGCCGATCTATAAATAGATCGGCTAATAATAAATAACATACCATCAATGTCAAATTGTGGTAGGAAATAGCCAGTTAACTCGGATATTGTGACCTGTCCGTTATTATCGTTGTCAGATATACTGATTACATCATCCACGCTTGCCGGTACATCAATAGTTGTAACTCCCGAACAGCAGTAATCAGTCTGACTTTTGCTGAAACATATGTATATTTCAACTAATAATATTCTTTAGTTTGTATCACGTGGCTATTTTGATATCAACATAGGTATCAGCTTGAGGCAACTTGGTATCAAGTTACCGAGAGATGATACTGAGATTGATATCAAACTAGCCAACTAATAACGTGTTCATTACATAGAGTTTATGCAACTACAATTTTGAAATACCGGATTTATTTTCCCCGAGACATCTGGAAATCCGATAAAGAAACGAGAGCGAAGCGTGAGTGCATGATTTACAGATGTCAAGGCAAATAAATCCAGTATTTCAAAATGGTAGTGGAATAAATCGTATGTTACATGAGAAAAATGTGATATTTGCTCTTATACCAGCTTATAACTTTGTCAAAATTGACAGATTTGACGTTAGCGTAACCATGGTAACTATGAATTTGTTTCTTCGCCGGAAATGATGTCAAAACGTGACGTAGATTACGTCTCACGAACGTCTAGGAAGAAATAGTTCCTTCAAGGAATTAAATCACTCCAGAATCACGGTAGATCACTGGGTAGCATGTCAATTATATATTAAATTGTTTTGAACATTTGCTGCACCTCAATACTCGTAACTCAAGGGCAGCTGAACTGGCTTTTGCTGAAACATAAACTATGTACATGTATAGGGTGGTTCAAAGTGTATGTCCCCACTTTAAATAGACATACATTGTAACTAGTGTGCTAAGCAAGATAAGTATTGAAACTAAAGTTTATTACAAAGCAATATATTGTAGCATTGTACTCATTATAATATTTAACTAATGACGTCACTACCTTTAGGGTATGACGTCACAATATGCAATGTATAATATTACTGATAAATGTATGGAAGGTAATATCCGCCATAATTCTATGTGACTTGATGCTTGCGTGCTGATGACATTACAACTTATATTCATGTTATTTCATTCGTAATTTGTATTTATTACATTTGAAATCTGCTTGTTGTAATTGTATTTATCTTTCTTACATGTCCATTCTGCTGATTGCTTTGTTAATTCGTCTTATTTACATTACAGTTATTGATACGTCCTTATTCGTGTCCCTGTTTTATTGCACTAAGCATTTGCAATAGAAAGTAAGAACAAAGCACTTAGCACTTTGAATAAGGCCGAAAGCAGTAAGGACAAAGGCGCAGGAAGTTAGCATCAAGCTACAGTCCGAAAGCGGAAGGCCGCAAGCAGAAAGCATCAAGCTACAAGCAGAATGATGCAAGCAATATATGGGTTAGTAGTGCGTCATTATGACGTCAGATGGCACTGCTGTCCGCTCAAGTAATTCTCCCTCTAATAAATTATAGTCCGACATCTGATTGGCTGTTCAAGTCACACCTCCAATGCCGGTGTTGAAGTAAGATTTCACCCACAAATTATCACATCATTAGAAGACACCAAATAGTTTTACTATATACTTTAACCGGAACCCATCCAATAAGGCCAGTCTCTCCTACTTTCACTATTCGTATGGATGTTGTGGGACCTACTTGTACATGATCTGCAGCCGGTCTGTACTGGTTCTGCATGAATTAAACAATAGGTTCACTTATTCCTAAGAAAGAAAAATCCAACCTCGTCATGTCCTCCAATATTGTTTACATTTTGTAATGGCCACGGAAAGTCTGTTTACATCACATGACCAACACCCCCACATGCACCTCAAGTGAAATTGGGTAGTAATGGATCAAGATTTGCAAGCAAACTGTGTCAGTGACCTCAAAACACCGGCACGATTTGTTCATACTGGAATACTATTACCCCCTTGACGATTTCGCACCATTTATTATTCTCTAATCTATATTAACTAAATTGTATACGTATGTATGGTGTTTGACTTACTCAAGTGTTTTATACATACAAGTATCCTCATAATTAAATTGCATATGTACGTAATTGAAAACAATCACATTTTATAGTAAGTTACACATATGGTAACTTACACAGGTTGACTGTCAAACTGGCCCGTTACCTATGCAAATCAATAACCGTCAAGGATCAGACTAAGGTGGCACACCACCATTGATTTTCTCTAAAACACTAACCCGTTACCACACATTTTGCTATTCTCTGCTACTTTCATTTTTCTTATGGATGTTGTGGGACCTATTTTCCAATAACCTGCACTTATTCTGCTCTGGATCTTGACTAATTCAAATATAGATTTAATTATTGTTGAAGCTGGGGTCCCATCTAGTAGGTACACATTTTTCTTTATGGAAATTAAATAAGTGTATAATTGCAACTAGTCCACCACTTTTAAAAACTACGAGTGCCAGCTACACAGATATAATTATTTAGTAATCTTTAATGTACTCATAGAGACTCGCGGTGGTATCAAGCTAGTTCCATATGCAAATGATGCAGTATTTTTAAATTATTTATATCAACTAAATGCTGAATAAATATTTTTATCGACATATCATAAAGTATGATATTGCACATCAAAAATAAATAAATGGAATAAATAGTTGCTTCCGTTATCATTTTAAGGAAACACGGTTATCGCCCCTGATATCAAACTGGCATTTCGCGTTTGATATAAAAAGTATAATAATTGTCAATTAGTACGTCTGGTAATGGTAAATCAATGTTCATTTTGCCAGAAAAATGTCAGATTGAAAGAATAACTAAAAACATGTCTCCCTATATTATAACCTGGCATGTAGCACTCTAGGTTTAAGGTTAGATAAATTGACACCAGTTTCAGCATATTTGAAGCATCTAAAAGAAAACGCTGAGCCTGTTGGTCACGAGATGTAAACAGAGTTTCCGTGGCCAAATAATGTAAACAATATTGGGGGACATGCATGGGTGGATTCAGGGGGGAGGGGCGGACCCGGCGCGCGCCCCCCCCCCCCCCCCCCCCCCTCCCCCCCCCCCCCTCTAAGTTCGCAGAGTAAAGATTTTTTACAAGTTACAAGGCACGTTTCTATGTTCGCGTTGTGAATTTATTGTTTATTGGGGGGTGCAGCCAAAAAATAAACGCGGGGCAGCAGCAGCAGCATCGTCTGACAGCATCCACAACAACAACAACCTGAACTACAATCATACGCTCGTTCGATAATATAGTCAAGTATTGCAAAATAGTTACGCCCCCCCCCCCCCCCCGACCCCCCCCCCCCCTAACCTGAAATCCTGGATCCGCGCCTGACATGACAAGGTTGGTCCCACAACACCCATTCGAATAGTGAAAGTAGGAAAGACGGGCTGGGATTCGGTTAAATTATACAGTAAAACTATTTGGTGTCTATTAACCTAAACATGGCGCAACAGAAAAGGCGGCATCAATCTACATCAACACCGTTAGGGACATGGAACCAATTTAGAGAGCAACGCATTGTAGGACAGGTACCAGCATAAATACTTTTAGGGAGAACTATTTTAAGTTTTAGCAGCGCACCTGGCGTCATAATGGTTGTTCCCAAATTACTGTTGTAATTGTTGTTGTCAAGGGGCGTGGCTTAGCGAGCATAGCAAAACAGCGATGCAATAATCAATAATGGAACTCAGGATGTCACTACCAGTGAAGCATCAAGCTACTTAGAATGTAATCAATACACAACGCATTGGAACAGTACGAATGAATAAAGCATCACGCCACATACATAGAAATGTAATAAGACGGACAGAACTTAGAATGTCATCAGCCAGCAAGCATCAAGCCACATATAATTGTAATAAGACGGATAGAACTTAAAATGTCATCAGCCAGCAAGAATCAAGCCAAATATAATTATGGCGGATATGACCTTCCATATAAATGTATTTAAAAAAAATCTTAACTATTGGTCGAAAACTGTTATACGAATGTTGAAACGCGACCGATAGCATCGGACAAAGATAAAGAAATGTTTGACTTATTGTTTGAGTCATTACCCTTATACAAAGGTAATAGTACGACTGAATATATGAATCATTAACGCGATATACGTCTATTATACAGTGAATCGCATGTGTTGTTACATGCAAGTAGTAATTTGTTAATTGTGTCATGTTTCATTGATAAATTCGTAATATGAAAACAATGACAACTCATCATTTAAATATGTAATCATGGCAAATATTATATATTAATAAGGCTACTTAACACATTGACGATATGATGAGTCATACATATATATCAATATGAGGTACTGTTTCATCAAAATCGAATTATACATGTATGTATGCAAAACAGCTGTGGTTGGTCTTAGCAACCGGATTGTCAATACTGTCATTAACACTTGACAATGTATTCTTGTGAACACGTATGTAATGAATCTCTCATTATCAACATCTGAAGAAGTTGTAGTATTTGCATGTGCAAAGATTGTGAAATCAAACACATCATTCCATCAGCTGAATAAAAAGAATTGAGGTGATAAACTGCTCCACAAATAAAGACAGTTGTTGGACGCATATTTTGCATGAAATCAGATTTTTTTAAAGGTCATCAACGACACGTTATGTAAAAAATGGGTATACATTTTGAAACATTTTACATTTTATAAAGTAGATAATCCATATGTTTCCTGACTATTATATACTGGAAAAAATGGTGAATACTTACATTTTATTCTGGTATGTAAGTCACACTGATCACTATTATCTACTTGTAACAGATAGGTCCCAAAGTGGGGACATATATTTTGAACCACCCTGTACATTTCAACAATTCTGCAAAAACCAGGAACCCACTTTTGGGTTCATGGTTTTTGCAGAATTGTTGAACATAGTGTATTATTGCGGAAAGATTACTATTGTGTAAATTTCAACTACCATTACCGATAGTGGCTATTACGAGGCTAGTCTTATTTTCAGGACCCGTTATATACATGATCATCGTTTGATTCAATGATAATTGCTTCGTAAATGTGATAGAAAATAAGTATAACATATATTTGAATACTGCCTCGTTACTGTATCGTATACGAATAAATGGAGTAGCCAAGTCGGCCATCTTTGTGTGTTCCAGCCATCAGCCAGTTTCACCTGTTCTGCCGTTTGACAAAGAATTAAAAATGTGAAGTAGAACATATGATATAATGTAGATAATTACATGTAGAAAGGTCAAGGGAAAGGAAACATATCAATTATATTACACCAAACTGTAAAATATGTCAGTTTTCTGGACAGGTTTGTGCCTGTGTTATTAACAACATGAACCACCATTATAGATAGCCTCATACTCAGAAAATCGCACAGTGTATCACTTTTACCAGGCAAACCACACAATACATACCATATATACCCACTTCTGTACTCTGTTATTAGCTATCAAATCCAGTGACATGTAAGCAGTTACCTGAGTGTATTGTCCACGATGTCCACTCACCTTTGACGTTATGACTTTACCTATGGGCAACGTGTACACTAACATAGACTGCGCGTTCAGATTGAAAAGTTTACACATCAAAATTAATTTTGAGATTGATGGGAGAAATGCTCAGATATCTCGTATTTTGTATAGTTTGCTGGCATAATATGCATAGCTTGCCTTTGTCATATCTGTCTAGTATATATTGCACCAAAGTTTATTTGGCTTACTGTCATATTATTTGCTGTATGTGTCAAACGCACAATGTGGTGAAAGTACGATGGCTTGTACATACAAAGATGGCGGAGATGGCAACTTAATGCTCCATATAGTATACAGTAGCAGGACAATATAAATTATTCACATGTGTTATATTCATATATCTCATCACTCTTATGAAGCAATTATCATTGAAATCAAGTTTATCTATCTGTGACATAATTCCTTAACCCTTTGAACCCGAAAGTCCACTATATCGGTTTATGCAAACAGTGCAGATCCAGATGAGCCGGCTCGTAACGAGCCGTCCCATCAGGATCTGCACTGTTTGAAAGTAATTTTCATATTTTTGAGAACAACAAATACCCACTTTTTATGAATGGAATAGTCTGAAAATCATTTTGCGATGATTGGATTGGTTGCAAAATTAACATATCACAGCCCATTCAGTTACTTAGGGTTGAAAGGGTTAACCTAGATATCAGCCCTCGCTATCTTCATACATACAGTCCATACAGTATTAGAGACCGGATATATAGAGAATACCAGGCTAGTGTCTTTTGATATTAAGTTTATCAGGCAAGGCTAGGAAACGCGTAGGAATTCCGAGGCTTGCCGTTTCCTTAATAATTATTTTAACTGCGTCTCACGGTTACGGAAAGTAGTTCGGCGTGGGAGTTTGCTGGGATATACATTTTGGACAGAGACTTGCTACGGGCCAATCAAATGTTAGGGAATTGTGTAAATATTTTTGTGCTGGAATTGTTCACTTTTGACGTTATGACTTTACCTATGGGCAACGTGTACACTAACATAGACTGCACGTTCAGATTGAAAAGTTTACACATCAAAATTCATTTTGAGACTGATGGGAGAAATGATCAGATATCTCGTATTTTGTATAGTTTGCTGGCATAATATGTATAGCTTGCCTTTGTCATATCTGTCTATTTGCTGTATGTGTCAAACGCACAATGTGGTGAAAGTACGATGGCTTGTACATACAAAGATGGCGGACATGGCAACTTAATGCTCCATATAGTATACAGTAGCAAGACAATATAAATTATTCACATGTGTTATATTCATATATCTCATCACTCTTATGAAGCAATTATCATTGAAATCAAGTTTATCTATCTGTGACATAATTCCTTAACCCTTTGAACCCGAAAGTCCACTATATCGGTTTATGCAAACAGTGCAGATCCAGATGAGCCGGCTCGTAACGAGCCGTCCCATCAGGATCTGCACTGTTTGAAAGTAATTTTCATATTTTTGAGAACAACAAATACCCCCTTTTTATGAATGGAATAGTCTGAAAATCATTTTGCGATGATTGGATTGGTTGCAAAATTAACATATCACAGCCCATTCAGTTACTTAGGGTTGAAAGGGTTAACCTAGATATCAGCCCTCGCTAACTTCATACATACAGTCCATACAGTATTAGAGACCGGATATAAGCATTTGATTATATAAACTAAGTCAATTTTTTCGTCCCGTTTCGAAGTGTTTTACCTTAATTGATACTGCAATGTTGTGCATGAGTACATGTACATACAATCCAATACAATTGAGATTCCCTGTATTTAGCCGGTACCCATTTACAGCCGGGTGAACTGAAGCAGTGTGGGTAAAGTGTCTTGCTCACTGATACAACGCACGCCTCCTGTGAGGCTGGAGCCCACGACCGTAAAATCAGCAGTCCGACGCCAGGTACTTACTAGTAAACGAACAAATCGTGTTCACCTACAAACTGATGGATTTACATTTAGTGAGCATAGACTGCATATGCAGTCTATGCTTAACAATTGTAAATGCAATAATTATTTACAAGAAAACAATGTTAATGTGAAATTTACAGACTATCATAATGTTGCACTTACGAACATTTTAGTGGTACAAAGTTTGTGAAACACCCCCTGGCTGTAACTACTGGATCCATTGTAGATTTACTTACACCGTGCTTAGCACGTTCATGGCAACTGCCAGAAAGATCAGAAATCGCAACATCGTCAGTGTCCTAACTGTCACAGCCGGAGAAACCTGTGTAAATAATCATAGATAGCAAACTACATGCCTTTTCAAAAAAGGTAAATAACCAAACACGGCGTTAAAATTAAGAACCATCATTTTCTACGTCATTTTGTCTCAATTCATGGAGCAGCGACGGTGCCGGTAAATAGCGCGCCGTTATTGACAACGTCATGTACATTAGTGACGTCAAGAAATGTTAAGCAATCAACAACATCAGGTGGAGCCAATGTAATGCATTGGAATATAAACGCAATAAGTCGAATGCGCGTTTCCATTATAATTCCAGCACAAAAATATTTACACAATTCCGTAACATTTGATTGGCCCGTAGCAAGTCTGTCCAAAATTTATATCCCAGTAAACACCCACGCCGAACTACTTTCTACAGGTGAGCTGTCAGTGCTGTCAATGTAAACAAATGGCTGCCGTCTGTCAAAATAAACACATTTTCTTGATGAATTTATTTCAAATGCTGGAATTATAAGGAATGAATGGCCTTTTTGTGGAATTTATCGGGGATATAAGCTTTGAAAAGTCGCGGGAATACTGGACGAGGCCTTCCTTGAAACGAATTTTAAGCAGTACATATGAGTAGCTTTATTATATTATTATAGGAATGAATGGCCTTTTTGTGGAATTTATCGGGGTTTAAACTTGGAAAAGTTGCGGGAATACTGGACGAAGCGATAATAAATTACAAAAACAAATTTTGATTTTTTTTTTTCGAAAATTGTAAGTTGTTAAGGCCGCGTCCAGTATTCCCGCGACTTTTCCAAGTTTATACCCCGATAAATTCCACAAAAAGGCCATTCATTCCTATAATGAATTTATGGAAAGAGTAAATATTCAAGAAACACAACCATGAGCTGCTGCGTTTACGAAACACATTTGGTCTGCACGAAAACTATAAATATACCAAATGTTTTATTACCACAGTAAACGGAATATCCCATGGATTTATTACTTGCATTACACTCTTGCACATTATTTGCACTGGTTTCGCTGCGAGAGAAAACCCGTAATCAAATCCTTACAATTAATACACCGTAAAGAGAACACCCGTAGTTGCGCGCCTGTTTTCTTGGAAACTACGAGCTACCATGCAAAATTTTTAATTTTTATTACAGTCAAAATAAAGTTATTTGAACATTTGGAAAGGTTCTTGACTAATCTAGAATGTTAATGTGATTGAACAAATTCCAAATATGCACTCAAATATATCTGATTCATAGAAACAGCTGCGTAATTTGGATTTCAAAAAGTTCACATGACGTCACATTTTACGTCACACAACGTAGCGTGAAAACGCGGGAAAACGCGTCATTGTATAACTATTAATGCGCACATCACAATTCATTGATTGCAATCTCACAAATAGACTAAATTTGCATATATATCTGCCGTGGAAGTGTAATAAATAGGATATTCCGTCGTACATGTTTGAATAGCGGAAATAATACACTCGTGTCCGTCGGCGTCCGTGCAAGCAACACGTTCGCTACGCTCACTCATTGCTTACGCGGAAGCCGACGCACACTCGTATATTATTTCCCGCTGTTCAAAATGTACGATAGAATATCCTCTATATATTTACAGTGTATATTCTGATAATTTCAAAAGTAAATAACCAAACACGGCTATTGAACGGAACGGAACGGAACGGAACGGAACGGAACACGGTTTGGGGTACCAAGTGGGGCAATTGTCGAAATTGAAAAACTTAATGCAGTTAATTAACGATGTGACTAATTAAAATGTGCATCATAATTGAAGTAAGTATCATGCGTTGGGAACCTAATAATGCAATATCAATACGTTGAACGTGTTGCTAATAACACCATTAGTTAACAAGATGCTTGTTCCGTTCCGTTCCGTAAAGTACTAATCCACTAGGGTAATTGGTACTTTACGGAACGGAACGGAACGGAACGGAACGGAACGGAACGGAACGGAACGGAACGGAACGGAACGAGATTTTTTATTTACCAAAACAGACACAAATGCCACTTCTGAATCGTGTCAGAGGCAGTCGTTTGGAATATGTAGTATAATACTTCCCCGCGATTGTATTTTTTCAAGAAAGTCCCCCCCCCCCCCGCCTATCTACCTATCCGGAACAGTACTTGTCCTACTTTGGTGAATTGGTATATCCCCTGTGACCTAGAATTTGCCGAAATTTGCCAGTCGAGATTCTCAGGGTGTTTGTTTACCCAAAACACGTCGCGATTCCCGGACGCGCACCAAAAACATTTTTTTTCAGTTTTTTTTTCAAATATTGGGGCGCCGGCGGCGGTCGCTGCCCCTGCCGCCCCACTTCCGACGCCACTGCATTTAATTTATAAAATTAAAAATAAAATACCAAAATAGACACAAACCTTTGGAATGTGTAGTCTAATACTACCAACGCCACTCCGTATGTTGTCACGAAACTACGCCCCCCCCCCACCCCGCTGGACTGAAAAACGTTAACAGTGTCTTATACACAATCCAATGATGCAAGAGTGTAGTTGTATTAATTATTCCACACCATGCACACTGGCACAGTATTTGTGCTAATTTTATGTAAACAAGAGGGCCATGATGGCCCTAATTCGCTCACCTGACTCCATGAACACCAGAGGAGAATGTGACATTGAGTTCATGTGTTTTAAAAAAATTGTGCTATTTTTAGATGGCGGTCATCTTGGATTAAGCGATGACTCTCATTTTACAAAATCTGAAAATGCTTCACCCAGCATCGGCCATGTGGTTCCTGAGAAAAAGACGTTAAAAATAATCATCCGATTCCGACAAATATTGCACCAGAGTGATTGCCTCATTGATACCTTTAATTTGATATATGACATGACCATATTCGGTCAAAAATAAAATTTGACCCCAATTTGACCCCATGGGCCACGCCCATTTTTGACCCCGGGGTCACCATTTTAACAACTTTGAAAGAGCAATGTACATCGATCATTTCTACCATGTTTCGTCGAAATCCGGCAAGCGGTTCATGAGAAGAAGATTTTTTAAGAATTTATGCTATTTTTAGACGGCGGCCATCTTGGATTAGCGATGACCTTCATTTTAACAAATCTGAAAAGGCTTCACCCATGGACCATAACTTTTAAATTTGGCTACCATGAGCAAAGCGGTTCATGTGAAGAAGAATTTTGAATTCTCTAATAAAAGAACGAACTTTTGACCTTTCGGCGGCCATCTTGGATGACATAACAATCCGATTTCGACAGAAAATGCACCAGAGTGATCGCCTCATTGATACCTTCTATTTGATATATGACATGACCATATTCGGTCAAAAATAAAATTTGACCCCAATTTGACCCCACGGGCCACGCCCATTTTTGACCCCGGGGTCACCATTTTAACAACTTTGAAAGAGCAATATACATCGATCATTCCTACCACGTTTCGTCGAAATCCGGCAAGCGGTTCATGAGAAGAAGATTTTTTAAGAATTTATGCTATTTTTAGACGGCGGCCATCTTGGATTAGCGAAGACCTCCATTTTAACAAATCTGAAAAGGCTTCACCCATGGACCATAACTTTTAAGTTTGGCTACCATGGGCCAAGCGGTTCATGTGAAGAAGAATTTTGAAATCTCTAATAAAAGAACGACCTTTTGACATTTCGGCGGCCATCTTGGATGACATAACCATCCGATTTCGACAAAAAGTGCACCAGAGTGTTCGCCTTGTTGACACCTTCGATTTGATATATGATATGACTATATTCAGTCAAAAATAAAATTTGACCCCAATTTGACCCCACGGGCCATGCCCATTTTTGACCCTGGGGTCACCATTTTAGCAACTTTGAAAGAGCATTGTACATTGATCATTCCTACCAAGTTTTGTCGAAATCCGGTTGGCGGTTCTTGAGAAGAAGATTTTTGAAGAATTTGTGCTATTTTTAGACGACGGCCATCTTGGATTACGTAATGACGTCATTTTAACAATTTTGTAATCCCCCTACCTAAGGACCATGACCATGAAGTTTGGTGACCATAGGCCCAATGGTTACCGAGGAGAAGACGTTTGAAAATGTTCACGGACGACGACGACGACGACGACGGACGACGACGGACGACGACGGACGACGGACACATTGCGGTAACAATAGCTCACATGAGCTTCGCTCAGGTGAGCTAAAAAGAGCTCGTTCCGTTCCGTTCCGTTCCGTTCCGTTCCGTAAAGTACTAATCCACTAGGGTAATTGGTACTTTACGGAACGGAACGAGATTTTTTATTTACCAAAACATACACATATGCCACTTCTGAATCGTGTCAGAGGCAGTCATTTGGAATATGTAGTATAATACTTCCCCGCGACTGTATTTTTTCAAGAAAGTCCACCACCATCCCCATCTACCTATCCGGAACAGTACTTGTCCTACTTTGGTGAATTGGTATATCCCCTGTGACCTAGAATTTGCCGAAATTTGCCAGTCGAGATTCTCAGGGTGTTTGTTTACCCAAAACACGTCCCGATTCCCGGACGCGCACCAAAAACATTTTTTTCATTTCACTCCGTATGTTGTCACGAAACTACGCCCCCCCCCCCCCCCCACCCCACCACCCCCCCCCCCCCCCCCCCCCCCCCCCCCCCCCCCCCCCACCCCCACCCCCCCCCCCCCCCGCCCACCCCGTTGGACTGAAAAACGTTAACAGTGTCTTATACACAATCCAATGATGCAAGAGTGTAGTTGTATTAATTATTCCACACCATGCACTCTGGCACAGTATTTGTGCTAATTTTGTGTAAAAAAGAGCTCGTTCCGTTCCGTTCCGTAAAGTACTAATCCACTAGGGTAATTGGTACTTTACGGAACGGAACGGAACGAGATTTTTATTTACCAAAACATACACATATGACACTTCTGAATCGTGTCAGTGGCAGTCTTTTGGAATATGTAGTATAATACTTCCCCTCGACTGTATTTTTTCAAGAAAGTCACCCCACCCCATCTACCTATCCGGAACAGTACTTGTCCTACTTTGGTGAATTGATATTTCCCCTGAGACCTAGAATTTGCCGAAATTTGCCAGTCGAGATTCCCAGGATGTTTGTTTACCCTAAACAAGGCCAGATTCTCGGAATCGCACCAACAACTTTTTCTTCATTTTTTTCCCAAATATTGGGGCGGCTGTCGCTGCTGCCCCTGTCGCCCCACTTCCAACGCCTCTGCATTTAATTTATAAAATTAAAAATAAAATACCAAAACAGACACAAACCTTTGGAATATGTAGTCTAATACTACCAACGCCACTCCGTCTGTTGTCAAGAAACTACCCGCCCCCCCCCCCCCCCCCCCCCCCCCCCACCCCGCTGGACTGAAAAACGTTAACAGTGCCTTTAATATACACAATCCAATGATGCAAGAGTGTAGTTGTAATAATTATTCCACACCATGCGCTCTGGCACAGTATTTGTGCTAATTTGGTGTAAAAAATAGCTCGTTCCGTTCCGTTCCGTAAAGTACTAATCCACTAGGGTAATTGGTACTTTACGGAACGGAACGGAACGAGATTTTTTATTTACCAAAACAGACACAAATGCCACTTCTGAATCGTGTCAGAGGCAGTCCTTTGGAATATGTAGTATAATACTTCCCCGCGACTGTATTTTTTCAAGAAAGTCACCCCACCCCCCATCTACCTATCCGGAACAGTACTTGTCCTACTTTGGTGAATTGGTATTTCCCCTGTGACCTAGAATTTGCCGAAATTTGCCAGTCGAGATTCCCAGGGTGTTTGTTTACCCTAAACACGTCCAGATTCTCGGAATCGCACCAACACCTTTTTTTTCATTTTTTCCCAAATATTGGGGCGGCGGTCGCTGCTGCCCCTGCCGCCCCAGTTCCAACGCCTCTGCATTTAATTTATAAAATTAAAATACCAAAACAGACACAAACCTTTGGAATATGTAGTCTAATACTACCAACGCCACTCCGTCTGTTGTCAAGAAACTACCCGCCCCCCCCCCCCCCCCCCCCCCCCCCACCCCGCTGGACTGAAAAACGTTAACAGTGCCTTTAATATACACAATCCAATGATGCAAGAGTGTAGTTGTAATAATTATTCCACACCATGCGCTCTGGCACAGTATTTGTGCTAATTTGGTGTAAAAAATAGCTCGTTCCGTTCCGTTCCATAAAGTACTAATCCACTAGGGTAATTGGTACTTTACGGAACGGAACGGAACGAGATTTTTTATTTACCAAAACAGACACAAATGCCACTTCTGAATCGTTTCAGAGGCAGTCCTTTGGAATATGTAGTATAATACTTCCCCGCGACTGTATTTTTTCAAGAAAGTCACCCCACCCCCATCTACCTATCCGGAACAGTACTTGTCCTACTTTGGTGAATTGGTATTTCCCCTGTGACCTAGAATTTGCCGAAATTTGCCAGTCGAGATTCCCAGGGTGTTTGTTTACCCTAAACACGTCCAGATTCTCGGAATCGCACCAACACCTTTTTTTTCATTTTTTCCCAAATATTGGGGCGGCGGTCGCTGCTGCCACTGCCGCCCCAGTTCCAACGCCTCTGCATTTAATTTATAAAAATAAAATACCAAAACAGACACAAACCTTTGGAATATGTAGTCTAATACTACCAACGCCACTCCGTCTGTTGTCAAGAAACTACCCGCCCCCCCCCCCACACCCCGCTGGACTGAAAAACGTTAACAGTGCCTTTAATATACACAATCCAATGATGCAAGAGTGTAGTTGTAATAATTATTCCACACCATGCGCTCTGGCACAGTATTTGTGCTAATTTGGTGTAAAAAAGAGCTTGTTCCGTTCCGTTCCGTAAAGTACTAATCCACTAGAGTAATTGGTACTTTACGGAACGGAACGGAACGAGATTTTTATTTACCAAAACATACACATATGACACTTCTGAATCGTTGTCAGAGGCTGTCCTTTGATATGTAGTATTAATACTTCCACCGCGAACTGTATTTTTAAATCAAGAAAGTCACCCCAACCCCCATCTACCTATCCGGAACAGTTTACTTGTCCTACTTTGGTGAATTTGTATTTCCCCTGTGGACCTAGAATTTGCCTGAAATTTGCCAGTCGAGATTAACCCAGGGTGTTTGTTTACCCTAAACACGTCCAGATTCTCGGAATCGCACCAACCACCTTTTTTTTCATTTTTTCCCAAATATTGGGGCGGCTTGGTCGCTGCTGCCACGTGCCGCCCCACCGTTCCAAATTAACGCCATCTGCATTTATTTTTATAAAATAAAAATTTTAAAATAAAAAACCAAAACAGACACAAACCTTTGGAATATGTAGTCTAATACTACCAACGCCACTCCGTCTGTTGTCAAGAAACTACCCGCCCCCCCCCACCCCGCTGGACTGAAAAACGTTAACAGTGCCTTTAATATACACAATCCAATGATGCAAGAGTGTAGTTGTAATAATTATTCCACACCATGCGCTCTGGCACAGTATTTGTGCTAATTTGGTGTAAAAAATAGCTCGTTCCGTTCCGTTCCATAAAGTACTAATCCACTAGGGTAATTGGTACTTTACGGAACGGAACGAACGAGATTTTTTATTTACCAAAACAGACACAAATGCCACTTCTGAATCGTGTCAGAGGCAGTCCTTTGGAATATGTAGTATAATACTTCCCCGCGACTGTATTTTTTCAAGAAAGTCACCCCACCCCCATCTACCTATCCGGAACAGTACTTGTCCTACTTTGGTGAATTGGTATTTCTTTCCCCTGTGACCTAGAATTTGCCGAAATTTGCCAGTCGAGATTCCCAGGGTGTTTGTTTACCCTAAACACGTCCAGATTCTCGGAATCGCACCAACAACTTTTTTTTCAGTTTTTTCCCAAATATTGGGGCGGCGGTCGCTGCTGCCCCTGCCGCCCCACTTCAACAACCTCTGCATATTTTATAAAATTAAAAATAAAATACCAAAACAGACACAAACCTTTGGAATATGTAGTCTAATACTACCAATGCCACTCCGTCTGTTGTCAAAAAACCACCCGCCCCCCCCCCCCCCACCCACCCCGCTGAACTGAAAAACGTTAACAGTGCCATACACAATCCAATCATTTCACAGTGTAGTTTTATTAATTGTTCCACACCATGCGCTCTCTCCGGCACAGTACTTGTGCCAATTTGACGTCACGCCGTTCGGAAACACGTGATCCCACACCTAGACTCGTGTTTCAAGAGCGATTATGGAGAAATGACAGGGCTCCAGATATGTTTTGTATCTAAAGAGTATTATACCCCCAGATTTCAAATTAAATGCGTATTTTACTTTTACAAATGTATCATTGATTTTCTTCCTTAATACATAGGGAACAAATTGATAAGGAGCTCTTAAATGACATCAGTAACGTGGCAGTTACGTATTTCCTTCGACCAATCAAATAATGTTCTCAAGACACGCCTCTGAATCACAAGACAGTCGCTTTCACTATGACCTGTCCCCAGAAAATAATTCGCACAATTTATATTTATATTTTACACTTAATTTGTTTTGCTTTTTATAAAATACATGTTCAGTGTATGTGTGAAATGTAAAAAAGGTGTTTATTTAACCAGGTTAGCAGATTATCATGAAATAATGCCCTTGCGATTGGGTCCTACCATTAAACAAAACCTTGTTCGCTATGCTCACTCATTTGTTTAGCATAAAAATGCAATCAAGTGAGCATAATTTCATGATAATCAGGTCACCTGGTAAAATGCTTTGAGCAATACAACACAAATTATCATTAAAAATATTAAAAGGTCAGGTTGGCCATAAAATCTGTTGGGAACAAATCTTAAAATAACATTTTATTCCTATTTTAGACTATATTTTCCAATTTTATTCCTATTTTTTTACCGTCTGAATTCATATTTTCCTATTTCTTTTTACCAATCCCTCACTTGACGGCCTGTTATTGGTAATAATCCTTTTATCATTCGGTGTCCTACTCATGCGGCCCCTGTGCCCCAAGGTCAAGGTAAAATGACTTAGAAGTTTGCGTTATCATAAAATCTGCATTATTGTTTTTTTCATACCTTATATCTCCACAATTGTTACTCCAATTTACTTACAATACTTCCTTTTCATCATCCATATTTTCATTCCATAGCCTGCCCAAGGTCAAGGTAAAATGACTTTGAAATTTGTGTTAAAGTTTTTAAATACCTTATATCTCCACAACACTTACTCCGATTTACTTCAAACTTCAAAAAAATATTTATTATCATCCATATTTTCATTCTTTAACCAAAAAACTTAACCAAAAACTTCAAAGTAATTTGACCTTGACATTGGTTGGGCACAGGGGCCGCACGGGAGAGGGGTAGAATGAAAATATAGATGATGATAAACACCCATGTGAAGTTTCAAGGTAATGGGCAGTAGCAGTTGCAGATATATAGTATAACGAAAAACTTTAACCGGACACACGTAAGTACGTACGCCAAAGTGCCGACTATGTCGCACACCGTAGTCTACACACCGTTTTTTTGTGTGTTTAAATTATGAATACAATCTACGTGTTTCAATTTAATGATAATACTGTGTTTTCAGTTTACATGTAGATCTATGTTAGTATTAATTTGGTGAACATTGAATAGCTCTCAGACTCACTTATTTTATAAGGGGCGGTAATTCAGTTTTGACTCGGTATGTAGGCTGCGGTTTACGTTGATCATAATGTGTGGCCGTGACTGGAGAAATGGGGCTTATGGGTTATGCGACCAGTGTAGTCCCAGATCAGCCTGCGCGTCCGCATCCGCGCAGTCTGATCAGGGACTACACTGTTCGCCATTCAGTCAGTTAACCATCCACCATGCTTCTAACAATCTTGAAGAATACGAACATTGGTGGATTGCATCTACAGATGAATGAATATCGGATATAGATCTATTAGTGATAATTTTAAAACAACTTGTTTAATTTTAAAACAATTTGTTTATTTTTTAGTAAATTTCTTTAGAAATCATTAGATCACACGGTTATATGCCTACATTCAACTCACTCACTCTTGGTATTTTATTTTTAATTTTATAAATTAAATGCAGAGGCGTCGGAATTGGGGCGGCAGGGGCAGCGACCGCCGCCCCAATATTTGGGAAAAACAGAAAAAAATGTTTTTGATGCGCGTCCGGGAATCGGGACGTGTTTTGGGTAAACAAACACCCTGGGAATCTCGACTGGCAAATTTCGGCAAATTCTAGGTCACAGGGGAAATACCAATTCACCAAAGTAGGACAAGTACTGTTCCGGATAGGTAGATGGGGGGGGGTGACTTTCTTGAACAAATACAGTCGCGGGGAAGTATTATACTACATATTCCAAAGGACTGCCTCTGACACGATTCACAAGTGGCATATGTGCCTCTTTTGGTAAATAAAAAATCTCGTTCCGTTCCGTTCCGTAAAGTACCAATTACCCTAGGTGATTAGTACTTTACGGAACGGAACGGAACAAGCATCTTGTTAACTAATGGTGTTATTAGCAACACGTTCAACGTATTGATATTGCATTATTAGGTTCCCAACGCATGATACTTACTTCAATTATGATGCACATTTGAATTAGTCACATCGTTAATTAACTGCATAAGTTAATTAATGCACCAAATTAGGACAAGTACTGTTCCGGATAGGTAGATAGGCGGGGGGGGGTGACTTTCTTGAAAAAATACAATCGCGGGGAAGTATTGTACTACATATTCCAAAGGACTGCCTCTGACACGATTCAGAAGTGGCATTTGTGTCTGTTTTAGTAAATAAAAAATCTCGTTCCGTTCCGTTCCGTAAAGTACCAATTACCCTAGTGGATTAGTACTTTACGGAACGGAACGGAACGAGCTCTTTTTTTACACAAAATTAGCACAAATACTGTGCCAGAGTGCATGGTGTGGAATAATTAATACAACTACACTCTTGCATCATTGGATTGTGTATATGACACTGTTAACTTTTTTCAGTCCAGCGGGGTGGGGGGGGGGTAGTTTCATGACAACATACGGAGTGGCGTTGGTAGTATTAGACTACATATTCCAAAGGTTTGTGTCTGTTTTGGTATTTTATTTTTAATTTTATAAATTAAATGCAGAGGCGTCGGAAGTGGGGCGGCAGGGGCAGCGACCGCCGCCGGCGCCCCAATATTTGGAAAAAAACTGAAAAAAATGTTTTTGGTGCGCGTCCGGGAATCGGGACGTGTTTTGGGTAAACAAACACCCTAGGAATCTCGACTGGCAAATTTCGGCAAATTCTAGGTCACAGGGGAAATAACAATTCACCAAAGTAGGACAAGTACTGTTCCGGATAGGTAGATGGGGTGACTTTCTTGAAAAAATACAGTCGCGGGGAAGTATTATACTACATATTCCAAAGGACTGCCTCTGACACGATTCACAAGTGGCATTTGTGTCTGTTTTGGTAAATAAAAAATCTCGTTCCGTTCCTTTCCGTAAAGTACCAATTACCCTAGTGGATTAGTACTTTACGGAACGGAACGGAACGAGCTATTTTTTACACCAAATTAGCACAAATACTGTGCCAGAGCGCATGGTGTGGAATAATTATTACAACTACACTCTTGCATCATTGGATTGTGTATATCAAAGGCACTGTTAACGTTTTTCAGTCCCGCTGGGTGGGGGGGGGGCGGGGGGCGGGTAGTTTCTTGACAACAGACGGAGTGGCGTTGGTAGTATTAGACTACATATTCCAAAGGTTTGTGTCTGTTTTGGTATTTTATTTTTAATTTTATAAATTAAATGCAGAGGCGTTGGAAGTGGGGCGACAGTGGCAGCAGCGACCGCCGCCCCAATATTTGGGAAAAAAAAAAAAAAAAAGTTGTTGGTTCGATTCCGAGAATCTGGCCGTGTTTAGGGTAAACAAACATCCTGGGAATCTCGACTAGCAAATTTCGGCAAATTCTAGGTCACAGGGGAAATACCAATTCACCAAAGTAGGACAAGTACTGTTCCGGATAGGTAGATGTGGGTGGGGTGACTTTCTTGAAAAAATACAGTCGCGGGGAAGTATTATACTACATATTCCAAAGGACTGCCTCTGACACGATTCAGAAGTGTCATATGTGTATGTTTTGGTAAATAAAAAATCTCGTTCCGTTCCGTTCCGTAAAGTACCAATTACCCTAGTGGATTAGTACTTTACGGAACGGAACGGAACAAGCTCTTTTTTACACAAAATTAGCACAAATACTGTGCCAGAGTGCATGGTGTGGAATAATTAATACAACTACACTCTTGCATCATTGGATTGTTTATAAGACACTGTTAACGTTTTTCAGTCCAGCGGGGTGGGGGGGGGGCGTAGTTTCGTGACAAACTTACGGAGTGGCGTTGGTAGTATTAGACTACATATTCCAAAGGTTTGTGTCTATTTTGGTATTTTATTTTTAATTTTATAAATTAAATGCAGTGGCGTCGGAAGTGGGGCGGGAGGGGTAGCGACCGCCGCCGACGCCCCAATATTTGAAAAAAAAAATGAAAAAAATGTTTTTGGTGCGCGTCCGGGAATCGGGACGTGTTTTGGGTAAACAAACACCCTGAGAATCTCGACTGGCAAATTTCGGCAAATTCTAGGTCACAGGGGATATACCAATTCACCAAAGTAGGACAAGTACTGTTCCGGATAGGTAGATGGGGGGGGGGGGGGCTTTCTTGACAAAAATACAGTCGCGGGGAAGTATTATACTCATATTCCAAAGGACTGCCTCTGACACGATTCAGAAGTGGCATATGTGTATGTTTTGGTAAATAAAAAATCTCGTTCCGTTCCGTTCCGTAAAGTACCAATTACCCTAGTGGATTAGTACTTTACGGAACGGAACGGAACGAGCTCTTTTTTACATAAAATTAGCACAAATACTGTGCCAGCTAGAGTGCATGGTGTGGAATTATTAATACAACTACACTCTTGCATCATTGGATTGTGTATAAGACACTGTTAACATTTTTCAGTCCAGCGGGGTGGGGTGGGGGGTGGGGGGGGGCGTAGTTTCGTGACAACATACGGAGTGGCGTTGGTAGTATTAGACTACACATTCCAAAGGTTTGTGTCTATTTTGGTATTTTATTTTTAATTTTATAAATTAAATGCAGTGGCGTCGGAAGTGGGGCGGTAGGGGCAGCGACCGCCGCCGGCGCCCCAATTTTTGAAAAAAAAACTGAAAAAAATGTTTTTGGTGCGCGTCCGGGAATCGGGACGTGTTTTGGGTAAACAAACACCCTGAGAATATCGACTGGCAAATTTCGGCAAATTCTAGGTCACAGGGGATATACCAATTCACCAAAGTAGGGCAAGTACTGTTCCGGATAGGTAGATGGGGGGGGGGGCGTGACTTTCTTGAATAAATACAGTCGCGGGGAAGTATTATACTACATATTCCAAACGACTGCCTCTGACACGATTCAGAAGTGGCATTTGTGTCTGTTTTGGTAAATAAAAAATCTCGTTCCGTTCCGTTCCGTAAAGTACCAATTACCCTAGTGGATTAGTACTTTACGGAACGGAACGGAACGAGCTATTTTTTACACCAAATTAGCACAAATACTGTGCCAGAGCGCATGGTGTGGAATAATTAATACAACTACACTCTTGCATCATTGGATTGTGTATAAGGTACTGTTAACGTTTTTCAGTCCAGCGTGGTGGGGGGGGGGGCGGGTAGTTTCTTGACAACATACGGAGTGGCGGTGGTAGTATTAGACTACATATTCCAAAGGTTTGTGTCTGTTTTGGTATTTTATTTTTAATTTTATAAATTAAATTGCAGAGGCTTCGGAAGTGGGGCGGCAGGGGCGGCTGTAAGAGGCGGCAGGGGCGGCTGTAAGGGGCAGCGACCGCCGCCCCAATATTTGGGAAAAAAATGAAAAAAATGTTTTTGGTGTGCGTCCGGGAATCGGGACGTGTTTTGGGTAAACAAACACCCTGGGAATCTCGACTGGCAAATTTCGGCAAATTCTAGGTCACAGGGTAAATACCAATTCACCAAATTAGGACAAGTACTGTTCCGGATAGGTAGATGGGGGTGGGGTGACTTTCTTGAAAAAATACAGTCGCGTGGAAGTATTATACTACATATTCCAAAGGACTGCCTCTGACACGATTCACAAGTGGCATATGTGTCTCTTTTGGTAAATAAAAAATCTCGTTCCGTTCCGTTCCGTAAAGTACCAATTACCCTAGGTGATTAGTACTTTACGGAACGGAACGGAACAAGCATCTTGTTAACTAATGGTGTTATTTGCAACACGTTCAACGTATTGATATTGCATTATTAGGTTCCCAAAGCATGATACTTACTTCAATTATGATGCACATTTGAATTAGTCACATCGTTAATTAACTGCATAAGTTAAATAATGCACCAAATTAGGACAAGTACTGTTCCGGATAGGTAGATAGGCGAGGGGGGGGGGACTTTCTTGAAAAAATACAATCGCGGGGAAGTATTATACTACATATTCCAAAGGACTGCCTCTGACACGATTCAGAAGTGGCATTTGTGTCTCTTTTGGTAAATAAAAAATCTCGTTACGTTCCGTTCCGTAAAGTACCAATTACCCTAGTGGATTAGTACTTTACGGAACGGAACGGAACAAGCATCTTGTTAACTAATGGTGTTATTAGCAACACGTTCAACGTATTGATATTGCATTATTAGGTTCCCAACGCATGATACTTACTTCAATTATGATGCACATTTTAATTAGTCACATCGTTAATTAACTGCATTAAGTTTTTCAATTTCGACAATTGCCCCACTTGGTACCCCAAACCGTGTTCCGTTCCGTTCCGTTCCGTTCCGTTCCGTTCCGTTCCGTAAAGTACCAATAGCCCCAAACACTGCGTTAAAATTAAGAATCATTTTGTTTTACGTCATTTTGTCGCAATTCATGAACGACTCAGGATATTTAGGTCGGGTTCATGGGGTCGAATCCCATATTAAACTCGTTTACTGCTTGAATAAGAAACGAGGCATACATGTATTGTTGTACACAATTACCGTATTCACTGCCTGGGAACCTTCAACAAATCTTCGCTAAATGGGACGCTCTGTTCGCCGTACAGTTTGGGAAACATTCCCATATTGGGGCTACTGGTCAAATTCCCAATAAGCCTTGTTTATGTCCTGACGGATCCCATACAGGGTATCCCAAAAAAACGGGGACCTAATTCAAATACATGTAGCTATAACTTTTTCATTTCAAGACATTAAACAGTTTCCCTTTCAGAGAATGTCCAACTGTGGACAGTCTTTCCTATGATATGTGTAGTTTAGCAGATAGTCTAAACACAACAAGTGACGTCACTGTTTATTGATGACGTCATTTTTTTGCATTCACCTAAAAGTCGTAAAATCGATGAATGTGTCCAACAGCAATAATTCAGCAACATAGTGTTTCCAGGTCAATTTTTAAAGGAATGATGACTTTAAAGTGTCTGAAACCATGAATATTATTATATATCATTGAAACACAAATAGTGGACACATGTACTTTAAATCAGAAAAGTCATGTCAGAGCACAATCAGATATCACTCCATATTCTGAAAGTCATGAATGAATCAAAGTAGAAGAGAGGTGTATCAACCATAAACGCAAATGAATGTCAACAAGAAAAAGGCCATGATATGTGTATGTCATGTGTGCATATAGTCGTTAATACCTGCTCGGTCTGAATGCATTTAAGCATAACATATTCAAATTTATTGGAATACCAATTACACCAAGTCAATCAGCATTGTCAAGCCTGAGATTTTCGAACATCATTAAAATAGAAGAATGCCTGGTATTCAACCCATAGTCAAAACTTATTTAAATATATTCAGCATAGGAGATGGTAAACTGTGCTAAGAAACGAATTCAATGATTATTTACCAATCCAAAATGTACATGATGCCTGTGTGACCATCATTTAGACAGAACGCTCTCTAACCTCACGTGGAAAAAATGTGAACATGGTGAAAATGTGTAAAATTCAACAAGGGAGGTAACTCTGGATAACTTTGAACATTGGTGATATATCCGTATTATTCTTTGAAACATTGTTCAAGGGTACATACACAGTAAACTTGATGAAGATGCATTCATTCAATTAAACAAATTACATCTATTTGAATTACGTCCCTGTTTTTTGGAACACCCTGTACATCAGCGTATGTATTTTCCACAAGTTCTAACAATTACGAGTGCCCGCTATACAGATATAATCATTTAGAATATGCATTTTACTGATAGTGACTCGCGGTGGTATCATGCTGTTTTCATATGCAAATGAGGCATGATATATTTTAATTATTTATACTAATTAAATGCGTCACCTGAAAAATAATATTTTCGACAGATTATAAAGTGTGATCATTGCACATCCAAAAATAAATACGGAGAATAAATAGTAATGTCCATTAACATGTTAAAGGAACACGGTTATCGCCCCTGATATATGTGTGTAAATTTACGTCAGTCTGATATAAAATGTATAATAATGCCAATCAATACGTGGGGTAATGGTGAATGAATGTTTATGTTGCCACAAAATGTCTCAGATAATGTCTCTGATATAAAGAATATGTTGTGCCTACTGTGTGAGCGTGTACATTTAATTCACCTCATTTCTAAACACCTCACGGTTGGTATTGTACATTTGCCCTCATGACAAAACCGACGTCTTCATTAGTTGTCGCCGTTTCTTATCTGGACGCGTGCGACCAGTAGCCTATTTCATCAACATTGCAAAGTATACTTTACTAGCAAAGTATACTTTGAGGGAGTAATCATTTATTTTTCCAGAAATGCATTATTTCACATAGAACTAACAAATGCATATATTTCATGATTAAAAGTATGCAGAATTATTATACTGAATTTATTACATTATCACAGCCATTAAATGGCTGTGATAATGTAATAAATTCAGTATAATAAAAATTAATAAATTTTTTAAAAAATTGAAAATTTCTCCCTCAAAGTATACTTTGCTAGTAAAGTATACTTTGCAATGTTGATGAAATAGGCTACAGAGCATCACGTTACGTCAATAACTTTGACGTCATTCAAGCTTGAAATCAACACGACTGAATCCAAAACGTGCGGAATTGGCACCCGTTCTGGGAAATATTGACCACCGTTCTGGAATTAGCCCCCCGTTCTGTGACTGGTCCCTGATCTGAGTCTTACAGTATGTTCACAAAAACACAAAAACGAAAATAAATATAGTTTATTCAACTTCCATTTTGAAATACCGGATTTATTTCAAGAAAAATCCGATCCGGAAATCCAGATTTACAGATGTCAAGCGAAATAAATCCGGTATTGCAAACTGGCAGTTGAATAAATTGTATATTACAACAATAAAAATGTGAAATTTGCTCTCATATCAGCTTATAACGTTGTCAAAATTTTGATGTTAGCGTCTGAATTGTTTCTTCGCCGGAAATGACATGAAAACGTGACGTCAATTACGTCTCGTGAACGTCTAGGAGGAAATGTTTCCTTCAAGGAAATAAATCCATCCAGAATCACGGTAAATCACTGGGTAGCATGTAATGTGTTTATTTAACCTACATGTTGGTTGTCCGGTAAGCGCAATTCTCATCAATTCTGCCCCGGTTCGATCATCAACAAGGGCAACATGTCTAACGGTATGGAGGTCGCCAAATCAGACAAATGGGTTCCCTCAGGGCACTCCGGTTTCCTGCCCATTGACAACCAGCTTCGCGCCCGCATCAGTGTGATCAACATAATTTGCATAATTGCTCTGGAGCCTGTTTGTAATTGTTGTAATTGTTGTAAAATAAATAAAGTGTGAATGTTACCTTACCTGTGCACCGCTTCGGATCTGAGTGTCGCTTACATGTACGAACTGCTGGTTTTGTGTCTACGCGCATGCGCATGGCGTCGTAGAATATGGACATTACGTTTGTGACCAGCGTAACCACAGATCAGCCGGTGAATGCGTCAGGGTGTACGCTTTTCGCCATTCTGTCAGTGAAGTAGAAGCATTGTCTTCATTTCCGATGGCATCGCAAGCAAGTAAACAGCCATAATGACCAGCAGCTCCATGTACACTACTTGTAGATGTTATAAGGTCCATTTTCTCAACAAGGGCATGGTTTGTCAATGTCACTGCGTATGTACATGACATCCTAGGCATCGGGTTGCATATATGTGGCTGTGACGATAATGGGACTTATGGGTTTTGCCAGCGCTCCAGATAAGGAATTTGGAATTGAGTATTGTTAGTCCATCATTTCTGAAGCAATTGAGTATTTCAAAATTTTAATTGGGTAAAATAAAATCACATTACTGTTTACACATCAACAGACAGCAATTATTGAATAGTTTTCTTCAAAATGAAAACATGTCTTGGCATTTCATTAGAATTGTCTCCTTGGAGACAATTCTAATGAAATACCAAGATGAGTTTTCATGGAAAATAAGAAAAATAGGCTAAATTTGTGGTCTGTTTATTGTTTTATGTAGCATGATAAAATTGTTGTTTTTTTTTTGGCAATTTTAATTGGGTATCTAAGCAAATACGCAGCTTATCTGGAGCTCTGGGTTTTGTGACCAGCGTACAAGTAGCTCCTGATCAAATAGCATACTCATGAAGCCTGATAACGACATACATGCATAGTGCATGTTAGAAGCATGACGGGTGCCTCATTGATGGAATGGCGAACAGTGCAGGTCCTGTTCAGACTGTGCGCATGCACAGGATGATCTGGATCTACACCGGTCGCAAAACCCATAAGCCCCATTTCGCCAGTCACAGCCACATGTCAATAGCAAAGGCTTCAAAGAGCTATTCCGCATGCGGTCAAAAGTTTACCAAGATATACCGTTTATTTAACCAGGTGAACCGAGCTTGCTTAGCGGTAGGACGCAATCACGAGGGAACTATTTCAAGATAATAAGCTCACCTGGTTAAATAAATATGTTTTTATTTTCCACACATGATTCCTCATAAAACAAAGCGAATCAAGCGTAAAATATGTCCAAGAGATATGCGAATTATTTTCTGGAGGCGGATAGGACTGACGGTCAAACCTGTGAACAAATGTTAGCCATGGGAAGATAACATTCTGGTCTTCATTCACAGGTGGTCTTTATTCGTAGTTTCATTTACTTTACGTAGTAATTGAGTAATTGGGAAAGCAAACGCGTCGCTGCTATAGGCATGGACTTGCTATTCAGAGGCGATCTTTAGCACATGCTCGACTGTACTTTATAAGGAAGTGGAAGATCGTGGATATGTCAATTTTGCGAGCATACCCGTATTCGTTATTGTACGGCAACTGGGCATTATATTGTAGAGTGTACTCATGATCTTGTGTAACTATACGAATATTTAGTTTGCATTTAGTACTAGGGTTTCTTCGAATTAATAACGAACAGTGTGAGTATTGACCACACTGTGCGACTGTTCTTGCAGAATTGTGGTTACACTAGCCGAAAACGTAATTGAGACACGCCATGTGATTTTGTACCTTCGGACATCTGCGTGATTTCATTAAATACGTTTCCTAAATTTACAATAACTTTCATAAATATAGTCAAAATGCATGTACTCTGAAAATTGTGTCAACGTTTGACGCCATTTATGGATAATACTGAAAGATTTTGTAAACGCATTTCATAAATTACGCAGATGTCCGAAGGTACAAAATCACATGGCGTTTCTCACATGAGCCATCGTGGAGTGACATGTGACATGTAATCGTGCCATGCGAATGTGTCTTATCACAGAGTGGCAAGGTTAGTTGGTCAGCAATAGATGTATGTCTTTCCGATTCTCCTGCTACACTGTATACTTAGCGACAAAAGAAACCGTACTGTCCAATACTACTGGCATATCTGGATGAATAGGATAGGCATTTAATAACAACGAACTGTTACTACACATCACAGAAGTATGTCATAGGACATAGTTTGAATACAAATGTTATATAGTAACCATGAATACGTATTCCACTGAATGTAGTAGATCCATGCCATCAATTACCCGATTTCGTTGGTCATTATCTCGGCACGAATTCTTGGATTAAAGTTGGGGTCCCACGTCCCAGGTTGTAAGATAGGGAGACATAGAGAATACCAGGCTAGTGTCTTTTGATATTAAGTTTATCAGGCAATGCTAGGAAACGCGTAGGAATTCCGAGGCTTGCCCAGAAATTCCTACCGTTTCCGAACCGAGCCTGATAAACTTGATATCAAAATACACTAGTCTGGTATTCTATTTATCAGGTCACGTTTTATGCTCGAAAATTACCACATATGACGTCGTTATCTATGGACAGAACGCAGACTTGTTTACATTGCGTCATTACACTGACGTCATTCGGTAACGTCACGTGACGTCATCCGACGTCAATGCCTGATGCAACAATATGTTATCAGTCAGTACGTATTCGGTAAATACAGGGCAGGTTACCTGATAAATACTTGTTTCGTCCATTCTTTACATAGTACTCTTTTTATCGGAAAAATAAATTAACATACTTGTTTAAATCAAACTGGAATTGCCACTTTGATATCAGGTGAGATAACCGTTATTCCTTAAAATGTGGACGGGAACAACTATGTTTCTATCTATCTCTCTATGTTTTGATATGCAAGTATCATACGTTATTATATGTCCACAAGTGTATTTATTCAGGTGACGCATTTAGTTGATATGAATAATTTAAAATACATGTAGTATATCAAAATAGCCTGATACAACCGCGTGGCTCTATCGGCAAATTAAAGATTACCAAGTGATTATATCTGTAAGCGGGTACTCGCAATTTTTAAAAACTGGAATAGTTACACATTTATACACATATTTAATTCCTGTAAAGAACAGTATTTGCCTACAAGATGGGATCCCAACTTTAAAAGTATATTTGATGGAACAATATGTTACAAGTTTTTTGGAAATATAGTTGTGCTCTTTTAAATACTGCGGGATAGGTTTAGACTGATGGGTAGAATACATGACTTTATAAGGTTTGATCATGTCCAGCCGTGTGCAAACGTTTGATGTGGCGCGAGGGAACTGCTTGAACCCCAAGGCCGCAGGCCGCGGTTTCAAACAGTTCCCGAGGGCCACAGCAAACGTTTGCACACGGCTGGACATGATCAAACGTTATTGTTACATTTCCAACAAAAAACTGATGTAATGTCAGCATTATATTCAGTATTTTCAATACTTTTATAAAATCGCCCCATTCACGTAGATAATTTTCGGTATGTATATTCCGGGGCCGCGTCATGAACGTCATGAACGTCATGAAGTAGTGACGTCATGAAGGCACTTCAGCGTAGTGACGTCATGGAGGCACTTCCATTACGCGCGGCCCCGGAATGAGCATTGCCTAAAGCCATGTGCAAACAGCATGCGCTATTTGTTTGCACATATGTATAATTGTGTTGTCCCGTTCCTATATGACCATAGCTTTTCTTGGTACGTTAAACCACATTCATTTAATTTTTAAAAACTGCACGGTTTCTTTTGTCGGTGAGTATACATGTATGTCTAAGTCCGCATATGGTGGTTGGTTTATGTGTATGCCTGTACTGATACACGGACCATAACCATCTGTCTGGTTCGGTCGGGCTTCCTTGTATATCGGCCACCTAATCCATGCGTTAATATTGCCCAGATGTCAACGTTTCTGAACATACATATATTGACAATATCAACTCGCAATATCAAGCAGTTTGATTGGCTGAGACTGAGCTGTATCACAGCTCAGTCTCCGCCAATCAAGCTGCTTGATTTCAAGCACAATATTAAAGGATTTTTAAATGAAAAACATTGGCAAGATAGCGCAGGCAGCTGTGTACCATTAATATAACATTTGATACTACTGTTGGTTTCCGATACATTGGCAAGGGCACGTGACGTCACGGGGTCAGCGGACTATGTCTAGTATAGCAATCTAGGGATGTAACCGTTGACAGCCATTTTAGGTGGCCGAATAGACGCATAATCTAGAGCAATTTAGAGCTTGAAAATACATGCTCCCGATAGCTTAAGAGCTTGTTGACTTACGAAATGGTTGACTGGTGAAACAGGCGATTGAAAATCACAATAAATTCCATATTTGCATACGTAAAACGTTTCGATAGTTGATTTATTTTGATTGCCCAGTCGTCCGTAAACATAATAGCCCAGGAGATTAGGTGTAAAAAACACCAAACCCCACAAAAATTGTTAACAAGCTGAATTTTTCAGGAAAATTGTATAAATGAATGTAGAATAACATACTAAAAGTCCCCGCAAATCCAGCGTGTGCCAACTTGGGAATTCAAGATGGTGTCCAAGATGGCCGACATTTTTTCATTATCTTTCAATGTTCAGCTATATGGGTAAATAGGCATAAAAAAGTGCTAATTTTGTATACGCTTGCCTGGGTTATCTCGGATATACATTTTTAAAGCAGTTTTGTTATTTCTGAAATTATACAATTCAAGATGGCCGCCAATATGGCCGCCAAAACTGCCAAATTGATGGATTTTACGATATTTTGTAAGAAAAAAACGAGAGGTAGACAGCAATATTTTCAATTTAATGCATATATTATACAATATATGGCAAGCAGTACTTAACACATAATACATTGGACATTGGAAATGCATTCATTATCACTATTCATGATATATACAGATTGATATGCACTCGTGTCTCGTATAATTATGAATAGTGACAGTCCTGTAAGTAAACATACATGTAAATCCATACCACTTTATAAGTATACCAGCCTGACATGGCGTTGTTTACATGCTTTGTTTATATAAACATTGGCGTATAAATAAACATGGAATTCCTGTAGGAATTTTCCTGTTTATTATGGCGTGTCGCTATAGTCATGATCGATATATTGCGATTGACAAAACAATTGCTCATACTGGAGCAGTGGGTAAACTGGCGGCCAACGGTGGCACTTGATTTTAATTTTGCACTGCATGCGTTCGATCCTCACTTTGGCTATTATATATATATATATATTTTTTTTTTTAAATATTGTTTTTGTGTTTTCTTTTTCTTTTTAATGCATCTTTATTACAATTAGCAACAATTGACCTGGTAATTATTAACCACATTCATCCACGTTTATTTATTTATTTGTTTATTATCTGAAGTGAGAGGTTTATTTTTCGACATGGTGTTCTCCGTAACATATTTGCATTTGTAGTGAGTCGAGGTGGACTTTCACAATAACACACGAATGTGCAGAATGCATTTCACAATGATTAGATTCAAAGTGAAGTGTTTTATAATGTTGTGTAAAAGTAAATGCACGACTGTTTCGGGATGTGTGCATTACCTCTGGCGCCAAAATAGTAAAAGCGAGAGAAAAATGTATGCCTTTGGCAGGATTCGAACTCACGACCGTCCAATCACCAAAGAGTTGATCTATCCACTAGAGCACTAAACGATGTTACTATTATTAGCAATTATATCGAATGTTAATGCGCTTGCGCTGGTATACAAATACCATGTCTACAACATATGACGTAAACTATTTAAAAATAGACGTGTTTACAATAATATTTACAATAATAACGCGCCAGCTCAAAGCGGTACACCTCTACCACTACAGCATCATCAATATAGCAATACTATTGTATGATCATACATAAAATGTGACTTGTGGATTAAGAATTATGGCATTTGATACCATGGTAGACACTTCTATGTACTTTTTTATGTTATGTCATTCACTCAGACTAGATAAGTGTATTAGACTCGCCACAACTTAAATAAGTCATGTTTATCTTTCAAATCACTTTCTTGTATTTATATGCATCATTGGTGATACACATTTTAATGTTTGACAGTGCTCACACAGTTATGTCATTTGTATTTAAGGAATAAAACCCCGGGCTATTGCTTTTACTGCGTTATGAATTTCATTTGGTCAACTGGTACGGGCGTAGTATTATTACATGTTTGTCCCATACATTGGCTGCACATCTCAGTGTAAAATAACCCAAGCTTCCTGCACCCACATGACTTTCCACATCCAGTCTTACAGCCACATGAAACCATTTACATGAGCTTATCTGGTGAAACTGGGAGGTCAGTCTCCATAGGTAACAGAACATCATCTTGCAATCGCCATCCCCATTCTATTGGAGGCATTGAGTTACCCATCCATTGCTGAACAGCCAAATATGTACGATATGAATGGTATTTGGCCACAACACTTGTAGGTGGGAGACACACAAGCTGAAATGATGAGCTAAGCGAGGACCTACCATTTGCCTGTTTGTATGCAATGTGTCTGTATTTATCAAGTGTCTTCACTTGACCAGCTCCATACAATTTGAGTAAGAACTGTTCACCGGCATGTTCTATATCGCTATGTGTGCTTTCACTATTTCTGAACGTTTCTAGCATATGCTTGTCCTGATGATGGTGTACAGTATTGAAAGCCTTCCGTTTTCCCTGTCTATAAGGTGCAGATACTGTATCACAACCACTTACAGCATGCATAAACAACATGTGTTTTTTGGTGTCTCCTATAGCATGCTGAAGATCCTGGATGTTGTAAAGGCTGAATGGGTTACTACGGCAAAACATATATATTGCCACCGAAGTAACCGCTAGTGCAACAAGCATCACCAGTAAGTCAGTGTCAGTTCCAACAACAACCACTGGCTTCTCCGCATCATCAGCCAGTGTTAAGGCTGTTGAAACTATCAGGAAATCTGCATCTGCCTCTGTTTCACTCTTATGCCTGCGGCTTGCATCTCTTGACTCAGCAAGTCAATAAATCGACGTGTATTGCTGCTGTTTGACAAGAATGCTGATTGTGCAGTCGTGATTTTCATATTTACATCAAATATGATGGAACGTGATGTTACCTTGCTAGCCCTTCTGTTCTGCTCCATGGCTTGGGTTGAGGTGACATTATAGCCATCAAATACAACAGCTGTCCCAACACCAAAATGTTTTAGTGTGTATGCGATATATGACTGGAACACGTCATGATCTGTAGATGCCTTTGGCCATACAACTGTGTGTAGTAGGTGCCCTCCGTCCACCACAAATATTGCATTGTCTGGGACAGTTGGTTGTTGTATAACGAATGAATTCAACAATACACCCAGTGTACTTTTCATGGGCTTCCGCATTAGACCATCAATGAATAGTGCTGGGGGTTGCGGTGTCAGGAATGTTTCCATTTCAGTACTATCATTGAGAACACGCGTGATCCTATTAAACAACAGAGTGGGGTTAACTGCCGTATCATGTCCTCGGACTTTGACAGTTTTGTGCATACTACTGATTGTCTTAACCTTATCTTTTCTGTGAAGAGTGATCTCTGTGAAACACTTACCTGTCATTTTAGCAGCTGCGGCGGTACCAATGTCGACTGCTTGGTCACAATTCACTGACGAGTCTGCCACTAGTCCAGTGGATATAGATACAACTCGAGATGGTTCATATTCACAGAATGGTGAATATGTGTGCAGCCAATCCACAAATAGACCAATGTCTTTGGTATCTCTTGATTGGGTGCTTACCCTCAGATATGTGTGCTGTTCAGAGGTAGATGTGTGGACCGATGCGAATTTCTCCAGTTGGCTACAAATATGCAAACAACCGGGTATTGCACACCCCCACTTTGCCAATGTACTGTCTGTGATGCCCCTACCATGTGTCATACCGCCGGATGTTTTTAACATTCGCATTGGGACCTGTTATATCGTTTGGTCAGAGAAGTTGCCACTCCAGTACTCGTCAGTATGACGGATAGTGAAATATCCCTGTTCCGTGAATTTGGCATATTCAGCTGCTGGCATCACTTTTTCCAAGGACCACATGCTGAAGATACAATCGGGCAAACTTGGCATAGTGGAGATGCTCAGCAGCATGAAAGTATGGAATCATTTTCTCAACACAGTTTAGATGAAGATCCCAATTGCCCATTCTCTCAGCACGTATGAACAGACGAAGGATGGCGACCTGGTCAAGGTACTATATCCACAACTTGCCAGTTCTGCTTTTGTTTGCCACAGATATAAGGAGTTGTGATATTATGCCATTTAATAGCTGTACAGCGTCGGCAACATCAGCAGGATGAACACCTTGCACGCTCATCTGATGGAGGGTTTTCAAATGATCTTTGTCAATGTCATCCAGACAGTTTGGATTATCATTTAATAGCACACATATAAGGCACGCTGACGTCAGCATGTGGGCTCGGTGTGCACGTGATTATGCATGACCTGTCAGCATATGCACAACAGATCCGTTGGCATACACCGTTTCCCACAGATCTGCCAGTCCGCTATCAGTCATGATGTACCCAATGCTGCCTAGGTAAGGCATGAGTAGATGGAAGCCACCAAGTCGAACAATGACTTTGTTTAGATCATTTGTTGCAGTCACAATTTCTACCGCCTTTATGTACAACGGTTGGTCAAACGTAACTGGACATATGCCAAGACCGTGTTTCTGACACTGGTCTTGGGCAAACGATAATGCTGTATAGATTGTGCTCAGATTTCCCGGGTCCAAGTTGATGAAGGGAAGTAATTCAATTCTAGTTTTGTTAAAACTTTCATTTTGATGTGATACTTTCATGAAGCCACTCCATGATGGACAGGGGGAAAGTTCAAGAACATAACCTACAACCCAGAGTGTGTCTAAAGCCTTGGCAGAGATGATATATGTAGGTTCCTTTTCAGGTGCTTTCATTGGTCCGATAATAACAGACTTTATACCAGGAACAGCAGGTTTGCTATATGTCTTTATAGGAACGTTTCCAAAGGCACCGACCATTTCCACCGGTGGTACACTGACTGTGCGCTTTACAGGCACTTCATCAACAGTATACCGCCCATACTGTGGAAAGTATTGTGACCAGTCACTGTAGCTACATTGACGTCTGCATTATCATACACAAATTGGGTGAAACCATTGAAAATATCGAGTAGTCTATTGTGTGATACAAGTGCAGCCTCCAAACTTTGCATTTCTCTGTAATTATCTGAGAAATTGAATCTGCTCAGAATATCTACCAGTTCACGGGAACCATATGTTCTATGTATATACACAGCAATTGCAAGCAACAGTGGTGAAATGAATGACATTGGACGATATGAAGAAATTATGGCATGAGCTATAGCGGTAGTTCTCCTATGTATTGTAGGAGAACTTTTACCTTTCTGATCTTTAGACTTAAGAATTAAATTCTTAATTAAATGTTTAATTATTATCTAATATAACCTGAATTTGAGAGAAATTGCTGAAAGAAAATCAAATTCTCCAACGGGCCATCTTATCAATATTCACGAGACCTCATTAATATTAATGAGTCAGGTGACTGAATTTAATCAATGACATGGTCTAAAACTATGTTAGGTGGGACGTTTTACGCGACGTCGTTAAGCGCAACAACCAAAAAATCAATGTTAGACGTTATCCGTGACATCATATGTTCAAAAGATCACACCTCTACGCAAATTCACGAAATTTTCACATGATTTTTATGATTTAAAACACCATTTTGGTTTTAGACATTTAATTTCTATATTCTCTTGTATCAATCAAAATGCATGTAGTTCATTCTGACTGACTTTCGACATGGCACGCGACTGCTCTGAAAATTGTGTACGGATTTCAATACAACGAGGGCGTGGCTAGTTAATATTGCGTTGTCACGGAAGGGTTTTGAAGACATATTAGATTTAGATTTATCATATTTAGCATGTCACAACTAATCCGTTTCTAGTATACATTGAAAAATCATACTCAACATCTGGAAAGCCATTTAGGCATGTCAAAATTTTTGACCATCAACATTTTAATGCTAGACACTTTGGTGCAATTTGGGGATATATTTTGGCGGCCATTTTGAATGGTGATTATGAATATTATCTATATATACTGCGTTTTGGTATATTTATATATTTATGTATATTCTGATGGTTTTTATGTATATTTATCATAGATGAATACGACGATATAAGTAAAAACCAAAAATCGTGAATTACCAAGTTGGCACAAGGTTGATTTACGGGGACATTTTTTCTGATAATGTAGACCTGATTCTGAACATATCCTGAAATTGTCAGCTTGTTATCAATTTGTTTTACCTTAAACCCTATTGCTCCTGGGCTATAAGCATTATTGTCCCCACAGCGCAGGTGGTAGAGCGCTCGGTAAATACATTCGACCTGCGTTTCTTTTGTGCGAGTTCGAGCCTCGGACAAATTATTGTTTTGTATTCATATAACAGATTCAACGTTTTCTCTCTCTTACGAAAATGTTTTAGATAGAGTTCGACAAAAGGGTACTTGTGACGTGTGCACTGGGTTTACAGCGTCACATATCAGGGCATACGGTGTTCACAATTCATTTACAGAATAAATATTTCACTATCAAACAACGTGAAACAAACGATGTAGACACATTCTAAAATTGTCCCCAGTAGGTATTTCATAGAAACGACAGTGTGTGACTCTTGGGGGCGTCAAATATATACATACTCGGGGTTCTCGGCGTCCTGGCCCCTGGAAATGTTTGACTGTAAATATACCCCACACATTGTATGTCCGCCGCCACAGAGCGGGGAAAACATTGGTTGCGCGCTTACACATTTTGTCCAGAGAGACATATGGATGTAACTAAGACGATTCAAATGACATTAGGCAATATACGTCTTTATCAGTTGTTGAACCAATACAAAACAATATGTTTCTGTAAGTTACATTAAATACTGTTAATAAAATAAACGCATAAACGACGGCAGATGTCTATATGGGAGTATAACGTATACCGTACCGTACTGTACCGTACCGTAATGTCAGAGATTATGTTAGCATTTTGTACCAAAAAATATAATATAATATAACATTTATTTTCACAATTGTTCTGATCTGGCTCTGCTGTCTGTTTGACCGTGAATTACAACTGACTTTCGCACAGATAGTCGTCGCCGACGATTGCAACCAACGTATACATAATCCAAGTATAACTAGGCGAAGGAAAAAATAACGATTAACGTATATATTAAACGACAAAAACGAAGAAATTATGCAACGAATACATGTTGTCCGTAAATCCAAACGCTATTATATAAGAAACCTTCAACCACCAATCAGGTAAGCTGTTCTACTGCTACGTCATAGCGGTTATTATTACAGCGCCACCTCGCGCCAGTAGGTCGCAGTAACAGGAGAGATAAGCGATGACCAATTCATTGCATGGCTCTGTATATGTGTCAGATAAGATGTGATATGAGAAATCTCAATATCACGAAAAATATAAACGAACCGGAAATCGGTTATTAGGGTCGCCGTTGTTGTTTTAGAGCATTTTGAAGAAAATAAGTGATAGTTTGTAATGTGACCTTTAACTGTTTCAGAGGTGTATGCATTTGTGAGTCACTGAGTATGACAAAACTTGATTTATTGTGTTTGCGGCCACACGTGTTTGAACTGATGGTCAGTATATTGGTGTTATATAGATATTTTGGTGGATTCGGGTAGATGTGGGTGGATTTTGTTGGTTTTGGGTAATATACATAGTTTTGTGCAACAACTAATGATCAAACATTACATGTACACAAGACTAAGTAGCTACACCGTGACATTCACCGTTCCGAACTTTCCGGCCCCTTTTATACTATCAAAATATTCTAGTTATACGTCTAATTCACGGGAGGTGACGTAAATTGTATGTTGGTAATAATGCATCCAAACCACCAGACATACCGAAATAATCCATTACAGAGCTCCAAATAAGCTGCGTATTTGCTTAAATACCCAATTAAAATTGCCAAAAACCCAAATGAATTCAGAAGTACCGAGTATTAAAAAGCAATAAAAAGTGTATGGCCCAGTTTATGCTGGACATCGGCGCAGGGAATACGTCTTTCGCTAAATTGCGCTGAGGAAACATACCTAGTGGCATTAAAGGTACATGCCCACTGCACTCAGTAGGCACAAAATGTCCTTTATAGGAATTAAATAAGTGTATAATTGTGTCACTATTCCGCCAGTTCTAAAATTATTTATACTAATTAAATGCGTCACCTGAGAAAATAATATTTTCGACAGAATATAAAGTATGATCATTGCACATCAAAAATTAAATACAGAGAATAAATAGTAATGACCCTTAACATTTTAATGAAACACGGTTATCACCCCTGATATCAGTTACAGTAAGTGTTAGAAACCGCTCCCATATACTAATATGAAGTGCTTACAAAGAGCGGGAGTCTCAATTCAATTCAATTCAATATCTTTATTTCCTCCTGTCCGGAGATTGTAAATTGTCAAACAATATACAAGAATGATATATGTACAATAACACACATGGAAATTAAACAGATGAGTATAATGAAGTGAATAATATGCATGTGATAATTATTTACAGTAGTGTGGATGTGATCACGCATTTGCACTTTTTGAGATCATGATGCTACATATTTTCCATATTTTATAAAGTGCATATACGACTGCATACATGTGTAAGCACTGAGTCATATCACCATGGATAAACTGTCAAACACATCTAGCGCTGACCCAGATGGGTGCTGCTGCCGCGTCAACCGATCAGGGACCTCGCTGCTCACAATTAATGGAGTTGTATTTCAATACCCATATTTCATAGTTTTATATTTTATCCTGAACGTGGAATTGTGTACACTGAGCGGTCAGGAATCAGTGTCACAAACGTTATACATTCCCATTTTGTCATGACGCATTGCATACCTAGTATGTCAGCCATTAAATGTGTTGGAAGTATGACTTGAAACAATGTCTTACGCAATTGAATGTTTCTCACAGAAATATAGTTTTATTTTCTGGATCCATCGCACTATTTAGTGTTGCTCCTAACATTGTTTTCACACATGATTCTCAGTGGCGGTGTTCAAGTCAAGTGTATGTATGTATCAGGAGTTACAGTCCTGTGAATTGTGTCCAGGAAAGCTTCCCTGAGAGGCATATCAAATGTACATTCGGCGAGGGCATGACACAGAAAATCTCCAGTGATGCCGTCACATAAACGACACATACTGTGAAATCTATCTTGTATACATACATGTAGCCACAACCGGGCGATAAAATCTGCAAGTTTCAGTTCTGTACAGGTACTTGAAAACTTCCAGACTATACACGGTGTTATGGCTGTATGCACGTTTTTGAAAACGAGTGAAACCAGTGTCGTTTTCAATCCGTTGCCTCCAAAGTTCGTTTTCCAGCTGGAATCTCCAAATTTTATCATATTTGTATAATGAAGTCATGTGATAAACATAATTTCAAACTCGTTTGCATTTGATATAAGATTTATGAAACTCGTCAGCAATTGTAAGCATAAAATTTGCGTGACTCGTTTCATAATTATCATATCAAGTGGAAACCCGTTTGAGATCCTCTATTTAGTAACCATCGTTGGTAAATGAAAATGTGTTCGCAATGCTAGTAATTCTTCAGTATTATAATCATATAGAGAATAGTAGGTTAGTGCCGTGAATGGGAAACAATATCTGGCAAGGCTCAGGAAACGGGATGGGCTAGGCTCTGCCGAGCACATCCCGTTTGCGTGCAGCGCCAGATATTTTTTCCCATTCACGGCACTAACCTACTATTCTATTTATCCCGTCAACACCTTCAAATGGCTGTAAAATGCAAAAATTGTATTGACTGGATATCAAAAATGTTTCACGGCACCGTGTTTCACGGCACATAGTTACGCACTGTGTTGACGGGATAATATTGTTTATCAAGCCACTTTTTGTTTTCAGATTTATGGGTAAACTTGTGCTCAAATATACAACATTAATTATTATTATTTTACAGTTGGTACTCAATGCATCTGTGTCACCATTTCATGTGCACACAATGTATCTGTGACCCGGTTTCTGTCTCCTCTATCGTGTCTTCATGTTAACTCTTATTTCATTGGAGATGATTCTCATGTGCTGTCCAAACATTGTTTCGTCATTAAAATATACTGAACAATGCTTCTGATCAGTAACCACGAACCCACCCTGCCAACGTTGGAAGATTTGTATGGTGGTCATGTGCCGAAACGTTGGAAGAGTTTCTTGGTGGCCATGTGCCGACATTTTGGAGGAGTGGATTCTTGATTACTGAAGTATTGTTCAACATATTGTAGTAGCCCTTTCAACATCACATACCTGTATAGTGGTTTTGGCAAACAGTGTAGATCCAGATGAGCCGGCTCGTGGCGAGCCGTCTCATCATGATCTACACATTTTGCAAGTAATTTTCGTATTTGTGAGAACAGAAACACATCATAAATGGACTAGTCTGAAAATCATTTTGTGACAATTGGATTGTTTGCAAAATTAACGTATCAAAATACATTCCAGTTACTTAGGGGTGAAATGCGGAAAGCTTGTTGTCAAGAAAATAGACAACAAACAATAAACAGGAGACGGCACAATTTATTTCAGCGTTGTAATATTTTAAGTCGATGTCATATTATATCCATAAATGTCCTGCGTCGTCGGATGGAGCTGAAATGGAAACAACGGCATCAACAATTTATACAAGTTACGCAAGCACAAAGGGGACACGTCCAGCGTATCTTTGTCTTCTGACCACGATTTACAGCCCAGATGTGTTCCTGGTTCAACAAACAAACGATTGCCTATCGTGTACACATAGTTTTCGTTTGGGAACCTTCTACAAATCTTCACTGTATGGAGAGAAAAATCATTAATTCAGTGAAATGACACACGAGGGCCATATAATAAGTGGATACATGTCGTGCAATTTGCACTTGACCTGTATATAAAGAATATTTTCGAGAAATAATGTCAAAGTTTAATCAAACGGCAGTTATAATATACTGTTAATGATCGAGAAGTATAAAACACCCACCCATCAAGGGGTTACATTTTCATTGACAAAATGCAATACATGAACGCAGTGGTAAACGTGACAATTGAATGTCTCAAGCGGCCGTTTGCTATGGAATGTACGGGAGTAGATTGCAAGTTACTGTTCGGAACTGTTGATGATCAGGAGTGAAGGAGAGCTGTGCGGACATCAACCTCACTATGTAGATAGGGATCAATGTTTTAAATATATATTAAATGTACTACAATGTACGAACTCCAACATCATTTGGCATAGTGAGGCTGTGTAGGCGAGGCGTGTGTCTATGGAAACACATACATTGTGTAACGTAACGTTGTTGTAATCACCAGATTCATTCGAAATTGACCTAGGTGTCAGAGTTCCGGGTTAACACCCGCGCCCATGCTATCAAACTGCGCCCCAAAGACGACCCAGCCTGGGTCCAACCCTATAACCAATCCAACCTGAGTGTATACCGCTAAGCGAGAAATGTGTACACAGATTAGACAGTCCAAACAGACGGCCTTCTATATTATACGGATGACATTTAATGTTGATTGCATCAGAATTACCAGTTTGAACCGTGTTTATGGTAACATACTGATTGAAAACCTAACCCATTCATCAGCTTAATACTATATAAAATAGATATGTATTTACCGCTAAAAGCCATCTTCTGATCGATTCATTAGTCGCTTTCGCGGTGCCTGAAATACATACAATAAACGGTCATTACAATGGTACATGTGAGATACTACGGTTGTATCTCACTTACCCAACATGTAAGATACAAATGAAATTAAGTTGTCCTAAAATGTACAAATTGATGTGATTTATAACAACAAATGTGTTTACAAATATTTGATAAATGAGAACAAGTATGCTAATACTGAGTTTCAACATTGTATATTCCACAGATGTCTTGGTTTTTGTGTTAATAAATATATTTTATTTTGATCACATTTACAGTGCGAAACTTTACAGTGCGAAAGTTTGACAAATTATCAATAATTAAGTATATTGTTAAGCATATCAATAGTCTCTCACTTTCCCAACCTGCAGAAAACAGAATTTTTACCTGAACTATAGAAAGTTGGGAAAGGGAGAACACACCAATACTACATTTACAAGTTTGCCGAGTGTTTGAGCTGAATGAACGTGTCGAAATGAAGCCTGATAGAAATGTATAGCGTTACATGTTTTAATATGTATTTTATTAGCAACTAACTGTGCGTGCACATATATAGTAATGTCACCTGTGTGGTAGGAAGTGTTTTAGTGTGCATAATACGCTGTAAATACTGATACTTTTACCGGCAAGCAAACATTTTACGCTCCCTGTCAGGTCCGATAGGAGTCAGCCATCTTGATGTTTTACCAAAATGTTGTGTCAAAGTTTATTATTAACAATTCGTCTCTCATATAATATACAATACTATCCACAAGGGGCATCTGCTGCAGCTTATTATATGCAAGTTCAAGTCATTGTAGAAAGATTTTGACTAGAAGATTCTCCGTCACTTCACTGAAGAAACCGGCATCCCCATCAATCGTTAGTACATATATGAACACATCGTCTCAACCAAATTAAATTAAATTCAAATGAGTTTAAAGCCCAGTTTACATGCTGCATAGAGATAGATAGGGACCTAACAGATGCTGATGTCGAGCGGAGGTATACAATAATTAAAAAATAAATAAAAAAAGACGGCCATCCAGGCGTGTATGTCAAGTTCACTGTACATTTTTATCATACTACATCGATGATGCTAGTCAATGGCAATAGCGTCGATTATTTCACTGAACATATCATACAAGTGATTATTGACGGTATCAACAACCAGTGCAACTAGTTCGACGCCATGAATACACACATTAAAAACGTACATACACATAACGTAAATAGAGAATAGTAGGTTAGTGCCATGAATGGGAAAAATATCCGGCAAGGCTCAATAATTTCTTTATTTCTCATCAGAAGTATATGTTGTGACACTCATTTGAACCGTCTCGCCGAGACGGTTCAAATGAGTGGTCACAACATATACTTTGGTTCAGAAATAAGGAAAATAGATAGAGAATAGTAGGTTAGTGCCATGAAAAATATATGGCAAGGCTCAGGAAACGGGATGGGCGAGGCTCTGCCGAGCACATCCCGTTTCTGTGCCGCGCCAGATATGTTTTCCCATTCACGGCACTAACCTACTATTCTATTTATCCTGTCAACACCTACAAATTGCTGTAAAATACAAAAATAGTATTGACCGGATATCAAAAATGTTTCACGGCACCGTGTTTCATGGCACATAAGCACTGTGTTGACGGGATAAATTAGAAAGTGCTGACCGATTCCAACTCATTAACTGACAAGTATAGATGCCCCACATATGAGCTAACGGCGAATGGACATACTGTTGGCTGCGACGAATGCAATGACTGGTTTCACAACCAATGCGTTGAGCTGAACATGAAAGACGTGCAGAAGATCAGTAATGATATCCCTTATATTTGCGAAACCTGTAATGATTATATGCTGTAAAACACCCACAACTCTCGTGAAACCGAAATATGGGAACATGTGAAATCTCTACCAATCAAACAAACAGAAATCTTAGATCTACCGGCACGAAGAGTATAGAGAATACCAGGCTAGTGTCTTTTGATATTAAGATTATCAAGCAAGGCTAGGAAACGCGTAGGAACTCCGAGGCTTGCCGAGGAATTCCTACCGTTTCCGAGCAGAGCCTGATAAACTTGATATCAAAATACACTAGCCTGGTATTCTATTTATCAGGTAACGTTTTATACTCTAAAATGACATTATATGACGTCGTATTATATGGACAGAACGCGGAATTGTTTACGTTACGTCATTACACTTACGTCATTCGGTAACGTCACGTGACGTCATCCGACCAATGGAACGTCAGTTTTCACTTCGTTGTAACCCGGATGTTTATATCAGGGCAATGTCTGATACAACAATATGTTATCAGTCAGTACGTATTCGGTCAATGCAGGGCAGGTTACCTGATAAAAACTGGTTACTGGTTACCCCACATATCTTAGGAGTAAAATATGTGTTACCAACAGATGTAACCCAAACTGATCAGACACGCTATGACTCGCACAATTGTAGTAACCCGTCTACCATATCTGCTGAACGAATAATTACAAGCAACGACAACCTTAACCATTTCAACCCTCAGTAACTGGAATGAATGTTTATATGTTAATTTTCCAACCAATCCAACAGTCACAAAATAATTTTCAGACTAGTCCATTTATGATACGGGGGTGTTTTTTTTCTCTCAAAAATATGAAAATTACTTGCAAAAAGTGTAGATCCTGATGAGACGGCTCGTTACGAGCCGGCTCTGTAACGAGCCGGCTCATCTGGATATGCACTGTTTGCATAAACCGCTATAGCGGGCTTTCGGGTTCAAGGGGTTAAAAGTACACTAACACTACCCCCACAAATACATTACTCTTCGTCTACTTCAAGTACCCGCAATGTTGACAGTCTGCATGAGAAAGCCAGTGCTGGCCAAAATATAGAAATACAGTTTATTCGCGTTATGTCGACATTGCTTATATCGATATACCTGCTTATGTCGATGTACGCTCGTGGTCCCGGCCGAACTGCTATATAAACTCATACATTTCATACCTGATATATCGATATCGGAAATGTCGACATTTCGTTTATATCGATGTGGAAAACAAGTCCCGATGGTATAATTCCTACACATTTGTATACTGTTATGTCGATATGCAATTTGAACAGCGGGCGTCGTAAAGTCTTGTCAAACTTGATTGGCACAGGTAAGTTTTTCACACATTCAAAGTGATCAAAGCATGCCGCCGGTAACCGTGTTACAATCGCGGAATACTGTCAAAACCGACCACGTAAGCCGTGATCAACCAATTAACGACAGTGTGACGTGAAATCACAAAATTACTCTTGTTAATTGCCAATTTATTTTCGGGACATGAATCGAGCCATTTAAACGTGTCTGTGGTGAGGCCAACTCAGTCGTCTTGGACAGCGACGCTATGGAAGCATGGCGGACGAAATTATATACCATTCTCCAAGACTATAGCCCTGACGACATATACAACGCCGATGAAACGGGCATCTTCTTCCCCTTCCCCGCCATAAATAGCCAACATGCAGTACATGGGTCCGAAGTTGTACTGGAACGAGTTTATTGAAAAGTCCGAATCGGTACGTGGGCGTCTTGTATTTTTTTACAAGACACAAATGTACCGATTCGAACATTTCACTATTCGCGCCCCTGTGACACGCCCCTTGTGGTATGCAGTACAATAACCCGTCAATGTCACGTGACTCACGACTGGTGGTGGTTGCTTGGTCACAAGCAATATGATGCTATTTATAGAATATCTCCACTCGATCACATCACGTGATCGCCGGAAAAACAATGTTGCAAATTGTTGCGACCAATAAAACATGGAAATAATAACATGTCAACACTAAACACATGCAGTGCGTGTAAGAGTATGTTATTGTGTATTAATTAGAAGAATAAACAATAATAATATTGATACGTTGATAATCTATATTTTACGACAACCGTATGCCGGCACGAAACACAGGAAATTGACACATTCTTATCAGATTATACACGAGTGTTAAATGTACCGAATGTTTGGGGTGAATATTGATATTTTTTTATGTCGAACTACGTTTATGTCGACGTCATTCTCTGTCTCCCATCGATATCGACATAACGCGAATCGACTGTATAGAAAGTTGACAACCTCTGAGGCCCACTCTCATGGAAAATACAGAGATCCAAAAGAAACACTCCATGGAAGCTCCGAATAGGTCTAACAGTAATTCAGAACTAACCCAAGTTTATGTGCCGAAGAAATGGTATTCAACATCTTGAAATGCAGAATATGGAGATGAGAATTCGGCAATAGGCGATGCACTCACTTCAAAACATGAGTTTATTCACTTAAGGAATAAAACCATGGGCTGTTTGGTTTACTGTATTATGAACAACAGTTGGTCTGTTTAAAGTGCGTGGAGTCCGAAGTACTCCTCGCAAACTTCAAACAGACCAACTTTTATTCATAATACAGTAAACGCAACTGCCCATGGTTTTATTACTTATATTTACACTGCATTTTCGGATAGTTTGAAAGATGTCAATATCGGCGTAAACGTTAGGAATCTTATTGTTTTAGGTCGTTTTGTCGCAATTCATAGAACAGCGACGTTGCCAGTCAATAGCGAGACGTTATAGACAACGACGTTGAACATCACATCACGTAATCTAATGACTACAAACAAACTTTAACGAATCAACAACGTCGCGCGACGTCATGTGGGGCTAATGTAATGTACTGAGATGAACGCAATACGTTGAATGGGCGTTACCCTTATGAATTCAAGGACAGTGTAAATATACGGTTTGCAACTCAAACATCGCATATGGGTTTTCTGATACAGAATATGGTGAATAACATAAAAAAAACAACAACAGTTACACTACTTCAGTTATGGAGGGTAGCTTATACACAGCAGGGACACCCCTTTCTTCTTCAGATGATTATTGTACCATACTATCCACAAGGGGCATCTGGTGCAGCTTATTATACGCAAGTCAATCCAGAATTTCAATACCCAAACGTGCAAATGACATACCCGATGCAGACGTAGTGTGGATGTACTAAGGGAAACCAATCATACCCATGGAGTCAGACAAATAATCGTGCCATATGAGCCTGTAATTCATGTACATTTCGGAAATGCAGCATCAATCAAACCAGATAGAAATAGTTATACACAGAAAATACCGGAAATGCATACAGACATAATAGACATGACTACATGTACCACAGATAAACGTTCAATCGAGATGGTCCCGCAAGATGGAATTGGTGTTGGGATGTCCAAAGGTACTAGTATGGATGAGGTCTCACCTATATAGAAGTTGCATTTTGTTAGGAAAGCTGGCGATCACGTGTCTTGCATTTAAGATTGAGATTCCATGTCATCTTGTACCTAAGAAAGTACCGTTGCGATAGTTTTCGCCGAGAGACGTCGAGAATTGACGATATTGCCATCGCAAATATGGAAATCAATTCCGCCGTTGTAATGGACATTTCTTCATCTTTCGTCAACATTAACAGACACTATCACAGTGTCTGTAAATATATTTCATGAACATTCGAACATTTCCTTAGGTACAAAATAACATAGCGTATCGCAATGGACGATTTATAGAAATCCGGTTCAAATTGTGTATTTTAGGGCCTTATTGCTTGTACGAATGTCGTATGAATTGTTGTGAAAAGATAGTAAGTTCGACTAGTGTTGATCCAGATCATCATACATGTACATATTTGCGCCATCTGATCTGGAACTACCTTATTTGCCAGATTCTTATTTTCACACAGATGTGCAGTCTGATCTGGGTCTACAATGTTTGCGAAGCTCAATTGGTGTGCTATTCTGTAAGAAACAAACGCTGACATACATCATAGGACCGGATTTCTATAAACATATGTGCAAAGGGAGATAACTAGCTACAATCCTTTATTGAAAATCCACTATCCGTCTAGACCTAAATCTTAGTAGATCCGTCCCGGAGATATAGAGAATAGTAGGTTAGTGCTGTGTGTCACAAAATTGTGCAGTTGCTCAGTATAGATTGTGTCTAATTGTGTGCAGTATACATACCTGTACTATTGAGTGCACAGGTAAGTTGTACCCAGGTGCATTTTACAGGTGAGTTGCACTGTTAACAATTACTGGTAGTGGATATTACATACAGTGATCAGTCATGCTGGACAAGTATTGAGCATTTTATGTGAATAGTTCACTGGGCATGCATGTGTGGTCATTGCTTAGAGAGATCTGATTGTGGGAAAACCTATTAGTGCTTTGTGTGGAGAACGTTGGCCAATTTTATTTCTGTATATGTGAGCTAGATCTGTGGATTCCAGACACTGTAAGTTATTTTACCCCATATTTAACCAAGATGGAGTTTGTGAATTGTAATGCAATTTTAGCCATTTAAATCGCGTGGAATTTGGTGAATTCTCTTCAAACCACACTGGTAGTTAGTGGTAATGACCACTTAATTGCAGGTGGCTTATGTTGATGGGGCGATTCCTGGGTGTCCATCCTCTGGGGGATTCCTTTCCATTCCACGACACGGGCATTGCCATTCCTGAGCAGCATATGGCGGGTCGAGACTGACATTTCCATATATGGAAATGACCGAGAATGACATGAGGCGATGTCATTTGTGTGAATGAGAGATATTGTATCCTTTGGGAGTGAACTGATGTGAACATTGATGAGATAGACTAACATTACTGGGGTATTAACACCATTATTCGTAAGATATAATTGACAGATTGTCGGTGGAGTATACACGTGTGAATCTTAGTGACATATTGACGTTAGTGGACATCTTTGTGTGACAACTTGGGGGTATGTAATCCTGAGTGGAATTCTTCGTGACATCTTAGCGACATATTATCCATATTGGATATCTTCGTGGAATCTTTGTGATATTATGTCCTTATTGGACATCGGTACGATAAACTTAGTGGTATACTAATGACATCTCGGTGACATACTTAGTGGACACATGTAACCTCTTTGTGGTATATTATTCTTAGTGGACATCTTTGTGACATCATAGTACATTTGGTATACTATCCTCCATGACACCAGTGTGACCTCTTAGTGGACAATTTTGAATGTTAGGATTCTCAGTTCATATTAGTTAGTCTCGTGCACATACCATGTGGGTGAATATTTGTTGTGCATCTATGAACATTGATGTATTCAGTGACAACCTAGGACTCATGCATTCACAGGGAAACTTAGCTATGTGGAACGTTTAGAAGATACTGTGAATTGTGTTTTGTTGGATAAATAGTGCCATAGTTATCATTGACTGATTAAAAATGTGTAAATTGACTTTGACTATTTGTCTATGCCTATGTACAGCCACACCATATCTATATTAAAAGAACCTTTCTCACAATTGTGTGATTTCGGTTACACAATTTTGTGACACTGTGAATGGGACAAATATATGGCAAGGCTTAGGAAACAGGATGGGCGAGGCTCTGCCGAGCACATCCCGTTTCCGTGCCGCGCCATATATTTGTATATATTATATATATTCGCGGCACTAACCTACTATTCTATTTATCCAGTCGACACCTACAAATGGCTTTAAAATGCAAAAAAAAAAAATAACCCCAGCCACCGCACGCAGTGATTAGGTCGTATTGACAGGATATCAACAATGTTTCACGGCACCGTGTTTCACGGCACATACGCACTGTCTTGACGGGGACAAACTTACTTGTGTCGAACACGAGTCTGTTACTATCCTGTCGGGATGCATGCAGCGTTATATCTATATCGTTAAATACTCCATTTTTGTCAATGTCCAGATTGAGAAAGAACACGTGAGTGACGGTGTAATCATCGCAGTAGACATGACACCATCGGTCTAAGAACTCATGGACCTCGACACTGTTGTTCTCTGGAATTACCAACATACAAGATACAAGATACAATATTGTATTTCCAATTATGGGTGCACATGCCAGCGATCATGGGTCTGATCAACAAGCGCAGCCAATGCCCACAGGCCCAAGTTTCACAGCCACATACCCAGTTATAAGAATTATACATATAATAATATCAAATATCCCTAATATTATCAAATTAAAAAATGATATATGGAGATTAAGATCAATAACGGGTATCAAATGCTTTGATTAAAACATTACCAAATGCTCTCAAAAGTGTTGTGTCTTCACCAGATAGTAACCAAATAAACTGATTTCATAAGGACATACCACTGAAGTGAGGGCATTCTAATAAAACATTACCATAGAGAGATCAATAAAATCAATATTGGTGGCTGTATCTGTAGACATGGGGCGTATGGCATACGTACAGTCTGCACACAGAATATGCACTGATCGCCATTCCATCAATGCAACAAACGGCCTGCTTCTATCATGGAACATAGATCATTATCAGGCTACACATGCTACATGAGTGTGCTACTTGATCAAGATCTACACTGGTCACAAATGTCAGTATCCCCATTTCTCCAGTCATAACCACATTTGAGACACGCCATGGGATTGTGTTTATTAAATACGTTTGCAACATTTACAATATTTTTCATAAAATTTGTATAAAGTCAAAAGTTGACAAAATTCCGCATGTACTTTCCGCATGTTTTTTCCACTTTTGAAGCCATTTACGGAAAAATAAATAAATTTGTAAACGTAATTAATGAAATACAAAATCACATGACGTGTTCCATTTGACGTCGTTTGACCAATGAAACTTTTACGAAAATATGTTGAGGCCCGGATTCAACGTCATACATTGCATATGAGCGTAAGTGCTGAGTACATCATTATCTGCCGAATCAGCGTATTTTAAATAGAAATTTTGATAGAAAATGGGGAAAAATCCGTTTCCATGGCGGCCGTCGACCCGGAGAACGAAATATTGGCCGATTCGTAATATACGCATGGACACCAAAACAAAAAAAGGGGGTTAAGTGAAAAGGGGATTTTTTTTCTTGCATATTTATTAAACTAGGTTAATATGATTTTGATTAGACTGTGTTATTAAACTGTGAAAGTCCTTTTTATGCAATTAGATACATAAATAAACATACTGTCCAGGTCCCAGACTCTTATGAAATGCAGCTGAAGCTCCAGAATGTCGATATAGCCGTCACCATTATCGTCCGTGGCATGAATAACGGAGTCGATAATGTCAGTGACATCATATTCCGTTGTACAACACTGTTGGCTGAAAGCAGGGACGTGTTTATAAATTTGATCATGTCCAGCCAGGGACAAATTTCTGATACGCACACATATCAAATGGTAGAACATTGGGTGAGCATGGCTCACTCGTCGACCTAGCGAAGTGAGGGAGAGTGCTAGGGGGGTCCGGGGGCATGCCCCCCCCGGAAATTTTTTTTTCTTTTTTGAAAAACGAAAGGATCCTATCTAACGCGTTTTCCTGCATTATTTACGGCACCATTTGTTTGTAATCGACATGTACGTTTGATACAAAATACGTTCTGTTCCAGACTCAATAGCAACCCCACCCCCCCCCCCCACCACCACCACCCAAGATTTTATTGCATATTTCGAAAAATAAGCCTTTTTTTTAATTCTTTTTTTTTTCTCGTACGCACATGCGTACGTGCGTATGCCTGGCTACGCCACTGCCAGCCGTGTGCAAACGTTTACTGTGGCCCTCGGTAACTGTTTGAACCCAAGGCCTTAGGTTCAAACGGCTGGACATGATCAAACGTTATTGTTACATTTCCAACAAAAAACTGATGTAATTTGAGCATTATATTCAGTATTTTCAGTACTTTTATAAATCGTCCCATTCACGTAGATAATTTTCGGTATTCATATTCCGGGGCCGCGTCATGAACGTCATGAAGTTGTGACGTCATGAATGCACTTCCGCGTAGTGACGTAATGAATTAACTTGGTCTATGCGCGGCCCCGGAATGAGCATTGCCTAAAGTCATATACAAACAGCACGCGCTATATGTTTGCAAACAATGCAACAATGTGTAGTAGAACCTCTCTAAACCGGACATAAAGAAAGATTTGTATTCTTAATTATGGTGGGTTCAGTTTAGAGCTATCTATTATCTCGAAGCACACATTCACTTCTTAGAGTGTTTATTTGTCTGTTTTACAGTGCAACATCTCTAAAGCGGACACCCTGGGGACCTTCCAGGGTGTCCGGTTTAGAGATGTTCCGTTGTGTTAGTATATCGCTAAAATGTTATTTTCGTTTCAGTACCCGGCTTACAACTATATAAATGCATGTCGTTTCTTTCGACCCATCGTTGTGACGTTGTTGTTGTTGTTTTTAATTAGAAAATTAAGCTTACGTTGATTTAAACGTGAACTCCGGGCTGTATACATCTATCGCTGACACGTATGATCATGCCTGTCCAACGTATTGTTTACAGTACCGGCACCATGTATACGTCAATGGCTGAAACGTAAGATCATGCCCGTCCAACGTATTGTCTACAGTACTGGTAGCACGTATGTGTCTATGGCTGAAACGCAAGATCATACCGTCCAACGTAGTGTCTACCTTATCGGAAGCACGTATACGTCTATGGCTGAAACTTAAGATCATGCCCGTCCAACTTATTGTCTACAGTACTGGTATCACGTATTTGTCTATGGCTGAAATGCAAGATTATACCGTCCAACGTATTGTCTACCGTACCGGCACCAGGTATACGGCTATCGCTGAAACGTAAGATCATGCCCGTCCAACCAACGTATTGTCCACAATACAGGCTTCACGTATACGTCTATGGCTCAAACGAAGGATCATGCCCGTCCAACGTCTTGTCCACAATACCGGCATCACCTATACGTATATGGCTGAAACGTAAGATCATGCCCACCCAACGTATTGTCCGCAATACCGGCATCACGTATACATATATGGCTCAAACGTAGGATCATGCCCGCCCAACTTATTGCCCACAATACCGGCATCACGCATACGTCTATGGCTGAATCGTACATTGTAAGATCATGTTCGACCTACCAATTGTCTAAAATACTGGTATCACGTGTACGTCTATGGCTGAAAGGTAGGAACATGCCCATCTAACTTATTGTGTACAATACTGGTACCACGCATAAATGTACGTCTATGTCTTAAACGTAAGATCATACCCGTCCAACTGATTGTCTACAGTACCGTTAGCACGTATGCTCCTATGACTGAAACGTAGGATCATGCCCGTCCAACGTATTGTCTACAGTACCGGTAGCAGGTATACAGTGGGGCCAGCGTGTAAGTGCACACACGAACGAACACGACAGGTTGGAACGCTGACCCCACTGTATTTCATGTATAAAAAAAAATGAAAATATTTTTCTGCATTATTTCTCATTTCGCATCAAAAGTGTATGTTGTTACCACTCAGTTGAACCGTCTCGGCGTGACGGTTCAACTGAGTGGTAACAACATACACTTTGGGTGGGTAGCGAACGAACCCGTCGTGTCCGTTCGTGTGTGCACTTACACGCTGACCCCACTGTAAGTCTATGGCCCACACGTAGGGTCATGCCTGTCCACTGCACATATGTGCAATCTGATCTGGGTATACACTGATTACACAACAATTAATAGGAGTGAACATATGAATCTGGCAAATAATGCAGTTCCGGATCTGATTGCGCATATATGTAGGCTTATCTGATTCAACACTAGTCGAAATCACTATAATTGCACCTTTCCATAACGAAGCATGCTACATTCGCTCTTTTTACCAACAATAACGCCCTTAACCACACAATTTGGACCGGATTTCTATAAATCAATTCAACGGGAGACAACTAGCTACGATCCTCAATTGAGAGAAGCCATGTGATATTCCTGAGAAGATATGCGATTCTGAATGAACAATATTTGCAGAAACTGATATTTTCTGTATGACGTACGTTGGAAGTTGATGCCTTCCAACGTCATTTACGGCAAATATCGTACATTTTGTAAATATAGTTCATGAGATATGGTTATGATATAAGACATGGACAATGCAAGATGGCGCATATCGGTATACTACTAAATTGAATCAAAGGACTGAACGTCCTGGATCTCTTCGCAGTATGTTTTTGTGGATGACAAATAGACTAATAATTAATCTAGATTGGAAAGCGTTTCACGAAAAGTAGGCGCGGGAATTTCACGGCAACAACAACAAATTTTCAGAAACCTTACGAACGCTGGCACAGTTGTGCATATCTGATGCGGTTTGCAAGATGCCCTATATAGACAAACGACATGAAGTCGTTATCTGCCTAACAGTACTCAAATAAACAAACAATCGGTGAAAAGCCGTCTGAGTACTCGCGCTGGGTCCAATTGACAAGGGGGCGAAAACGTTGAGCTAAAAATAGATTTTTGGAAAACCCAAAATGATAAATATAGATTTCTATTCTGAGCCTAAACCGAAGATTGTACTCGTGCACCGAACTATGGAGCTGTAAGACCTCAATTTTGGATGTTGGTTGTATAATTATTCACTAGCGCTCGAATAATAAATGCATCATCACCTGATTTAAACAAAGTTACTTCCGAAATGTGATGGGATAATGTTTAACATATATGTGAACATCGCCTCGTAACTGTATACTATACTGCTCATTGAGTGGCCAAGTCGGCCATCTTTGTGTGTTCCAGTCATCAGCCATTTTCACCTCTTGTGGCGCTTGAGCTGCGGGTTGTGCGACCAGTGTTGATCCAGATCAGCCTGTGCATCCGCACAGTCCGATCAGGATTTGCACTGGTCGCCATTACATCAATGAAACACGTTTCATTCTGCTAACAAGCAACGTTGGTCGGTATCAGGCTATAAGAGCGTGCTATTTGATCACGAGCTACACTGGTTACAAATCCCATCAGCCCCTTTTCTCAAGTCACAACCACATAATAATGAGACACGCTATGGGATTTTGTACATTCGGACATCTGCGTAATTGCATTAAACTTTATAATATGTTTCATAAATTAAGTCAAAAGTTGAGAAAATGTGCAGAGTACATGCGTAATTATATTCAGTATGTACATGTACTCTGAACATGTCAACTTTTGACGCCAGTTACGGAAAATATAGTAAATTTTGTAAACGTATTTTATGAAATTACGCAAATGTCCGAAGGTACAAAATCCCATCGCGTGTCTCAATTATGAGCTTACCCTAGTGCGACACCGATGGCAATAGACAGCAGCAGAACTCGCAACATCTTGAAAGTTCTCGGTCTTGTCTTCCACTGTAGATGATAATCTGTTTAACAGAGAAATAATTTAACCCTTTCAACACCACATACCTGTACAGTGGCATTGACAAACAGTGTAGATCCAGATGAGCCGGCTCGTGTCGAGCCGTCTCATTAGGATCTGCACTTTTTGCAAGTACCTTTCATATTTCTGAGAACAAAAACACCACCTTTTCATAAATGCACTAGTCCGAAAATCATTTTGTGATGATTGGATTGGTTGCAAAATTAACACATGAAAATCCATTCCAGTTACTTAGGGGTGAAAGGATTAATTAAAGCCCTGTGTCTCAGATACATGCATGCCCCAGCTCCAGATAAGGAGTTAGTAATTGAGTATTTTCACTCCATCATTTCTGAGCAATTGGGTATTTCAACATTTTAATTTGGTAAAATAAAATCACACTACTGTGTACACATCAACAGACAGCAATTATTGAATATTTTGCTTTGAAATGAAAACATGACTTGGCATTTCTTTAGAATTTTCTCTTTGGAGACAATTCTAATGAAATACCAAGATGAGTTTTCATGGAAAATAAGAAAATATGCTATATTTGTGATCTGTTTATTGTTTTCTGCAACATGATAAAGGTACCACAAAATTGTTATTGCTTTTTGATACTCGCTACTTCTGATTTCAATTGGGTTTTTGGTAATTTTAATTGGGTATTTAAGCAAATACGCAGCTTATCTGGAGCTCTGATGCCCAGTAACTGATGAAACAGATTGGTAAAAAGTATTAATTCCAGATCTATATCATATTATAGATAACAAGGGCATCGTTATCACTCATGTAATCCCCTCGCTAGCAACCTTGACACTAATAAAACAACAAAAAACGTTAACGCATGCTTATAAACAAGGTGAACATAAGTCATCAATGACATCGACCGTGGGCGGTCGGATGTGGGTGGTATGTAAAACAAAGCACTATCATATACACATTGTGGCCAAATAGTATTAAAATCGGCGAAGAGGTGATTGAACAAAACAAAACTTTAACGCATTTACCTGACAAACAATGTGTACAAAAGTTCTCACTGACATTGACGGTCGGACGTAGGTCGAATGCAAAACAAAGCACCATCCATAGACACACATACGAATGCAGCGCTCCATATAAGCTGCGTATTAGCTTAAATACCCAATTACAAATACCAAAAAAAAACAATTGAAATCAGAAGCAGCGAGTATCAAAACGCAATTTCAATTTTGTGGTACATTTTTCAAGCTGCAGAAAATAATAAACAGACCACAAATATAGCATATTTTTCTTATTTTCCATTAAAACACATCTTGGTATTTCATTAGAATTGTCTCCAAGGATACAATTCTAATGAAATGCCAAGACATGTTTTCATTTCGAAGCAAACTATTCTATAATTGCTGTATGCTGATGTGTAAACAGTAGTGTGATATATTTTACCCAATTAAACTTTAGAAATACCCAATTGCTTCAGAAATGATGGAGTGAAAATACTCAATTGCTAACTCCTTATCTGTAGCATATTTCATCAACATTGCAAAGTATACTTTAGTAGCAAAGTATACTTTGAGGGAGAAATTTTCAATTTTATGATAAATTTATTAATTTCTAGCCAGGTTTTTTCAGAAAAAAATCCAGGCTATTGGATTGGCGAAAGCCGGGCGGGCGGGCGGGCGGGCGGCGGGCGGCGGCGCGGCGTCCACAATCAATGTTAAGCTTTCGTATTTGAGACCATTTCTTTGTTACTGTACCACCTAGGACCACCAAATTTCATTTCACAGCTTCAAATAATCAAGGGGTGCCCACCACATATCACTATCCAACATGTTACTTTTTTTTTAACTTGACCCATTTTTTCCGCGCAGTCGACTTAGCCATTTTCAATGTTAAGTTTTCGCGTTTTCAATGTTAAGTTTTCTGTGTTTAAGTCCATTTCTTTGTTACTGTACCACCTAGGACACCAAACTTTCACAGCTTCATAATCAAGGGGTGCCCACCACATATCACTATCCAACATGTTACTTTTTTTTTAACTTGACCCATACCCATTTTTTTCGCGCAGTCGACTTAGCCATTTTCAATGTTAAGTTTTCGCGTTTACAATGTTAAGTTTTCGTGTTTAAGTCCATTTCTTTGGTACTGTACCACCGTAGGACCACCAAACTTTCACAGCTTCATAACCAAGGGGTGCCTACCACATACAACTATCCAACATGTGACATTTTTTTTGCCTTCACCTATTATTTCTACGTAATTGAAAGCGTGATATCGTCGGCATTTTGGCATATGTCCGTCCGTCCGTCCGTCCGTACGTCCGTGTGTCCGGTTAACGTTTTTTTTTCGTTAAAGTTTTTCCATCTACTATATCTATTTTGTTAGTGTCTATGCCTCGCCCCAAGGCGCGACATGTAGGCCACGGCCATCTAGTCTACAAAAAGTGGGTATAATTATGTTATCCAAGTGTCTATGCTTGGAAAAAACCTGGCCTTCGTGGCTTTGCCTCGTTTCTTGTTTTATTAGAGATTTCAAAATTCTTCTTCACATGAACCGCTTGGCCCATAGTAACCAAACTTAAAAGTTATTGTCCATGGGTGAAGCCTTTTCAGATTTGTTAAAATGGAGGCCATCGCTAAAGCAAGATGGCCGCCGTCTAAAAATAGCATAAATTCTTATAAAATCTTCTTCTCATGAACCGCCAGCCGGATTTCGACGAAACTTGGCAGATTGATCGATGTACTATGCTCTTTCAAAGTTGTTAAAATGGTGACCCCGGGGTCAAAAATGGACGTGGCCCGTGGGGTACAATTTTATTTTTGACCGAATATGGTCATGTCTATATCAAATCGAAGGTATCAAAGAGGCGATCGCTCTGGTACATTTTTTTGTCAAAATTGGATGGTCATGTCATCCAAGATGGCCGCCGAAAGGTCAAAATGTCGTTCTTTTATTAGAGATTTCAAAATTATTCTTCACATGAACCGCTTGGCCCATTGTGGCCAAACTTCACAGTTATGGTCCATGGGTGAAGCCTTTTCAGATTTGTTAAAACGGAGGTCGTCGCTAATCCAAGATGGCCGCCGTCTAAAAATAGCGCAAATTCTTAAAAAAAATTCTTCTCATGAACCGCCAGCCGGATTTCGACGAAACTTGGTAGGAATGATCGATGTAGAATCTCTTTCAAAGGTGTTAAAATGGTGACCCTGAGGTCAAAAATGGGCGTGGCCCATGGGGTCAAATTTTATTTTTGACCGAATATGCTCATGTCATATATAAAATTGAAGTTATCGATGAGGTGATTGCTCTGGTACAATATGTGTTGGAATCGGATGATTATGTCATCCATGATGGCCGCCAAAAGATCCATTTATTCAAGATTTTAAACGTCAAGATTTTAAACCACATGGCCATGCTGGCCGATGCTGACCAAACTTCATAGTAAGTTAAGATCCTTGGGTGAAGCATTTCCAGATTTGGTAAAATGAGAGTCATCGCTTAATCCAAGATGACCGCCATCTAAAAATAGCACCATTTTGTAAAAACACATATGAACTCAATGTCACATTCTCCTCTGGTGTTCATGGAGTCAGGTGAGCGAATTAGGGCCATCATGGCCCTCTTGTTTATATAGGTATATGTAAATATGTTTCATCATTTCTGCACATATCTGAAAGCCAAAAATGTAACAAATGCAAATTTAAAATATATGTTTTGAAACTAACGAAAATTAAAGTAAGCTACGAAATTGAATGGAATATGTATGTTTTGTCGATAAAATCAAAAAAAAAATAACGACAAAGTTTTGGCTATTAAACACATTAAATCTAAACAATATTTAAATGTAAATACTTTTTCATCAATAACAAAAAAAGTCACCTCACCCTTTCCCCCCCCCCCCCCCCAAAAAAAAAAAAAAATGATTTGATGAAATTCCATCAAATATTGATTTTATTGCGAAAAAACTATTTTCCTATGGGAATTTAACATGGGGAGTCAATTTCCAAAACTTTTGGAAATTGACTCCGAAACCTGGCGAGATAGCTTGAAAATGATGTAACTAAGAAAACAAAAGTTAGATTTTGAACAAATAAAAAATATTTAAAAAAAAAATCTATTTTTAGCCCCCATGTTAAATTCCCATAGGAATTTATTTTGGAGATGGTGACTTTTTTGTTATTGATAAAAAGTACTTACTTTTAAATGTTGTTTACATTTAATGTGTTTAATAGCCAAAAGTTCGTCGGCAGCACAACGTGTAACAGACAGTGGTTTATATTACCTGTCCTGCACGGCGTTTGACCTGACAATGATTTGGGAACGCACGTGTACGAGGGTTGTTCCAAAAGTTTGTTTCTGTTTCATGTTGTTTTATTGATGTTAATGTTTGAGACTGGGAACATGGGGATTTAACATGGGGAACATTTATTTCGCAATAAAATCAACATTAGAACAAATTTCACGAAATAAAAAGAAGGCTCATTCTTAAATTTTGATAAAATTGAATATTATCGACAGAAATACTGTTTTTTCATTCATTGTCTATATGGCCGTAACATTTGTACAGGTTTCGTGAAACAGACGCCAGTAAAACAGACGCCAGTGAAACAGACGCCTCTAATCTTAAATACAAACGTATTGGACATTACGCAAAAATTGTATTAGCGTGTGTACCTCACAATACCCCCAGTTACCTATGTAAACAGGGGGTGTGGCGAGGTACCTGCGCAATAGGTAATGCGGTCAAATAGGTCACGATGCAGTGACTATTTTCGATCAATAACTTATGTTGTAAGCGATTGTAATATGTATTTTCAATATTTATATTATTAAAATGTATCATATCGGTACCCCTTTAAGTAATATTTGTATGTTAAATGTATTGATGTTCTCATGAAGCGCATGAATATAAGTATTAATTAATTCAGCTTATATTGAAGCAAATCACACAGCCTTAAAACATAGTGATGGAGTATAAACCATGGTATCGTATATTATTCATAAGTATATCACTATTAAACATTAATTACAATATGCATGCATATTATTAAAACAGTAGATGCTACCGCTGTTTCGCTATATGTGATAATTATAACAAAATATTTTTTTTATTCGTCCGCGTACGGTTTCTGTCACACAAAGCGCCATTTTCAGTTCATATTTTGACCTTTGCATATGAACCGGACTAAGTTTAAACAACGCTCGATTCCGTCCAATTCAAATTTCTCTGCAGAATGTTCAGACTAACTACATAAGTAATGCTGCTAAATAAGTGTTAACGGCTGGAACATGGTCATCACTAAATTGAAGAAACCACAGTCGTATTATTGAAAAATAAGATTTAACTGAGACCTCATGGGGGCCGCCATAATCCAGTGTAAACAATAGACCGAATCTTAAACTCGTTTCTATTTAAAGGTACATGCCCACTCAGACAACATCTGAGACATTTTCTGGCAAAATCAACATTAATTCACCATTACCCACGTATTGATTGGCATTATTATACATTTTATATCTGACGTAAATTTCCACCGTCGCACTGATAACCGTGTTTACTATTTATTCCCTGTATTTTTTTTTCAGGTGACGCATTTAATTAGTACATGTATACATAATTAAAAAATACCATGCCTCATTTACATATAAATAGCCTGATACCACCGTGAGTCACTATGAGTAAAATAAATATTACTAAAGGACTGCTGTGGAACCTCTCTAAACCGGACAACAAGAAAACACAGGTGATAATATTTTCGTGAGTTTCATGGTCATTTATCTCAGGTGATAATGTCTGTTCGTGATCGCATAGCACACAACTATGGCTCAGAATGATCAAATGCCTGATGTATAGTGAAACCTAAAGACCTCACAGTGTGTACGGTTTAGAGAGGTTTCATTACATAGCGGGCACTCGTAGTTTTTATAACTGGTGGAATAATGACACAATTATACACTTATTTAATTCCTATATAAAACAGGTTGTGCCTGCTGAGTGGGCATGTATGTTTAACCCTTACAATGCTGAATTAATTTGTGTCGTCTGCTGAACATTTTTTATTTTTCCATTTTTCTCATCAAAAACTTGGTTTGGCAGCACTTTATAATCATTTCCAATGGAAATGATTACAAAATGCTGCCAAACTATGTTTTTACTGAGAGAAAAGACAAAATATTAATTATCAGCAGACGACTATTTTCGATTCCTGCATTCTAAGGGTTAATATGAGATGAAAGGCGTCAGCAATCCCATCCGCTATGCCACGATTGAAGTATAATACGTGCATGTACATATACTGCTAAAACTATATAGTATTATCTATTTTTTTTACCATGACCGAGTTTTATAATGACAAATAATATGCAATGTAGGGCAACTACTGTCTGTTCCATGTTTTGCTTCCGACGAACATTTGGCCATTAAACACATTAAATCTAAACAATATTTAAATGTAAGTACTTTTTCATCAATAACAAAAAAAGTCACCCTCCCCCAAAAAAATAGCTGATTTTTTATTTTGACTTTCGACGTCATTTACGGAATCTATCGTAAATTTTGTAAATATTTTTCAAGAAATATAGCACATGTTCAACATGTGCTATGTTTCATGAAAAATATTTACAAAAGTTACGATAGTTTCCGTAAATGACGTCTTCTGATTTTGAATGTCGACGCATTTACGGAAACTATCATAAATTTGGTAAATATTTTCTACTTGTGCTATATTTCATGAAAAATATTTACAAAATTTACGACAGTTTCCGTAAATGACGTCGAAAGTCAAAATAAAAAAATCAACTAATTTTGTGTCATGTCATGTTCTTACATATAGGTGAAAAATCAATTGTCATATCTCATATGCGGCTGTGACAGCCGCATATGAGACATGGCAATTGATTTTGCACATGTGCTATATTTCATGAAAAATATTTACAAAATAGGACTCGTAGCTGTGGATCAAATAGCACACTCATGTAGCCCGATAACGGATATTGCTTGTTAGAAGCCTAATTCGTGCTTTGTTGATGGAATGGTGAACGGTGTAGATTCTGATCAGCCTAGACTAATCAGGATCTACACTGGTTCGTTCACAGGTTGAAGTAACATACATATGCCTAAAGGTATCAATAAGTGAAAAATAAATGTAAGTTAAACTTTTGTTTTACTCCCTGTTGTAACATATTACCAACTGAAGGTTCCAATGTTTTTATGGGCCGTACTTGGACAGCCTCGAGACAATTAACTATCACGAAATAATTTACCGATTTATATCATGTTCAGCTATTGCGGAAGTTAGGCAAATGTTAGCCCTCCGCAATGATGTATTCTCCGATGCGCTATGTCAACGCGTTTTCGAGTTATGGATTATTTTGTTCCAACAAAGTTCAGTTCAGTTCAGCCTCGAAAAATAGCTACTTCTTAATAAAAACAAATATGGCGGCCATTTTGTATTTGAGTTCCAGACCTTTGAGCAAATAATTGAGAGAGTTATACCTACTGCATTTGTTTGTATATGTCATAAAATGTAACTACAGTGTCAAAACAAAAATATCACGGACATCACAAATCACCCCCATTTAGCATTTTGGCGCCCCGGGTATCAAGAGTAACTATGTCATCAAAGATACACGACTACACAGTACATGGTAGAAACAAAATTGCTACCCCGCTCCATACCTCTCAGTCGCGAGGGTAGCAATTTAACCCCATCTCTTTAATGTAACGCATGGAAAAGTGATTTTTGCAATCTGTTATCCGGCGTGTTTGATATGTTAGCGATATAAAACTGTATCAATAAATTATTAATAAACAACATACACATGCAGAAATTCGTTATTTTACAGTGTCAATGTGTTTATCGGGCACTTGCACGTATATCTTGTAAATTTGAAAGATTCATTTCGCTATGTTGAACAATAACAAGAGAAAAGATGGCTTCCATGGGAAACTGAAAACCTGTTATATTATTTTTGGCAATTTACCAGTTCTACATCAAATATTATTTGTAATTAAAGGTATACATTTTGACTTACATACAACAGGTTTGCGTATGCACTTCGGTTGCTAACATTTTTTGAATGGGTCAAATTGTAGCCGTAGATAACATATCGGAGGCGAATTATTGTAGCTACGTACATACATGCCAGCCTGGGACTGAACTGGTAGCACTATTTCTTCATCAAATCCCCTTTTCGTCTTAGCTAGTCACACATTGTCACATATGGATGCCCTTATCTTGTGTCATCACGATGTTCCAAATTATAGCATTATATATGTATGTCACCACTGTCCAGTAGCCTATTTCATCAACATTGCAAAGTATACTTTACTAGCAAAGTATACTTTGAGGGAGTAATCATTTATTTTTCCTGAAATGCATTATTTCATATAGAACTAACAAATTCATATATTTCATGATTAAAAGTATGCAGAATTATTATACTGAATTTATTACATTATCACAGCCATTAAATGGCTGTGATAATGTAATAAATTCAGTATAATAAAAATTAATAAATTTTTCAAAAAATTGAAAATTTCTCCCTCAAAGTATGCTTTGCTACTAAAGTATACTTTGCAATGTTGATGAAATAGGCTACTGGTGTACGGAGCCCTGCAGGTGACATGGATTTTTTTTTATTAATTCCTTCCCACGAAATAACAATTCGTTCCCTCAATTTAACAATTCGTTCCCTCTAATTAACAATTCGTCCCCACGATATAACAATTCGTTCCCTCGTATTAACAATTTGTTCCCACGAAATGATAAGTCGTTCCTTCAAGCCCCGTGCAGGCACCGGGGCGGGATCAACTGATCCTGAGAATAGTGCTGCAGTAGCCATTGCTTGTCGTAAAAGGCGACTAAACTGGCTTAACGATTGGGTTCATACTTTCCGGAACCCACTATACCGGATTTGGCCCTCATGTACATTTTTGGCTTTCTTGTATGTGAGAGTTGAGTCAGGCTATGCCCCATATATAAATGTAAGATTAGCGCTAATCCTATTACTTTTAGGGGATGGGATAAATGATGCTGGTGTGGCGAGGGCCTGGCACCAGATCAGGTTGTTCTAATTTCAGGACTGAATATATATTTTGATTGTAAATATTGAGTTCTGAAGTTGGGATTTACCCCCCTCGGACAGGTGGATACGGGACACGACCCCGTTGACCCGTCTGAGTGTAGACTCCCTGAGGCTTGTACCTCTATGTCAGAAAAGCGGACGTTAAACCCTATTCACTCACTCACTTACTCGTTCCTTCAAATTAACAATTGTTAAGTTGAGGGAACGAATTGTTATTTCGTGGGAACGAATTAAAAAAGAAAAATAATTATACGTCCCCTGTGGGGCCCCGTACAGGTGCATGAATTGTACTGTAAGACATTGAGCGTAAAATGGTAAATCGCCTGTCTTCATGTGGTTTGATAGCCAGTATCATTGCTGATTGTTTAACCCTTTCAACCCTAAGGAACTGGAATGGACTGTGATATGGGGGTGTTTTTGTTCCAAGAAATATGAAAATTACTTACAGGGCTTTAATTAATCCTTTCACCCCTAAGTAACTGGAATGGATTTTCATGTGTTAATTTTGCAACCAATCCAATCATCACAAAATGATTTTCGGACTAGTGCATTTATGAAAAGGTGGTGTTTTTGTTCTCAGAAATATGAAAGGTACTTGCAAAAAGTGCAGATCCTGATGAGACGGCTCGTTACGAGCCGGCTCATCTGGATCTGCACTGTTTGCATAAACCGCTATAGCAGGCTTTCGGGTTCAAATGGTTAACGTCGTAAAATACGCTGGTATCCTGACGATATGCCACTCAGCTAGACTTAGAGCATTATATAAATGCAAATGTCTTGCGACGGTTACTAGACGAAAATGTGATTATACTTATTATGCTGTATGAGGCTGAGTGTGAATTCGTCAGGAATGCAGCGCCTATTTCGACGTGAAATATTTTACGTACGAGCGGCCGGGAGTGCGGAGTGTGTGGTTCCAATATTTACAATAGTACATAGTATATAGTAGCAAAAACTCAAAGCACTTAGAATTTGATCGAATAAAATCGACATATTACATTTACCTTGTACATGTATATATTGTTCTGCCGATTGATAACGTCACACTTTAACGACTATGTGTATTCATTAAACATGCTTGATGCAGGACGGATAATAGTTTGTGGACAAATAACATAGGTTAACAGTATGTTTAAAGCGCGTTGGATCCAAAGAAGGGCGTACTTAACTTCATATAATACGAAAGATGTGCATACCGCAAAAACCGCAGCAAATATCTGCATACTATTAAATACATTGCATGTTGTGGCCTATGGGTTAGAACACTTGACTTCCAATCCGGAGGTTGTGGCTTAGTACCTTGCCTTGGACATCAACAATACTTCATCGTATTTCCATCCTACTGGTCTGTCGGATGAGACTTTAAACTGTGGTCCCGTCTCTATATTACCTTACATGTTGCTGGGACGTTAACTCCATTCACTTTCACTTTTCTAATATTTGAATAATCGTGATTAACCATAATTAGCATCAAAAGTCAGTTTCAAGCGTCATTTTGTCGCAATTCATAAAACACCGGTGTTGATGTATTGAAGGTGATCCAGCCAAATCCCACTCTTAACCCTTTGAACCCGAAATCCCGTCATGGCGGCTTATGCAAAAAGTGCAGATCCAGATGAGCCGGCTCGCAACGAGCCGTCTCATCAGGATCTGCACTTTTTGCAAGTAATTTTAATATTTCTCGGAACAAAAACACCCCCTTTTCATAAATGGACGAATCTGAAAATCATTTTGTGACCATTGAATTGGTCGGAACATTGGCATATATTAGCACATATCACAGTCCATTCCAGTTCATTAGGGTTGAAAGGGTTAACTATAAGCAGAATAGAATAGAATAGAATGTTGTCAATGAAGATCGTTTCAAAATGATTTATGAACACACATATACCAATTAACGACCGCGCGTAACGTGTGACTAATATTTTGTTAACAACAACAACATATTTTATTCAGCATAAAGCAATACAATGCTTCTAGCCATTAAAACAAAATTGTGTAGTGCACATGAAATAAAGATTTTCAGAATGGAAATGAATGAGCTTTTACTTGTGTGGATAATGAATGTTGAAAACAGCGTATATCGAGCCAGAGTCCACGTATGTGCAGTCTGATTCGTGTATATGCTGGTTGCAACGATAGATGCTTATTACTAATCACATATATGTGTAATGTGTAATGAGATACCGATGTTTGCTTGGATATTATAAATTCCCGCGACTTTTCCAAGTTTATATCCCCGATAAATTCCACAAAAAAAACCATTAATTCCTTATAATTCCAGCATTTGAAATAAATTCATCAAGAAAATGTGTTTATTTTCCGTTTTATTAAGAATTATTTTAACTGCGCCTCACGGTTACGGAAAGTAGTTCGGCTTGGGAGTTTACTGGGATATAAATTTTGGACAGAGACTTGCTACGGGCCAATCAAATGTTAGGGAATTGTGTAAATATTTTTGTGCTGGAATTATGTAAGAATACATGTATTATATTTGTCTTAAAAAACGTAACCGCAATGGGTGGGGTAAGGAGAGACCACAATGGCGATGTGAATGTAAATACATTGTATTAATATGCATATTTAGAGGTTGGATCCCCTCGCGCCTTCTAGCCTAGGCTTGACTATGGGCCCGGGTGGGCTGGCGTAGTTGCATAGGCGGCGTTCGCGTTCGGATGCAGCTGAAATAAATCGCAAATATTACATAAATGTGGTTGTGACTGGAGATACGGGGTTTATGAGATTTATGATCAAACAGCACTCTACTGTAGCCTGACGATTTATTTTGCTTTTAGGAGAATGACGGAATGGCGGACAATGCAGATCTTGATCAGACTGTGCGGATGCAGAGGATGATCTGGATCTGCACTGGTCGCCAACCCATAAATCCTATTAATTTTTCCAGTCACAGCCACAAATCCACTGCCGCCTGTGCTAAACATGCTAATAGTTGTCCATTGCTCCAGATAAGTATAATAATTAGTAATTATAGGAATGAATGGCCTTTTTGTGGAATTTATCGGGTCGGGGTATAAACTTGGAAAAGTCGCGGGAATACTGGACGAAGGCCAGAAGGCCTCGTCCAGTATTCCCGCGACTTTTAAAAGTTTATATCCCCGATAAATTCCACAAAAAGGCTATTCATTCCTTATAATTCCAGCATTTGAAATAAATTCATCAGGAAAATGTGTTTATTTTCCGTTTTCTTAAGAATTATTTTAACTGCGCCTGACGAAAGTAGTTCGGCATGGGAGTTTACTGGGATATAAATTTTGGACAGAGACGTGCTACGGACCAATCAAATGTTAGGGAATTGTGTAAATACTTTTGTGCTGGAATTATTAATTGAGTATTGACACTCCATCATTTCAGAAGCAATTGGGTATTTCAAAATTCTATTTGGGTAAAATAAAATCACACTACTGTTTACACATCAACAGACAGCAATTATTTAATAGGTTGCATCGAAATGAAAACATGTATTGGCATTTCATTAGAATTGTCTCCTGGGAGACAATTGTAATGAAATACCAAGATGTCTTTTCATGGAAAATAAGAAAAATATGCTATATCTGTGGTATGTTTATTGTTTTCTGCAGTATGATAAAGGTACCACAACATTTGTATTGCTTTTTGATACTCGCTACTTTTGATTCCACTTGGGTTTTTGGCAATTTTAATAGGGTATTTACGCAAATACGCAGCTTATCTGGAGCTCTGGTTGTCAATTTCGTTAATTCAATATACTTGAACATTGTGCTTGATATCAAGCAGCTTGATTGGCTCACCCTGAGCTGTGCAACAGCTCACAGCATGATTAGACAGACACATTTCTTGATTGCATGCTGGTCCATAGATGTTCAGAAAGATTGATAATCTGGGTAAGATTAACACCGGCAGTTGTATACGTAACAGCGAATTGTGAATCGAATTGGAAATCATCCTTCCCATAATTCCGGGCAATAGCTCTGACAGATTCCCTTCCGGTACGGCAGCTTTGCAGAGCTACTGCCCGCAACTACCTTCCCCAGAAAAAAACTGATTTCTACATTCAATTTCCACGATTGTTGTGATTGTAAAGCCATAATTTCCCTATATTGTATATATAGTAGCTATTTCTCTCGGAAAAAATTAGTTTCAGTTGTGCGTTCGCACCGTTTGCACAACCGCCGGCTACGGCACTGGGAAACTGATTTTATAATTCAGCGCCAGATAAGTAATAATAAAATTATTCGTTGAACTCTTTCGATGATAGATAGAATAGCTTGAAGTGAAACATGTACTATGTAAAGGAGAATATCCAAGTAACCGACCATACAATCCGTGAAAATAATGAACCCGAGATCAGAACAGAATATTTACATCGAGAAAAATATATTCAGCCCTGAAATTAGAATAACCAGGTTCCCGTTTCACTAAACTTCATACGACTAAAATGTACGTAAGTACAAATTTAGGATCGTCTGGAAATTGCAATTGATGGATTTACATTTATTGAGCATAGGCTGCATATGCAGCCTATGCTCAATAAATGTAAATCCATCAATTGTTTACAAGAAAACATAGTTAATGTGAAATTTACAGACTCTCATAATTTTGCACTTACGAACATTTTAGTTGTACAGAGTTTAGTGACACGGCCCCCTGACCTTGTGCCAGGTTTTCTCCTTGTTTTACCTGTTGGAACCATATGAACACATTTCCTGGTGAATAACCTATATTGGGTATGAACAACTTGAAATAAACTTTGCTCTTTTTCTTATTTCTATTCGAGGCACATTATTTTCAATGAATGTACGGATACGCAGATATGTTCCGACTTAAAATACACCCATGAAGTCACATTGGTGAAAGACGAAACAAATCTATTTTGATATGCGTCAATAAACAATACGATGAGCGACCTGCGACTACAAATATTCAACATCAATTACGGAAAATATCACAAATTTCACGTCATTATTTATGAGAAATTATACCGAATGCCGTGCTTGGAAAGAGGTTTGGCCACCCGGCGTCTAACCATTTCACCCCTAAATGTATGATATGGACAGTTGCATTCTAATGTTTGGACTATTCCATTCATCCAAAAAAAGGGTTTATAAAAAGAAAAACATGGCAAATCAAAAATGTGTCGGCATAGACTGCAGATCCTGATGAGACGGTTCGTCACAAGTCGTCACATCGGGACATACAATGCGTGTGAATATTGGGAGTAATGAAGGCAAGAGGGGTTACTGTTGTCTCTACCCCGGCCCCAGCCTATTTTAGCATGGCGCCGCGCCGTAGAGCCTCGCTCAAATTTGGTGGCACTATGTTGCCCAAAATAAAGCACATCTATTATGTCATTTTCAAGTAATATATTAGTAGTAATACATGGCCGCCTCACTCTAATTAGGTATTCGTATTATGCGCCAACGTTATGTCAAATTAATAAAATAGATACGATCCAAATGACGTCCGTAATGGCGCGATAAAGCAACGATGTTTTGACTGTGATGTCATCATGTTTTAAACGTCATTAGAATCTTCCGTGGCTTATTAACATTACTGCAATTGTCAGAATGAGCTCCCGTTTGGTAGTATGCAGTGTTTACAAAGAACAGGAACCTGTTATATGGCATATTTATAATAATTGTATTGCAAGGATTAAAACTATTTGTCTCTGTGCAGATTTTCAAATATATGCGAAAATAATTAATGGCGTCTGCTCAACGAAACGTATTGGCTATCTCAAAGTGTTCTGCTCTTTGGAGGCTGAAGTCATGTGATAAACATAATCTCAAACTCGTTTATATTGCATGCAACCCAGTGAGTTACCGTGATTCTGGAGGTATTTATTTCTTTTGACGTCATTTCCGGCGAAGAAACAATGCATACGCTAACGTAACAATAAAGAATACTAGTTACAGATGTCAAATGAGGAAATACAATCAAAATCTACCTACATGAGCTATCTATATTTATTTTCTTATCATCATCAGTATCATCATTTCACCAACATGGCAAAGTATACTTTTCTGGCAAAGTATACTTTGAGGGAGAAATTTTTAATGTAAGGATAAATTTATTAATTGTTATTATACTGAATATATTACATAATAATATGATAATGTGATAAAGTCAGTATATTAATGCTGCATACTTTTAATCATCAAATATATGCAGTGATTAGTTCTATATGAACAAATGCATTTCAGGAAAAATAAATGATTGCTCCCTCAAAGTATACTTTGCTAGAAAAGCATACTTTGCAATGTTGATGAAATATGCTACTGATCTCGAAGACAGCAACACATTGGATTACATTTGTTGATCATATGACTAGTGGAAAATCACCGGCTGCTATGTGTTCTCTAATTGGTTGGTTGGTAAGCAAAGATTACCAGATGACGAATCAGAAACTGTTTTACAACCGGGTATATTTGTGCGGATCATGTGACCAGTAAACGCAACATGTCGGCGCGATACTGATAAGAAAATAAAAAAGACAGCTTTTGTAGGTAGATTTTGATTGTATTTCCGCATTTGATATCGATAACTAGCATTACTTTATTGAAAAATCTCGAGGATTCTTGAAAACCCGATCTGGTTTGTTCAGTTCAGTCTTGAGAATTTTAATGAAATCACGATACGAACTCGTGTCCAACCTAACGTGGTCGGGTGACTTGTGTCGGACTGGTAAGGCTTCTGTGTGTAAAATATTGATTATGTGGCAGTTTTATTAGGCGCATGTGGGCCTTAGCTCTGTGTAGGTACTGAGAATAATGGGATTTTATGAGAAATAGAAAATATATTACTTCTTGAAACTGGTGATGTTAAAATCGAGGCCCATCGAGTTCCAAACCTTGATTATATAACACTTTCTCTATTGGATGACTGCATTTTAATTTTGTCTACATGTATAATATACTATTCTATCAACATGCCGATCGCCTGTGTAATAAAGGGCAACGTGTACCGCATTTGTCACGGTATAATTCATAAAACTATGTCATTCCATTAGAAAGATATTAAAGGAAATCTACTGTAAACACATCTAAAATCACGATACTAAACCAGTACTAATCCGGATTTAGACGTGGTGATTCTACAACTAACCAACTTGTTTACATATACAATGACATTTGTAAAGCCTTAGATGGAGGTAGAGAAATTTAGGTCTAATGGAATTACACATTTTTATGAAATATACCGCGGCAAATGCGGTACGGTACACGCTGCCCTTCATAAATGGTTCTCATCATATCTTTCATCGCGAAAACAGCGCGTAGTTATACATTACACACACTCAGATTGGACAAACAGTAATGCTGGTGTGTCGCAAGGTTCAATCTTAGGCCCCCTCTTATTTCTTATCTATATCAATGGCATAGTCAATCAAATTCAGTCCAACATTAGACTATTCGCTGACGACACAAGTTTATATTTCGTAGTCGACGACCCAATCACTGCTTCACGTATTCTAAACTCTGACCTTGATAAAATACAAAAGTGGTCGAATAATTGGCTTGTTTATTTTAACCCAGATAAAACAGAAACAATGTTGATATCCAGAAAACAAAATAAACTACTACATCCTCCCCATCTTATGAATACTAACGTAAGTAAACAAGTTGAGTCTCATAAACACCAAGGCGTCGTATACTCAGACACTGGTAAATGGCAGCCACACATTTCATCCATCATCAGTCGTGCGTGGCAGCGTATTGGGATGCTTCGCTCTCTAAAATGTTCACTAAATAGAAGATTCTTAGAAAAAAGCGTACGTCTCTTTCATACGCCGCTTGCTCGAATATAGCGATAGTACTTGGATAATTATTCAATACAATTAAAGAATCAGCTAGAATCAATTCAAATTGAGGCCGAAATGTTACTGGGGTCACAAAGCTCTGCAGTTCAGAAAAAAAATATATACAGAAACCAAATGGGAAAACCTCGAAAAACGAAGAAAAAGGCATAAACTAATTATATTCTACAAAATGAAGTACAGCATGACACCACCTTATCTAACCAACTTAATCCCGGTGCAAATACAAACTCGTTATAGGTTAAGAAACGGTGAAGATATTCCAACAATTCAATCCCGTACTAAACTGTATCATGAATAATTTCTCCCATCTACCATAAACGAATGGAGGAACTCCTTACCCTTGAATACAAGGAATCGTACTACATTGAACTCATTAAAACATGCACTAAATGCTAACATTCGTAAGCCACCATCATATTACGCAGCTGGCGACCGACAAGGCCAGATTATATTAACTCGGATCAGGCTAGGGTGTAGTGCTCTGAACTTCGACTTATTCCGAAAATCAAAAGTCAAAAGTGCAACATGCGTCTGTGGGTCAAACGAGGATGCAAACCACTACATTATCTCATGTCCGCTTTACACCAATCAAAGACAACGATATGTATTATCGCTGCCTCGTTTCCCCTCCCCCCCCCACCCCCCTCATTCTCAATAATCTAATATATGGTAGCGATTTCTTAAGCGATAATGAAAACAGCCTTATATTCCTAAGGGTTCAACAATTCATCATTGCCTCTAATCGCTCCACTGCATGATGGCAGACGACTCGGACATATCGGTTCGACATAGTCAGTAATATATGTATATTAGGTCAACGACTACCTACGGAAGATAACTTCAATGGTTTGAGATGCATGCCTGGGATCTCAACTTCTCTCTTATTCCATACTTAACCAAACTTGCTTATGTATACACTGTATGCATTCCTGCCACATTACTATTTACTGATGTCTTACTTAAGGAGAATAATTCACATAAACTCACATTGAGCTTATTTTCTAATTCTTATTCACAATTTCTGCCCATGTATGTTGACGGATACATGTATTTAATCTGAAATAAATATTGTTTAAACTAAACTAAACTAAAAATACGACGTAACGCCGTTTGCGAACACGTGATCTCACTCCCTGGTTAAGTTGATCTTGAGCAGATTTCAAGTTTTTCGAAGAGCATGTAATATACAATTTATTCCACTCCGCACTCGTTTCTTTATCGGATTTCCAGATGTCTCGGGAAATAATTACAGCACAAATATATTTACACAATTCCCTAACATTTGATTGGCCCGTAGCAAGTCTCTGTCCAAAATTTATATCCCAGTAAACTCCCACGCCAAACTACTTTCCGTAACCGTGAGGCGCAGTTAAAATAATTCTTAAGAAAACGGAAAATAAACACATTTTCTTGATGAATTTATTTCAAATGCTGGAATTATAAGGAATGAATGGCCTTTTTTGTGGAATTTATCGGGGATATAAACTTGGAAAAGTCGCGGGAATACTGGACGAGGCCTTCCGGCACGGGACCGCCTTTAAAAGTCCCCATCCGAAAGAAATAGTAGAGCAGGAAATACGAAGTATCTGAGAAATACTAATGCTCTGGAACTGAACCCTGAATCGAACCCGGGTCGTCAGCGTGGCAGTCTGACGGTGTTACCCCTCGGTCACGGTCTGCTCTTACGAAACAATCACTCGATTTATATCATTGTGGCCTATTGCAGAAGTTAGCCAAATGTTAGTCCTCCGCAATGATATATTCCCAGATGCCCTATGTCAACGTGTTTTTGAGCTATGAATTATTTTGTTCAACAAAATTTAGCATTTTTCACTAGTCGGAAGACACCCGCCACTACTAGATGACAGCGCAAACATCGGCTTCAAACTACACTTTTCTGGGTATGGGGTCACGTTGTCTATTGTTTACACTGTAGTAATGGCGGCGCCCACGAGGTGTCGGGTAAATGTTATTTTTCATCAATACGACGGCTGTTTATTCCTTTTAATGATGACCATGTTCTAGTCGTTAACACTACGAGTCGGTCAACACCAAATTTAGCAGCATTACTCATGTAGTTAGTCTGAACATTCGGCAAAGAATTTTGAATCGGACGAAATTGAACGTTGTTTAAACTTGGTCCGATTCAAATTTCTCTGCAGTCGGACTCAAATTTCTCTACAGAATGTTCAAACTCACTACATATAAAGTAATGCTGTTAAATTTGGTGTTGACCGACTCGTAGAGTTAACGGCTGGAACACGAACATTAAAAAGAAGAAACCGCCGACGTATTGAGCTCCGTCCAGTATTCCTGCGACTTTTCCAAGTTTATACCCCGATAAATTCCATAAAAAGGCCATTCATTCCTATAATAAATCCGGTATTTCAAAATGATAGTTGAATACCTGTATTTATCCCGTCAACACAGTGCGTATGTGCCGTGAAACACGGTGCCGTGAAACATTTTGGATATCCTGGCAATACGACCTAATCATTGCGTATAAATATGTATGGTTGTCATACTAGTCGATTCTCCGATTTTGAGGATGCGGCTGGGGTTATTTTTTTGCATTTTAAAGCTATTTGTAGGTGTTGACGGGATAAATATAATTATAGGTTAGTGCAGTGAATGGGAAAAAAATATCTGGCGCAGAGTCTCGCCCATCCCGTTTCCTAAGCCTTGCCAGATATTTGTCCCATTCCCAGCACTAACCTACTATTTTTCTATATTGGGCGCGGGGGTGGGGTGGGGTGGGGGTGGACACTAGGTTAATAATAAGTATAAATATAGTACTAGTACCAGTAACAGAAAGGACTTGACGTCAGCATTAGTGGCCTTCTGTGCTGAAAAAGAAAATGTAGAAACGCCATGTGATTTCGTACATGTTCTATTTTTCATGAAATATATTTACAGGAACAGCGATATTTTATATAACTGGCGTCGAAAGATGACAAAATTTTAATAGCACATGTGGAATAGAGTTCCACGTTAGCATTGAACATTGTTTTCACGAAAACTCGCACATGTTCTGTACAAAATCACATGGCATGTCTCATTGTAGCACATGGCGAGTACACAGTGTGGGCTCAAGTTCAAATCTAGCATTGTCAAACTAGAACAGGCATAAATATATGATATGTTGCAGATTGTGCAAATCCAAGTGAGGTGTTTAAACTTTCTGTGTGATTATACAGTTGAATCTGTGCTAAATACCACCTTGTATACAAATTCCCTGTCGATAGCAGACACACACTTGTTTTCCCAATTTCTCAATAACTATATAAATGACCCTGCAAATAAAGATCATATATGGAAGTATGGAAAGATATGGAAATTTCAATTCATGGATTTACATTATGCTCAATAAATATAAATCCAATAATTGTTTACAAGAAAATAATTCCAGCACAAAAATATTTACACAATTCCCTAACATTTGATTGGCCCGTAGCAAGTCTCTGTCCAAAGTTTATATCCTAGTAAACTCCCACGCCGAACTACTTTCCGTAACCGTGAGGCGCAGTTAAAATAATTCTTAAGAAAACGGAAAATAAACACATTTTCTTGATGAATTTATTTGGCTCGTAGCAAGTCTCTGTCCAAAATTTATATCCCAGTAAACTCCCACGCCGAACTACTTTCTACAGGTGCGCTTTCAGTGCTGTCAATGTAAATAAATGGCTGCCGTCTGTCAAAATAAACACATTTTCTTGATGAATTTATTTCAAATGCTGGAATTATAAGGAATGAATGGCCTTTTTGGTTGAATTTATCGGGGATATAAACTTGGAAAAGTCGCGGGAATACTGGACGAGGCCTTCCGGCCTTCGTCCAGTATTCCCGCGACTTTTCCAAGTTTATACCCCGATAAATTCCACAAAAAGGCCATTCACTGATTCCTATAATAAAATCATGTAATCCCGTTTGCAAACGTTTGAAAACGGGGTTTAAACCGTTCAAACCGTTTTCTGGTTTTATGATCCAATATAAATAATTCCAGCACAAAAATATTTTCACATAATAAGCACATTTTCACATAATAAACACATTTTAAATGTTGGAATTATAAGGAATGAAATCCACCATAAAATGAATTTATTGGATTTTATGATCCAATATGATCCGACGTAGCGTTTCCTCTAAAAAAGCATGCACATTGAAACAAACATAAAAAATGCGTCTTTCTGATATTCCGCGCATGCACAATGATACTAAAATCGGCCAAACAGTAAAGGCAAATCGGGAGACGCACAGAAACAAAAAAAAACTGGTGCTGGCAAAAGTAAGATCAAAACGACATCTGCAGACCAGGAACAAATAACAAAGACCTGCGCCTCCGGTAAATATAGATTCAGACGAGCAAGGTATTACCCCATATTGACTGCGTAGAATCACAATAACTTGTAGTGGTGTACGTTCACATAGCTATCATTGTATTACTTTTGAGTTTTCTTTCGGTTTCCATAGATATGACATGGGGTCACAATAATTGTACAATAACTTTAACACTTAATAACACTTAATAACTTTGATGAGAAAAATGAAAAATAGAAAACAATCAGAAGTCGTCAAAATTTAATCCAGCAGTATAAGGGTTAAATGGGATTTAGAATTGTTAAAGGTACATGCCCACTCAGTCGGCACAAAATGTTCTTTATATCATATACTTCATCTGAGACATTTTCTAACAAAATAAACATTCATTCAACATTAACCCACATATTGATTGGCATTATTATACATTTTATGTCAGTCGTAAAATTACACACTGATATCAGGGGCGATAACCTAGTTTCCTTAAAATGTTAACGGACATTACTATTTATTATCTTTATTTATTTTCTGATGTGCAATGATCTTACTATATAATCTGTCGAAAATATTATTTTTTTCAGGTGACGCATTTAATTAGTATAAATAAATAAAAAAATAGCATGCCTCATTTGCATATGAAAATAACCTGATACCACTGCGCATCACTCTCAGAAATTTAAACTACATACTACTAAATCATGTGATTATATCTATACAGCGGGCACTCGTACTTTTTAGAACTGGTGGAAAAGTGACAAAATTATACACTGATTTAATTCTTATACAGAACATTGTGTGCCTACTGGGTGGGCATTTTATGGAAGATACGTACTCAACAAGCTGAATTGAAGGTTTCCAACGGCTATTTGATAAAACATATCAGCTTCGGTTAAAATGCCCTTCGGATTCGCTTTGTCCAAATTGAGGAAGAACATATTTGTAGCAGCGAAGTCATCGCAGTAGAAATGACACCATCGATTTAGGAACTCCTGTTGGGTGATAGATTCATCGCCTGCAATGCATTATGGAACATTTGTTATGGAGTGAATGAGCTGCTGCAACTGCAGAACTGTGGCTTATTATGGGTTTTGTGATCCGTGACGCTCCTGATCAAATAGCACACTCCTGCATCATGATAACGATGTACATGTATGTTTGTTAGAAGCATGACTGTTGTTTCATTGATGGAATGGCAAACGGTGCCGATCCAGATAATATACTGTGCGGATGCACCGCAAAACTCATAAGCAACATTTCCACAGTCACACTGCCAATGGAAATTGGGCTGATTACCTTTTCTGATATACACTTGTCGCATAAGCCATACACATCATTTCAAGTGTCACAGCAATGGTTCCAATATATCCTGGGAATACTACAGTATCGATGCACAGGCTGTTCTGGATCTACACGGGTCGCAAAACTCATGAACTCCGTTTTTTCAGTCCCAGCCACACATGAAATATTACTCCATAATTCCAGCACAAAAATATTGACACAATTCCCTAACATTTGATTGGCCCGTAGCAAGTATATGTCCAAAATTTATATCCCAGTAAACTCCCACGCCGAACTACTTTCCGTAACCGTGTAAGCGTAGTTAAAATAATTCTTAAGAAAACGGAAAATAATGCTGGAATTATATGGAATGAATGCCCTTTTTGTTGAATTTATCGGGGATATAAACTTGGAAAAGTCGCGGGAATACTGGACGAGGCCTTCCGGCCTTCGTCGAGTATTCCCGCGACTTTTCCAAGTTTATACCCCGATACATTCCACAAAAAGGCCATTCGTTCCTACAATACGTCACACAGCACATGTCGGCGACAGTTTTTACATGAATACAAGTACAACCTAAAGAACACTGACACTATTCTAAGCATTTCCATATGTCACGTGATGCCATCTATTCCTTGAGTCTATTACTCACGCTTTTAAAATACAGTTGAACCTCTCTACCGGACACCAAGAAACAATTGCACTCTTAACTTTTTGCATGCTAGCGGTGAAAACAACATCCAACACATTATGTGCATGTTTCTTATTTCTATATGTAAATATGTCTTGGAATATCATTAGAATTGAGTCCTTCGGACTCAATTCTAATGAAATTCCAAGAAATATTCATGATATTTATAGGGAGAAATAAAATAAAATATATTGCATTGCCGTCTGCTATTTTTCAACTATTTATAGCCCACAAGTTTCCCAGCATGCAAAGAGTTAATTTAGAGGATTTCCTTGGTCATTTATCTCAGGTGATAATGTTTGTTCGTTCTTGCATAACATACAACTATGTCTCAGAATAATCACATGCCTGCTTTACAGTGACACCTCTCCAAGCCGGACACCCTGGGGACCTCCCAGGGTGTCCGGTTTAGAGAGGTTTCACTGTAATTATAATAATGGGAAGATCATCTTCTGACGACAATTGCTTTATAAAAATAAAAAAAATAAATGACTAAATGAAACACATACCGTTAATGTCCCATTGGGTTAGGAAATGTAATTTAAATTCGGAGAGTGTCGTAAACCCGTCACCATTATCATCTGTTTGAGCGATAACGGAGTCAATGACATTATGAAGATTGAAGCTATCAACTCCAGAGCAGCAGTTTTGGCTGAAATGTAATGTATAACATCAGTGAGAGTTCAATTTCTTTGTTTATATGAAATTCATGAATGATATATCAACCTTACGGGTTATCAAATGTCACTATTATGAAATCATGGTTTAATATTAACTTATTATGTCTCCCTTGCAAAATGAAATATCGTTATGGGTGCCTCTCAAATGAGATTGTACACTAATGGAGCAATATACCTGCATTTATCAGGTAACCTGCCCTGTATTGACCGAATACGTACTGACTGATAACATATTGTTGTATCAGGCATTGACCTGATACAAACATCCGGGTTACAACGAAGTGAAAACTGACGTTCCATTGGTCGGATGACGTCACGTGACGTTACCGAATGACGTCAGTGTAATGACGCAACGTAAACAAGTCCGCGTTCTGTCCATAGAATACGACGTCATCTAATGTCATTTTCGAGCATAAAACGTTACCTGATAAATATAATACCAGGCTAGTGTATTTTGATATCAAGTTTATCAGGCTCGGCTCGGAAACGGTAGGAATTCCTCGGCAAGCCTCGGAATTCCTACGCGTTTCCTAGCCTTGCCTGATAAACTTGATATCAAAATACACTAACCTGGTATTCTCTATGTATTAGGCAATGACCATGGTGCATACACTGGTGTGCACTTACACTGGTAATGGATGACGGCCAAACACATTGCAACAGACACGTTCTCGTATGGCTCATAGCCTGAGTGTATTTCAGTAATTATACAAGCTATACAATTTTACGATACATGATTTTATAAGTACATGTGCCAACTACACATTTCCTGTTCCTGCTGCTAACTCGAGATGGGTTCAGGGAATATTATTGGAATGCACAATCAATAGTGTTTACATTATGTGGAACAGGAATATATATACATGTATCCCAGTCTCATCGATTCTACTACCTAATTTTAGTTTTAGTTTATGTCAAACAAACTCGTTTACTTGCGTGGCTGTCATCTTAAAAGTGTGTACAAACAATGTATTTGTCCAGCTTTATTCCCGTTTAGCTTGCTCGTAGTATTCACAGCTATCTTAATGTTCTGTATATTAGTATTTACTGTGTCATAACATGGAGTAATATGTGTCACAAATCATTTATTCAGCATGGTAGTAAAGGTGAATTTTCTATATCCAATGTGCACATTAGAACCTATGGCCTATACTATTGACAGTAATATTTATATTTATTTGTTTTAACTAATGCTGTTTCAAGGCCTGTCAACAGCTGGCAGTAATAACTATATGTATCAGAGACGTTCATATTGGAATAATTCCAGCACAAACATATTTACACAATTCCCTAACATTTGATTGGCCCGTAGCAAGTCTATGTCCAAAATTTGTATCCCAGTAATCTCCCACGCCGAACTACTTTTCGTAACCGTGAGGCGCAGTTCAAATAATTCTTAAGAAAACGGAAAATAAACACATTTTCTTGATGAATTTATTTCAAATGCTGGAATTATAAGGAATGAATGGCCTTTTTGTGGAATTTATCGGGGATATAAACTTGGAAAAGTCGCGGGAATACTGGACGAGGCCTTCCGGCTTTTCGGGAAAAATGAATGATTTCTCCCTCAAAGTATACTTTGCTAGAAAAGTATACTTTGCAATGATTTTGATGAAATCGGCTACTGATGGTAGTATACTTTAAAATGGTGCCTTCTTTTTATTTCGAGAAATTTTGTCAAATATTGATTTTATTACCAAAAATGTATTTGTCTATGGGAATTAACATGTTGGAAAAGGAGGTGGAGGAGATGATAAATTAGTCAAAAATTAAAAATAAAAGTGGAAATTTACTCCGAAACCTGGCTAGATAGATTGGAAATGATCTAACTAAGAAAACACAAGATAAATTTTGAAAATCGGTCAAGTATTTCTGAAATTCTAAAAGTTTCCCCCATGTTAACATGGGGAAATTGTTTTTTCGCAATAAAATCAATATTTGACCAAATTTCGCGAAATAAAAGGAAGGCTCATACTTAAATTTTGCTTTAATTTAATATTATCGAAAGAAACATTGTTTTTGAATTGTTTATAGTAGTGTTGATCCAGATCATCCTACATATATGCGCAATCTGATCCGGGACTTACTATTTGCCAGATTCATATTTCCACACTTTAATGTTATTGCAATCAGTGTAGACTCAGATCAGACTTCCACATCTGCTATGAATATTTCGTCAAATCTCGACGATATAAATAGAAAATATCAGTTTCTGTAAATATTTTTTCTCAGCCACCTTCTTGCTTTGACCGCTTCATATGTTTTACCTGATACATGTGTATATAAACTTACCATAGGGCGACGCCGATGGCAGCAGAGAGGACCAGTAGAAATCTTAACATCGTCACGGTGTTGGCGGTCACAGCAGGAAGAACTATGTTAGAAAACAACCCGATGGAATACCATCATGTTCTGGTGGTATTTTAGCTGTATCTATATATTTTGTTATAATTCCAGCACAAAAATATTTACACAATTCCCTAACATTTGATTAGCCCGTAGCAAGTCTCTGTCCAAAATTTATATCCCAGTTAACTCCCACGCCGAACTACTTTCCGTAACCGTGAGGAGCAGTTAAAATAATTCTTAAGAAAACGGAAAATAAACACATTTTCTTGATGAATTTATTTAAAATGCTGGAATTATGAAGAATGAATGGCCTTTTTGTTGAATTTATCGGGGATATAAACTTGGAAAAGTCGCGGGAATACAGGACTAGGCCTTAAAAAATTACAATTTTCGAAAATAAATCTTTTTTTTTTCTTTTTTTTTTCCAAAATTGTAATTTTGTATCGCTTCGTCCAGTATTCCCGCGACTTTTCCAAGTTTATAATACCCCGATAAATTCCACACAAAAAGGCCATTCATTCCTATAATAAACAGTGAAAACTCTCTAAACCGGACACTTAGACAAATCTGAGTATTCAATTTGAATGGCTTTCACTGGAATGTCGCTCTACTTATAAAGTGCGTTCGTGATTGCAAAAAACTAAACTGTGTCACAGAGTGATCACAAACTTGATTTACAGTTGAACCTCTCTAAACCGGACACCCTGGGGATCTCCCAGGGTGTCCGGTTTAGAGAGGTTCCAGTGTACTTCGAAAACCAGCTAATGCTTACCGTAAATTACGCAGCCATTTGACAAGAAAAACTCATGAGCACTAATGCTGTAATCAACATTCGAACTAATTTACGGAAATCTAAATCAAATTGGGTGAAAACGGCGATGCGAAAAGGGACGTAATACCGAGTCGGACTTAACTAACTGTATCGTCCAATAACACTAATATAATATTCAAGGTGCATGGTCACGTGATTACAACAACAACAACGTCGCCCACTCCAAAGTAAGTATTATTTGATATTTTCCTTAAAATGCAACGGATGTTGATGAAATATGGCGCAGCAAACGCGTCTTCATGAGCTGCATTTGGTGGTCTAGGGAGTTTGGCACAGACTTATGTCGTTTTTGCGAAGAATCGATTTCCGTGTCGGAGACACGGAAATCGATTCGCCGCAAAAACGTCAGAAGTTTGTGCGAAAATACAGAGACCAACAAATGCAGCTGATGAAGACGCGTTTGCTTTGAATACGTACTTTGAATCGGTACTTGTTGTTGTTGTTGTTAGTACCACGTGATCATACACCTTGATATTGTTCCTCGGTTAATGAAAAGGCGCTATTCAAGATATACATACATGTAAGCATTCAGAATGGAATTATTTATTTTACTAGCTATCTGCATTTGTCGAGACCAGTAGCCTATTTCAGTAGCATATTTCAGTAGCCTATTTCAGTAGCATATTTCAGTAGCATATTTCAGTAGCCTATTTCACCAACATTGCAAAGTATACTTTTCTAGCAAAGTATACTTTGAGGGAGAAATTTTCAATTTCAGGAATAAATTTGTTAATGTTTATTATACGGAATTTATTACATTATCACAGCCATTTTGGCTGTGATAATGCAATAAATTCAGTATAATAATTCTGCATACTTTTATTCATCAAATATATGCAGTCGTTAGTTCTATATGAAATAATGCATTTCGGGAAAAATAAATGATTACTCCCTCAAAGTATACTTTGCTAGATAAGTATACTTTGCAATGTTGGTGAAATCGACTACTGGGCTATAGTAGCATATACAGTGGAACCGCTCTAAACCGGACAAGAATAAAAATATGTGATTATAATATTGATGGGTTTCTTTGTCATTTATCTCAGGTGACTGTTCGTGATCGCACAGCACTAACACTATGGCTCGGAATAATCAAATGCTTGATTTACAGTGAAATATCCCAGGGTGTCCGGTTTAGCGATGGTTCACAGTAAAATGTAATTTACTCCAGTGATTGCCAATACATGGGCGGATTCATGTCTAAACATACTGTCACAGTGTCAATATATTTGCTCCAAAATGCGCCAGAACGCCCTATCGCTATCCCGATCTCCGCTCGGTCGACTATTTTGCAATACTTGACTATATTCGAACGAGCATAGCTCGTTCGATAATATAGTCAAGTATTGCAAAATAGTTACGCCCCCCCCCCCCTAACCCGAAATCCTGGATCCGCGCCTGCAATATATGGCGGAACATGTGTGTGAAGGCGAAAAGATAAATTGTAAATCACCAACTCGTGATTTTCACATCTGTAAATTTATTTATCATTGTACAAATACACGTAGGTCTAACAAACTACGCGTACATAAATACTTTTTTAATAGCCAACACTTATATTTATATTAATCCATTTCATTTACATTATACTTACCAATGATCACAATTTTGGAAATGTACAGCGATTAAATTGTTGAAGATTCCCAAAACGGAACCGAAAGGAAAACGAAGTGAAACGATGTTTTCGTTTACTAATCATACACATCGTTTCCGTTTTTAATAGAAAACAGTGTGTTCGTTGTCTTAAAGGTACATTTCCACTCAGTATGCACAAAATGTTCTATATAGGAATTAAATAAGTGTATACTTGTGTCACTATACCACCAGTTCTAAACAGTACGAGTGCCCGCTATACATATATAATCACTTAGTAATATTTATTTTGCTGATAGTGATTCGCGGTGGTATCAGGCTATTTTCATGTGAAAATGAGGCATGATATTTTTTTAATTATTTAATTTTTTATTTAATTTTTTTAATTATTGATATTAATTTCAGTCCCCTGAAAAAAACAATATTTTCTGCAGATTATAAAGTACAATTAAATACGTCACCTGAAAACATATTTTTTTCGACAGATTATAATGTATGATCATCGCACATCAAAAAATAAATACAGAGAATAAATAGTATTGTCCGTTAACATTTTAAGGAAACACAGTTATCGCCCCTGATATCAGTGTGGACATTTACGTAACTCCGATATAAAATGGATAATAATGCCAATCAATACGTGGGGTAATAGCGAATTAATGTTTGTTTTGCCAGAAAATGTCATATCTACAGAATATAAAAAAACGATCTGTCTCCCTATATTAATTATAACCTGGCATGTGGGACCCCAGCTTTAAGCACGACCCGTTTAATTTGGTTTAAACCTGCGTCCAGCTCTTTGTATTCGCGAACATAAACCGAAGCAGTTAATTTAAACCAAATTAAACGGGCCACGTTTGAACCGACGAGAACATCGTTTTCTAATTGTAAAAATGAAAACGATGTGACTCCACGTGGTGATGTCACTACGTCCGACAATGACAACGTGATGGAATGGTCCTTAACGGCCCACCAACACAAGAGAGTATCATTTAGTGCCAATCAATTTAGATGAAGAAGAAAATAAGAATTGCCTACCGCATCTAACATACTATTTTGCTATTATTTACTTCTAACTTGCTTGGCCCTGAATGACACGCTTTTGAGTTGGTGGGCCGTTATGGCGAAGTGAAATATCCACTACAATGCATTTACAACATACCATATCTGTTCTATGTTAAGCGTCGACCCAGATGACCAAAATCTACCTGCGAACTTTGTATCCGGTAAAAACAAACAAGGCCCGAAATGTATGTTAAAAACTTCCTCAACCCGTTGCAGTGTGCGAAGGGTTAAGGAAGTTGTTAGCATAAATATAAATGTCCGCCAATGAACTTTAGAAAAACTTGAAGAAGAAGAAAATACTCTTATTAAACGTATTAAGTGGACATTCATGAACGGATTTAATACTTGGACAAGTCCCCCAATCGGTTTTCATATCACTTTACTAGTAAATAGTGTAAAATAACATACACAGGGTGTTTGATTGTTCACAGAACCACTTTCAAAACATACCCGCACACGGACGCTTAACAAAGAAAGAACTTGCTGTGGCCTTATTTGAAAAGTGACATATTTCAATAGCCTAAACATCCATGAATAGACACAGGAGACGATTCTTCACATTTATCAGGTAACCTGCCCTGTATTGACCGAATACGCACTGACTGATAACATATTCAATATGTTATCAGTCAGTGCGTATTCGGTCAACAAGTTGTTGTATCAGGCATTGACCTGATATCAACATCCGGGTTACAACAAAGTGAAAACTGACGTTCCATTGGTCGTTTGACGTCACGTGACGTTACCGAATGACGCCAGAGTAATGACGCAACGTAAACAAGTCCGCGTTCTGTCAATTCATAATGACGTCATCTGTGGTCATTTTCGAGCATACAAAGTTACCTGATAAATAGAATACCAGGCTAGTGTATTTTGATATCAAGTTTATCAGGCTCGGCTCGGAAACGGTAGGAATTCCTCGGCAAGCCTCGGAATTCCTACGCGTTTCCTAGCCTCGCCTGATAAACTTGATATCAAAAGACACTAGCATGGTATTCTCTATGAATGAAATGAAATGGAATAATGCTTAACGGCCCATCACCACAAAAGAGTATAATTTAGGGCCAAGCATTGTAGACGAAGAAGACCTAGTAGTAACATAGTATGTTTGATGTGTTAGGCAAACAACAAACTACTGTCTGTTTCACGAAAGCTGCCCAAATTGTACGGCCATATAAACAATTCAAAAACAACATTTGTTTTGATAATGTTAAATTTTATCAAAATTTAAGAATGAGCCTTCTTTTTATTTCGTGAAATTTGGTCAAATATTGATTTTATTACGAAAAATTGATTTCTCTATGGGAATTTAACATGGGGGAAAAAGAGGTAGAGGAGTGTGGGAGGAGTCAAAAAACGAAAACAATTGGAAATTAACTCTGTGAAGATGTCTATGGGTATTTAACATGGGGAAACTGTTTTTCGCAATAAAATCAATATTTAACCAGATTTCCCAAAATAAAAAGAAGTCTCATTCTTAAATTTTCCTTTAATTTAACATTATCGAAAAAAATATTGTTTTTGAATTGTTTATATGGCCGAATAATTTGGGCAGCTTTCGTGAAACAGACAGTAGGCTGAAGAATATAAATGAGCAACATGAATACAATGATAACAATTGGTTTCATGGAGAAAGCTAAGCAAACACTCAATGTTCTCCACCTGGAATAACTCCGCAAGTGAAGTAACATTGAAGCGCCGAATGTCAACAAAATCGATACAGTCCAGTAGGATGTGTTTCACAGTAAATTCGCTGAGGCATGGAATACACCATGGACGCAGATCACATTCGAGCATATACGAATGCGTTAGTCATTAATGAACGATAGATAGATAGAAAATCGTGTACGAAAGATAAATGTTGGTCTTACCTAGGTCATTCACATACGGTTCTGGTTATCTATACGGACGGAACTGTCCTTTTAATGTATGTGTATACTCAGAAACATATGAAACACGTTTCAAATATATAGAATAGTAGGTTAGTGCCGTGAATGGGAACAAATATATGGCAAGGCTTAGGAAACGGGATAGAGAATAGTAGGTTAGTGCCGTGAATGGAAAAAAATATCTGGCAAGGCTCAGGAAACGGGATGGGAGAGGCTCTGCCGAGCACATCCCGTTTCCGTGCAGCGCCAGATATGTTTTCCCATTCACGGCACTAGCCTATTATTCTATTTATCCCGTCAACACCTACAAACGGCTGTAAAATTCAAAAATAGTATTGACTGGATAACATTTCATGGCACCGTGTTTCACGGCACATACGCACTGTGTTGATGGGATAAATCCCGTTTCCGTGCCGCGCCTACTATTACCTACTATTACCTACTATTACCTACTATTACCTACTATTACACATTATCTACTATTATCTACTATTAACTACTATTATCTACTATTATCTACTATTACCTACTATTATCTACTATTAACTACTATTATCTACTATTAACTACTATTATCTACTATTAACTACTATTATCTACTATTAACTACTATTATCTACTATTATCTACTATTAACTACTATTATCTACTATTAACTACTATTATCTACTATTATCTACTATTAACTACTATTATCTACTATTAACTACACTACTATTATCTACTATTAACTACTATTCTATTTATCCTGTCAGCACTACAAATAGTTTTAAAATGCAAAAAAATAACCCCAGCCGTATCCTCAAAATCGGAGAATCGACTAGTATGACAACCGCACATATTCATACGCAGTGATTATGTCGTATTGACAGGACATCAAAAATGTTTTATCCCGTCAACACAGTGCGTATGTGCCGTTAAACACGGTGCCGTGAAACATTTTTGATATCCAGTCAATACAAATTTTGCATTTTACAGCCATTTGTAGGTGTTGATGGGATAAATAGAATAGCAGATATCAATAACAGAGCCTCGTCCATCCCGTTTCCTGAGCCTTGCCAGATATGTTTTCCCATTCACGGCACTAACCTACTATTCTCTATTTACGGCACCGTGTTTCACGGCACATACGCACTGTGTTGACGGGATATATAAAGGACGTTGGTACATTTACGTTTCAGTAAATCGAAAAAATAGCGTGTATCTACTGTCTGATTAACGATATATACACAATGCAAACACAATATTTTGTTTCATAATATTAAATTTTATCAAAATTTGAGAATGAGCCTTCTTTTTTATTTCGTGAAATTTGGTCAAATATTGATTTTATTACAAAATAATTATTTGTCTATGGGAATTTAACATGGTGAAAAAGGAGGCACATGTAGAGCAGCTGTGGGAGGTGTAAACAAAAAATAAAATATTAATGATATATATAACTAAGAAAACAAAAGTTAACTTTTGAAAATCGGTCCTCTATTTCTGAAATTAGAAAACATTCCCTATGTTAATTCCGCATAGACATCTTCACTCTTAACATGGGGAAATGTTGGTTTTTTCGCAATAGAATCAATATTGGACCAAGTTACACAAAATGAAAAGAAGGCTCAAATTTAACATTATCGAAAAACAATATTGATTTTGCATTGTTTATATAGCCGTAAAAGCTTTCATGAAACATACATTAGTCACATGCATGCGTCATACGGACGGTACGCCAGATTCAATCGATCACCAATACATCAGTCTATCATTATATATAGCAATTAATAATTCAATCAATTTAACACTTTGAACCCGAATGCCCGCTATAGCGATTTATGCAAACAGTGCAGATCCAGATGAGCCGGCTCGTAACGAGCCGTTTCATCAGGATCTTCACTTTTTGCATGTGATTTTCATATTTCTTAGAACAAAAACACCCCCTTTTCATAAATGGACGAATCTGAAAATCATTTTGTGACCATTGGATTGGTCGGAACATTAGCATATCACAGTCCATTCCAGTTCCTTAGGGTTGAAAGGGTTAAACAAGTCAGGCAATCGACCAATCCATGAATGATGTTTGAAGATGCAAACATGACATTCGACAACATTAAAACATTCCATCAACAGTGTACACATTCCTTTATACGATATGCAAATATTCTCTTGTTACTGTATACTATATGGTACATTTAGTTGCCATCTCTGCCATCTTTGTATGTACAAGTCATTGTACAGTTTCGCAACTTCGAGTGTGTGACGTATACAGCAAATACTGCTACAGAAACAATAATAGCGTTTGGTGAAATACTTCATAGACATGTATGCCAACAACATGGTATAACTATTATGCCAGCATACTATACATCAGGCGAGATATCTGAGTATTTCTCTCAGTAATCTCATCAGGCAAATAGACACCAGTGACTATACACTCAGTTAACTGATTACATGTCACTAGATTTGATACAGTGTATGTGGTAATAAATGTATATATCTGTTACACAGTTATTATTGAATTCTCAAAGAATTAACTATGGGTCAACAAACCCTTCAGAAATCTGTCTGTGTATATAATTGAGATGAAAACAACCTATATATAACGTTGTCCTTTGTGTTGCTGGAATATATCGCGTAATAGTTTATGTGTTGTCATATTATTTGTGTATTGGAGTACATAACTCTAATTACATTACATTGCGTAGTATTTCCAAATTTGCGTTTGAATCGTTCTGTGTTTGCTGTCTACTTAGTGGAACGTGACCTAAGAATTTTGCTAAGACACATTTTATTAGTGAGTTTATGATAATAGTTTTGTCTAATATTGTATAATTGTCTCTCAATAACAATATAGCGAAGTATGAACATCAACGCCCTGCAGATTGTTGCTATATTTTAGTGCGCGAAATGTCAATGTTATTCCGCAACGTATTGCCTATAACACGGAAAACGTGCAGCTAATTACTTGTGGTATGTGGCAAATGCCACAAGATGTAAAACTGACTGATGGCTTGTACACACTAAGATGGCCGACATAGCAACTCCATGTGCCGTATAGTACAAATGTATACAGTAACAAGCTAATATTCACATATATGTTATACATGTATATATTCAATCACATTTAGGAACCAATTATATTTGAATCAAATGATGTTCAGGGGTCACACGGATCATTAATAAAGCGTTATCCTAAATACAATCGAAATTAACTGACTTCAACACGTGTACAATTTCGTTTGTTCTTGAGTATACAGTTGTCTTGTTTGACCATTTGACCAAGTCAGATATGAGTATCCGCGACAAAGTTGTGACTACATGCACCTTATCGAGATTACAAGTAATATAGCCACTTACTACGGCAGCTTAAAAGGGACATGCGAAATTCTTTTTCTATGTCGTTCCCACGACATAGCATCTCGTTACCACGACATAGCATCTCGTTCCCACGAGATAGCATCTAGTTACCACGACTTAGCTATGTCGTTCCCACGAGATAGCATCTCGTTCCCTCGAGATAGCATCTCGTTCCCACGAGATAGGATCTCGTTCCCACGAGATAGGATCTCGTTACAACGAGTTAGCTATGTCGTTCCCACGTTAGATAGCATCTCGTTATCAGAGTTAGCTATGTCGTTCCCACGAGATAGCATCTCGTTACCACGACATAGCAGCTCGTTCCCACGACATAGGTATCCAATGAAAATGCAGCATAATTACCGCCATTTTTTTCTTTCAGCCATAGTTGAATATAGTCCGGCAGCCAAAGGCCGATTTGGGGTTTTACCTTGTTTTGAATAAAATGTTTTTTTTTATTACTGACTTTGCATGTCCATACCTTCTAGTTTTGAAATCCAACAGATGACAAGCTTGTCACCCTTAAGAAATTTGAACAAATTCAAGATGGCTGTCAAATAGATATAGTGTGCCATATAGTTGCATTAACATGAGGAAATTCAGCAATTTAAGAGCGTAAACTGGGTGTATTTGACATAGTGATGAAAATTAGCAACGTTAAAATTCAATTCCTTAACTGCACTATGGGAAAAATCCAAAATGGCCGCAAAATGTGACCATTTGACGTAATTTCACTAGTTCGTCACAACAAAGAGAATGCTTTTTATAATCTTGGGTTTATTGAAACAATGAATGTTTATTTTTGTAAATTTTCTGTGTAATTGAATAATTGTCTAAATAGCAGAACTCCAAAAATGGCCGCCAATTATAAATATATTACATTATACGTGCAATCGTATCTCGTCATAAGAAAACATATATAATTGCACTCAGACCCTATATCAGAGCAAATGTGCATACGAATATTGTATTTAGATACACAATGATTTTAGTACCTTAGGTACACAATTAGATCATTGTTTCAACAGCTTTAGTCCAAAATGGCCGCCAACTATTTTGATATTATTGTAGCAATTAGCTTATATAATTGGACTCGTATGTCACATCTAAGAATGCAAGTATACAAAATACTGGTATTAAGCTAAGATGATCGCTTGTTTTCTTAACTTTATATACACCATTAGACAACGTTCAATAACAGAAGTCTAAAAATGGGCTCCGGATAATAATATAGTACATTCTACTAGTAATCAAATCATATACTTATAAATAGTACACTTGGTTATATACGTTGGCTTATTCAGTTTATTTTGGAAAGCCTTCTTGTCTTGTCATTCCACATCAACAGTCATGCTGACAATATTCTGACACCAAAGTATGTAATTATAACTTACATAGTGGGCGTTGTCAAGAATATGTAGGGTGCAACTTTACAGTAAACATTAATGACTTCCTAATGTGAATGAATGCAAGAGGTTTTCTTTCATACCATTTGTTCCAAACACTTCAATGCTCAACAAGTTCACTGTGAAATCACGCGAATTGGCTAACCTAGCTAGTACAAATGGAGAACACACACATATATATATATATATATATACATATATATATATATATATATATATATATATATATATATATATATATATATATATATGTCAACGGTCCCATTAGCGTTATTCCCATAGCAACTAAGGACTCCCACTGATATTATTACATTCTGGCAAGTTATTTTTTATGCGAAAGGTACATACATTCTACTAAAGGGCGGTACGTACATGGTGATTTATGTACCTTTTAATATCACTTATCATTTGTTAAACTGCAAAAAACTGATATATATTCAGATTTTTATTAATTTTGTGAAGCAAATTATATGTATATGATGAGATAATGTAATATTTCTATAACATTCTTGGTTTCAATGACAAGTCGGAATTCAACGTCTGACATGCATGTGCAGTTGATTTTATTACATACAACTCAATGTGGAGTGCATGCATATGCCATGTTAACATACGTAAATGCTGAACAAAGAAATCAAATTTAATCACAAATTCAATAATTCTGAGAAAAACACTGAGATAATGTAGAATAAATATTATAGTGTGGACACAACTAATACACATTGGAATGATATATACGACAGTTATTCCAGTTGAGCCACTACTAACTCACGGTAACAATAACTGCTATAGTCATTGCAGACTACAATACACATAGTACACACCAATATATACAACATGACAGCATTCAAGGTACAATGCAATGGATAAAAGAAATGCAGTAGTCACGAAATTTAATATACTAATATGACAATGCTAAACAACGTAACTGTCATCCCTTGCGGCTAGAGTATTTGTGCCATCATATCTTCTTCTTTTCTTGTAGTCATATCTACAATATTAACTTTCATTATTTCATGCATACTGTGTATTTCGTTTTAATTAGTTTGTCGTTATCGTATGATATATTATTCGTTTTTGATTGCCTTGTATATTGATGTCCTTTTGAAGCTTGATGGCGAGGTAAGCTGGAGGTTTGCCAAACAGTTCAGTTTCAACCATCCAAGTGTTCTGTTTTATGCACTGTCCTGTTACTTTACCAGTAGTTCATTGGGGAATAGTTGTTGTTGTGCTTGCTCTGCATTTGTTATACTGTTTATGTAGTGTATGCACAGTTGTTTTCGTTTTGGGACCGTACACCGCTGATCGTGGAGTGCATGTTTGTGCCGCGTTGGAGGTTCTGCGACCACCGAGGTGCGCATGTCATTTGCTTATAAGGAAGTATTTATTGCGTTGGTTTCTTATGGGTCTCACTTTTCTACTGTGCTATCTATTTTAACAATCATTTCATTATTATGCGATCGTCATTGACATACATTTGTAAGCTATTGATATAGCAATGTGCTCCCTATGGAGCTAGACTGAACTTAATTATATAACTTAATTATTAAACGATGATTGCTATAATTTATATTTGGCAGCCGTCTTGGACTTCTGCTATTGGAACACGTGTCTAATTACATAACAAGGTTACAAGAGAACACAAGATTGACGTAAATATGTGTTTTTTCTTTGTAATAGGTCAACGTGACATTTCATATTTTAATCATTACACATTATGATTGTCATTGCCAGGTAATTTATATCTGGCGGTCATCTAAGGCTTCTTCTTTCTATTGACACAATTGTATAATATCGCATTTGAAAGTTCAAAGTTACATACAACGTTCAATGTGTCAATAAACCTGAGATATGTATACTAAAATGCTTAAACTAATCAATAGCCCCAGTAATTAGTATGCAATTTGCGCATTATAAGGCAACGTGACTTTTTTGTTAAATATTTGGCGGCCATTTTCTGACTTCTGCTATTGGCACAGTTATTTAATGATGTGTCTAAGTTACCGAAAACGTTCAGAGTATGCCTAAATCCAATACATATATACCAATTTACTACGATATGGCGCTAATATGCAGTTATATACTTAATTATCAGTCCGTTTACATCATTGTTATAATAATAATAATAATAATAATAATAATAATAATAATAATAATAATAGACTTTATTTTAAGAGGGTTACACATTTAGTTTCAAACTAATCTTCCATGAGGCCCTTATATGATACTATAGCTATATGTGGCGGCCATCTTGGACTTCCCCTGTTCAACAACTTGTATACGAACATATCGAACGTACTGAAAGCGTTTGTTGTGGCAATATATCCAATATCAGTATCATGTTTGCTTTGATATAGAAAGTGAGAGTAGTTATATGTAAAATATGTTACATTTGGCGGCCATTTTAGATTTTTTCCATGTCACAGTGAATTTAATTGAATATTAAAAATGTTTGACCGCTTATCTGATAAGTCAAGTAAATCCACTTTACGCTCTTAAATTACTTCAATACCTCACACGGCATACTATATCTGTCTGGCGGCCATTTTTAATTTATGCAAATTTCTCAAAACGCTCAAAGATGACAGAGTGTCATTAGCCGGATTCTGGATGTGGATGGCATGGACAAGCAAAATCGTCAATAACAAAACTATGTTAATCAAAACAATGTTAAGCTACCGGCTGTCGGACTAAAATGGCGGTAATTATGCTTCATTTTCATTGGCTACCTATCTCGAGGGAACGAGATGCTATGGCATCACGGGACGGTTGAAAAGAGTCAAAATTGACTGCTTTTCTGAAGGCGGCGTGTGACTTATAAAAATCACCGCCTCTCACAATCAGTTAAGGAATCTCTTGCGACAAGTATTGAAAAATACTCGCAAATGAAGTACAAATCGCGCGCCACAATAAAAATTCAGTAACCGCATCAGATGTGTTCAATTAGTTTTTTACAAAGTTACCCCACCCACCTATTTTTGGCCAAAAGTTTCAACACGACTGAATTTATCGGAATTGTTTTCATGAAAATATGAGGCAAAGATACTTTGCTATGTCTTGTTCTATCACTTGTAACACCACACCATTTTCTGAAAATGATTTCAAAGCGAGGTCATAACCAGCTCAAATTTTCGCTACAAATGCCCGAAAAATACCTTAAATTCTGCCGCGAAAACGTACCGGCGAGACAGCATAACAGGCGACATTTTCCAAGATGTCAAAATCAACTGGAGCTAACATTCAGTTTCGTAGAATTATGAAATACTTTAAAAAATACACCTAGTCAAGCCTCACAAAGTCAAGAAATATTCATAAACCTATTTTTCTAGACACACTGGTGTAACTTACAGGGTCGGTAGTGAAGTACATAGAAAATCGTCCACCCACTTTTTACAGCTAGCTGCCCACTGTCCCGTGAGACCTATGTCGTACGAACGACATAGCTAACTCGTGGTAATGAGATGCTATCTCGTGGGAACGAGATGCTATGTCGTGGTAACGAGATGCTATCTCGTGGGAACGAGATGTTATGTCGTGGTAACGACATAGCTAACTCGTGGTAACGAGATCCTATATCGTGGGAACGAGATCCTATCTCGTGGGAACGAGATGCTATCTCGAGGGAACGAGATGCTATGTCGTGGGAACGACATAGCTAAGTCGTGGTAACGAGATGCTATCTCGTGGGAACGAGATGCTATGTCGTGGTAACGAGATGCTATGTCGTGGGAACGACATAGAAACAAATTTGCGCATGTCCCTTTTAAGCTTCCGTAACTTACCGCCTACACATCAGGGGGCCGTTTCACTAAATTTCGTACGACTAATATGTTCGTAAGTACAACTTTAGGATAATCTGGAAATAGCAATTGATGGATTTACATTTATTGAACATGTTCAATAAATGTAAATCCAATAATTGTTCACAAGAGAACATTGTTAATGTGAACTTAGTAGTCGTGCGAAGTTTAGTGAAACGGGCCCCAGATGCATTTCACCCTTCCGTTACTATGTTTCACGAAAGCTGCCCAAATTTTCCGGCTATATAAACAATGCAAAAGCAATATATTTTTCCAATAACATTAAATTATAGCAAATGAGTCTTCTTTTTATTTCGTGAAATTTCGTCCAATATCGATTTTATTGCGAAAAAACAATTTCCCCATGTTAAATCCCCATAGACATCTTCACAGAGTAAAGATATCTATGGGGATTTAACATGGGGAAATTTTTCAATTTCAGAAATAGTAGACCGATTTTCAAAATTTAACTTTTTTTTTTTAGTTAGATCATTTCCAAGCTATCTAGCCAGGTTTCAGAGTCAATTTCCAACATTTTTCGTTTTTCGACTCCTTCTCCAGGTTCTCCATCTCTTTTTCCCCATGTTAAATTCCCATACACAAATCAATAATTTGTAATTAAATCAATATTTGACCAAATGTTACGAAATAAAAAGAAGGCTCATTCTTAAATTTTGATATAATTTAATATTATAACAAAAATATTGTTTTTGCATTGCTTAAATAGCCGTTAAATGTGGGCAGGCTTCGTGAAACAGACAGTCATTTACATTTTGTATCTAACGTACATGCCACTCCGGTCTCCGGTCTTGGGCTGTACCTGAGGGCTATACATGTGCATGTGCAGCTGAGCAGTCATGAGCAAATAGTAGATCGTACATTATTCCCAAACACAATATGAATCGTGCTATCTGGATATGGTTTCACATGTGAGGTGGTATGGTATGGTGGTCGTCAGATCGGACAACTGGGTTTCCTCCGGGTACTCCGGTTTCCTCCCACATTAATGACCGCCTTTACGCCTTCATCTGTGCCAAACGAAAGCATTTGTATAAGTGCTCTCGCGCTTGTGTGTAATCGCTGTAAAATAAATAAATTGTAAACTTTTACAATGCAGCCCGTAACGGGGAGGAGGGAGGGAATCATAAAAATACAAAATCTTTACGCGGTAAGTCGAATCTAGAGGGTATGTGAGAGTTATCGTTGTTGATCCGTGGGGAGTTCCGTCCCCTGGCATCTTACCAGTTGCTGGGAAAAGAGGGCTTATGGCTTGTAACCAGAGTTTAACGCGTGTTGACATCGGGTACCTTAGTCCGCGAAAGTGTCTTGCCGGTATTGTCCGAGCTGTCAGTTTTGTTTACATAAGGATTATCTGGTGGTCAGTTTTCGTTTCACATCGTAGGTAGATACTACTATTATACTGTATATTATAGGAATGAATGGCCTTTTTGTGGAATTTATCGGGGTATAAACTTGGAAAAGTCGCGGGAATACTGGACGAACGTCCAGTATTCCCGCGACTTTTCCATGTTTATATCCGTGATAAATTCCAGAAAAAAGCCCAATTCCTTAGAATTCCAGCATTTGAAATAAAGTCATGAAGAAAATATGTTTATTTTGACAGACGGCAGCCATTTGTTTACATTGACAGCACTGACAGCGCACCTGTAGAAAGTAGTTCGGCGTAGGAGTTTACTGGAATATAAATTTTGGACAGAGACTTGCTACGGGCCAATCAAATGTTAGGGAATTGTGTACAGTGCAACCTCTCTACAACAGCCACCCATGGGAAGAGGCAAAATTGGCTGTTATAGAGAGGTGGCTGTTGTAGGGAGGTTAATGCTGAATACAATTTTATCGTCTGATGTTTATTTATTTTCTTCAATAATTCTCAATAAAAACATGTCTTGACAGCATTTTAGAATCATTTCCAATGGAAATGATTCTAAAATGCTGTCAAAACATGTTTTTATTGAGAATGAATGCAAAATCAACATCAAACGACAATGTTCATGCTCAGCAGTGTAAGGGTTAGATGTAGATAAAATCATCCATTTGGGATATAACATAGCGGCTGTTACAGAGAGGTGGCCGTTGTAGAGAGGTGGCCGTTCGGGGAGGTTCGACTGTACATATTGTTTGTGCTGGAATTATTATCGTATAGTTACCGCATTGTAATGGCGTTCGTCCGTGCGCGCAGAGTACGTCCATCCGTTCCTATACCGGTAGCTCTGAACCGGATTGTGCTATTATCCTTCTATATCTTCATTCCGTCTCTTTATGTTGAAAGAGATTGGGAAATGAAGGATTGTCTTTCATGTTATCTTCCAAGTAAAACCGCTAACAGTAATGCATACTGTGTTGTCGTTAATTGTGGCTGCGACTGGAGAAATAGGGCTTAAGGGAGTTGTGACCAGTGTAATTCCTGATCCAATATCTCACTATTATGGCCGCATAACGATCCATAATGCTTGATAGACGGATGTTTCAGTAATGGACTGGCAAACAGTGCAGATCCTGATCAGACAATGTGGATACAATGGCTGGTTCTGATCTACACTGGTCGTAAAACACATAAGCGTCATTTCTCCAGTCACAGCCATAATTTACTTTCGTTTTTATTTACATGTGATAGACCAAGCGAGGAAACAAAGGTACATACTTATTCTCGTTCAATATGTAATAATTAGAGTTCACATATTGGATTTTTAATAAATTACTTTCGTAGCGATCTAGAAATCAGTTTATTATATATTCAATATGTGAACTATAACTAACTTAAATGTTGCCCCGCCCCTTCGCGAGCACCTGTCTGTTAGAATGGAGCGCTGCCCATAAACGTTTTTCCAACAACGATACTATTACGTGATTGGCGGTTTGACACTGAATCGATCGTACACATGGTGCGCGTCACAGGAAATTACGTCACCAAGGGAGGCCTGTGGTTCTAAATATAACTGCTGAGCTGAGTAACTGCAACATTTAATGATTAATTCAATATATATTAGCGAAAGCGTTGCAATATGCGACTAATTGAGACGAAATGCTCAGCTTACATTGGTCGAGAAACTAGGGCAAACAATAAGGCAGGTTAACAAATAAATCAACAGAATACAATTCCCTAACATTTGATTGGCCCGTAGCAAGTCTCTGTCCAAAATGTATATCCCAGTAAACTCCCACGCCGAACTACTTTCCGTAACCGTGAGGCGCAGTTAAAATAATTCTTAAGAAAACGGAAAATAAACACATTTTCTTGATGAATTTATTTCAAATGCTGGCATTATAAGGAATGAATGGCCTTTTTGTTGAATTTATCGGGGATATAAACTTGGAAAAGTCGCGGGAATACTGGACGAGGCCTTCCGGCCTTCGTCCAGTATTCCCGCGACTTTTCCAAGTTTATACCCCGATAAATTCCACAAAAAAGGCCATTCATTCCTATAATAAACAGGAACTATGGTCAATGTATAGATACAAATATTCTAAACAAGATGCTTTACATGTAGTGGCATCGATAAGTGCAAAAGTAGTGCACTTCCGGTGGAAAGCATGAAGTGCTGAAGAAAATGAGTCGAGGAGACAAAATAAAATGTCTCAGGCTCAAAATGGCTGATTTCAAAATGGCCGCCACGAAAAACTACTTGTCAATATCTTTATATGTATGTACCCAGTGTAGTGTTTATGCATTGTTTTACGTGTCATAAAACGCAGAAAGGTTATTAAGAACACATTTCAGAAATTTGACTATGCAGCCATCTTGAATTTCAAAATGGCCGCCATTTAAAATTGATTTCCACACATTATAACTGAGCCCCATGGAATGACTCGAATAAGTTTAATCCTGATAGTTCTGCGGCGGCAAATGTGCACAATGCGAACACTAATCCTATTAGTACCCTTTTAAATCGATGTAGCCATCTTTAATTTCAAAATATGCGATAGTATAACTGGTTCGCCGTATCTCGGCAAAGGTTATGAATTGACTGTGCATATATCAATGAGTCCTGATCAGTCATCAACATATGAATAACCATCATAATATTATATCAATTAATTGATGCAGACATATTTATATTTCAAGATGGCCGCCAATAAAGTCGCCAAGAATGACAGCCACCATATATATGCATTATATGCTGCGATTTGTGAACTATTTTATTAGTCGATAGAGGATGCTGGGAGACGGTGACTAATACGTGTATTTTACTCTCCCGGCAACAGCAACATGATAGAGTGTATATACATGGCAGACTCAAATAATCTCAATCTCTGGAGCATCGTCATGCGTATAATTCCAGCACAACAATATCTACACAATTCCCTAACATTTGATTGGCCCGTAGCAAGTCTCTGTCCAAAATTTATATCCCCGTGAACTCCCACGCCGAACTACTTTCCGTAACCGTGAGGCGCAGTTAAAATAATTCTTAAGAAAACGGAAAATAAACACATATTCTTGATGAATTTATTTCAAATGCTGGAATTATAAGGAATGAATGGTATTTTTGTAGAATTTATCGGGGATATAAACTTGGAAAAGTCGCGGGAATACTGGACGAGGCCTTCCGGCCTTCGTCCAGTATTCCCGCGACTTTTCCAAGTTTATACCCCGATAAATTCCACAAAAAGGCCATTCATTCCTATAATAAGCGCATAGCTGCGTACATGGGAGACTTGCATTGCAACATTGACACCACCCAACATTTTATACAACGACACTTTATCAGTTCTCGGCATGCTTCTGATGCCTCGGGAAAAGCTGTGCACATTGGTGAACATCTTCATTCATCGTCTCTTGTCTAACCACATTCATCTGGTGTAGGCAGCGTTATATTGGGGACAACCGCCTGCCCCCAAACATGTCGATCAGCTTGATAAGCCGCTCGCCTAACATGCTGTTTCAGAGCTCCGTCTGTTGGCGGAATGTTCTCCAGCTTTCCATTTACATGGACAAACAAATGCTACGAGCATCATTCACCGTTTACCATGTTGCCGACCTGCAGTACAATAGTACAACGTATCTTTCAATTTCTGACATAACGTCATCAGATACGGTTCTCTGTGAATGCGCCTTGTTGCTGAACACGGCTTCACGATGTGGCAGAGAACGCCAAGCATCAACAACCGTCTTTCTACCTACTCCGTGGATGAAGGAGACTGTATCGCAGCCAGATAATGCGTTTAAGAATACCAATCCCCATGAAGAGTCAGCCCCTAAATTCAATACAATAGTGTGCAAAAATATATTTAAACATATTACCATGACCAAATGCCAACCAGAGGTCGAATCCTTCTAGAACACTGGCTGCGACAATAGATAGAGAATACAAGGCTAGTGTCCTTTGATATCAAGTTTATCAGGCAAGGCTAGGAAACGCGTAGGAATTCCGAGGCTTGCCGAGGAATTCCTACCGTTTCCGAGCCGAGCCTGATAAACTTGATATCAAAAGACACTAGCCTGGTATTCTATTTATCAGGTAACGTTTTATGCTCGAAAATGACATTAGATGACGTCGTATTCTATGGACAGAACGTGGACTTGTTTACGTTGCGTCATTACACTGACGTCATTCAGTAACGTCACGTGACGTCATCCGACCAATGGAACGTCAGTTTTCACTTCGTTGTAACCCGGATGTTCATATCAGGGCAATGCCTGATACAACAATATGTTATCAGTCAGTACGTATTCGGTCAATACAGGGAAGGTTACCTGATAAATAACACTAGCACGTCTGTATCTGTTGACCGACTTAGAATATGTCTGTATCCTTGCTTATAGACATGCGATGCATGCAGCAGCATTCGACTATCGGCTTCTTCATGTGGGCAATTTTTGAGAGCCGACATATTCACCTGACATGAAGATACTACATTCTCACCCTCTGTTGAACACAGCAGTTTGCCTTCTGAGACATCGTAATTACACCAGCCAAGTACCTGAAGAGTCATGTTTTATTGGAGTCAACCCGCAAGAAGTTTGCCCAATTGCGAGGGCCCATCGCATCGCCAGAGATCCGAAGTGCCAAACCATCAGCACGAGATTGTCCGACATGAGCTTTCAAGCTGTTACTCTTACACACATCGCATATAAGACATGAATATAAGGCATGTATACTCGCTGAGCATAGACACCAAATGATTTCACCGCAGCAGTGGATTTAGTGGGATCTATATCATGTACCAACGCAGTGGCGTATTGCAAATATAATTCGGTGCGTCTGTCGTGGAGAGAAGGCTCATTTGCCTCAGCATATAAACTCTGTGCGTTAGACGTACGGAAACTATCGTAAATTCTGAAAATAATTTTCATGAGATAACCTGATAACGCACATCTTCTTACGTGCACATTCACATGACTTGTCTCAAATAAGCTCCCGTCTGTCAAGGTGAGTCACCAAAGATCGTGTATTACGAATGTGTCTTATCACCGTTTCATAATATTTCCCAAAATTCAGCATTTAATTTTACAAGTAGGATAGTCCCGATAAAGTACCGACTGACCCATAATTAATTTGTTCATGCATCAGTTGTGTTGATTTAATATGAGATTTATTAGTTTCGTTGAATGAGTTCATAAGAAACTCGGCATAGCCTCGTTTCCTATGAAATCAGTAAACTCGCTTAAGAAATATCATATTAAATTAAATCATGACTCATGAATTATCCTCTATGTAACATTTTGTCAACAGCGTAAACCCTGATTGTGGACGTGACATTGCAAAGTATACTTTTCTAGCAAAGTATACTTTGAGGGAGAAATATTCAATTTAAGGATAAATTTATTAATTTTTATTATACTGAATTTATTACATTATCACAGCCAAAATGGCTGTGATAATGTAATAAATTCAGTATAATAAGTCTGCATACTTTTAATCATCAAATATATGCAGTCGTTAGTTCTGTATGAAATAATGCATTTCAGGAAAAATAAATGCTTACTCCCTCAAAGTATACTTTGCTAGAAAAGTATACTTTGCAATGTTGGTGAAATCGGCTACATATATGGGCCTACATGTGTCGCATACAATGAAACCTCTCTAAACCGGACACCCTGGGAGATCCCCAGGGTGTCCGGCTGAGAGAGGTTTCGCTGTAAATTAGGCATTTGATCATTTTGAGCCATACTTGTGCGCTATGCGATCAAGAACAAACATAAACACACAACAAATAAGACCACAGGTGTGTTCTTGGTGTCCGGTTTAGAGAGGTTCCAATGTAGTTATTTCGGCAATCAGCCATATAGTCTGTACATGACGTTGAATGTACCAATTTGCTTGAAACTTCATGTGCATGTTTATTATAATACCTATGCTCATTCCCTGTCCCATTCATGCTCCCTCGCTGCCGAAGGTCAAGGTCTTCAGAATACATTTTATTTGACAATATTCTATGGAAGATCCTAAATGTATGGAGCCCCACAGGGGACGTAGAATTATTTTTTTTATTAATTCGTTCCCACGAAATAACAATTCGTTCCCTCAATTTAACAATTCGTTCCCACGAATTAACAATTCGTTCCCTTAATATAACAATTCGTTCCCACGAAATAACAATCCGTTCCCACGGGAAAGAATTGTTAATTCGTGGGAACGAATTGTTATATCGTGGGAACGAATTGTTAATTCGAAGGAAGGAATTGTTAAATTGAGGGAACGAATTGTCATTTCGTGGGAACGATTTGTTAAATTGAGGGAATAAAATTGTTATTTCGTGGGAACGAATTAATAAAAATAATTCCATGTCCCCTGCGGGCTCCGTATAAATGAACCTCAGTGGGGCGTGGTAAGAGCGGTAATGCTATCGCTGTGCTAAATGAATATTCTACATGTACGATTCCCTTATCAAATCCTATCGTGATGTTCTGACTTATTATATATGGCCGCCTGACGAATTTGCGAATATCCTAAACCGTGTTTGACCTGTCTGACTTGCTCCCGTTTTCCTACTACATGTATTTCATTCACATGTATGATGGTATATGTCTGCCATCCACATACCGTGGTAATGGCATAATGTGATTTATCCCGTCAACACAGTGCGTATGTGCCGTGAAAGACGGTGCCGTGAAACATTTTTGATATCCAGTCAATAATATGTTTGCATTTTACAGCCATTTGTAGGTGTTGACGGGATAAATAGAATAGTAGGTTAGTGCCGTGAATGGGAAAAAATATCTGGCGCGGCACGGAAACGGGATGTGCTAACGGGATGAGCCTTGCCAGATATTTTTTCCCATTCACGGCACTAACCTACTATTCTCTATAACACAGTCTTCTTGCTACACCGTATTAGACGTTAAGACGAGATATATTGGACGCGATAATTAACGCGAAGTCTTGTCAAAAACATGATACTGCCCATTAGTGAAATCGATATTTTTTTTAATTTCTTTAATATGAACTCATTCAAGTTACATTTACATATCTTCACCAGTTCCCCTTCGTCATACGACATAACTCTTGGGCATTTGAGTTCATTTATGTCAGTCAGTGGCGCTAAATTTAAATTTCATCAACTTAACAATGATTTACATGGGCACGAGTAAAAGAGGTCATGCATGTTGGAGGATACTGGAATACTTGTGTAAAACAAAGTGCTAGTTCTGTAGCCTATTCCACTAACATTGCAAAGTATACATTTCTAGCAAAGTATACTTTGAGGGAGAAATTTTCAATTTTAGGATAAATTTATTAATTCTTATTATACTGAATTTATTACATTATTACAGCCATTTTGGCTGTGATAATGTAATAAATTCAGTATAATATTTCTGCATATTTGTAATCATCAAATATATACATTAGTTAGTTCTATATAAAATAATGCATTTCAGGAAAAGTAAATGATTGCTCCCTCAAAGTATACGTTGCTAGAAAAGTATACTTTGCAATGTTGGTGAAATCGGCTACTGGCCACGCCATATCATTTCATGTACTCGAAACCCGGCAACATTGACAATATTGACAACATTGTACACCGCTGTCCTTAGAGTTCACATGACTGTGATTACCACTGAACGCCTGCCTCTTTTATATGATCAAGTTTAACAGGCTCGGCTCGTAAACGGAATTTCTACTCGTGTCCTACCCTTCTCTGTTAAAATGATATCAAAATACACCAACCTGGTATTCTCCATTTATCAGATAAAGAACTTTGTATTGGCAGAATACATACTGACTTATAACATATTGCAGTATCAGGCATTGCCCTGATTCGAATATCCGGTTTACAATAAACTGAAAACTGAAACGTCGTCACATGGCGTTACCGAATTACGTCAGTGGGATGACGTCACGGAAAGAAGTCCACGTTATTTTCAACGAAAACAGTGCCATAATTGCGCATAAATAGAATACCATGCAAGCCTCGGAAGTCCTACGCGTTTCGAAGCCTTACCTGATAAACTTGATATCAAACGACACTAGCCTGGTATCCTCTATGTATCAGAAATCAATGAGTTGATGGACGATTTAATATCACGATAACAGACAGGACAAATATGAGTTTGGTAACGTCGGGTGGCTTTGAACACTGGAAATTCATGATTAATTGACGTCATTGCAGATGGTGATGATACATTTTTATGTTCAATTCACGAATAACCGAATGGTCTAGTTCGAGGTTATGCACAATTCATAAAGATGGAAATGAACAAAATGCATTTATTTTCCACCAAATTAGCTAGAATATATCGTATCAGGAAATCTAGATTTTCGAGATATATTTCATGTACTGTACTTTCAGGACTGCACACCGCTGGTTATGGAGTGCATGTTTGTTCCGCGGTGAAGACTCCTCGACTACTGCTGTTAGCGTGCCATGTGTTTATCATGATGAATTGCGTTAGTTTCTACTTTGCGAGGGTATTCTGCTTGACCGGGATATGACCGGGACATGACACTTAGTCACGTACATACAGCGTCTCCGTGATGTTGCCGTGGAATTTGGAAGTAAAAGACTACCGGCCTGACGCTTTCGTTAGCCAAAGATATATGTCCGAGAGGTTGCACTGTAATTAAGCACTCCATGAACAATAATTGTCATTTTCAATCGCGAACAGACAAGACAATGAAATAAATTACAGTTAAACCAATCTGAATTAAACACAATGAGATCCCCACAGAGTGTCCGGTTTAGAGAGGTTCTACTGTACCTTCGTTTTAATAAATACCTCAACAACTAATAGTCCCAGGAGCAAATTGACAAAGATCTGTAGCCTATTTCACCAACATTGCAAAGTGTACATTTCTAGCAAAGTATACTTTAAGGGAGAAATTTTCAATTTAAAGATAAATTTATTAATTTTTATTATACTTAATTTATTACATTATCACAGCCATTTTGGCTGTGATAATGTAATAAATTCAGTATAATAATTATACACACTTTTAATCATCAACTATATGCAGTCGTTAGTTCTATGACATAATGCAACTAAATGATTACTCCCTCAAAGTATGCTTTGCTAGATAAGTATACTTTGCAATTCTGATTAAATCGGCTACTGTTACGGAATTACATAATGTGACCTGATGGTTGCTTTAGCTGTTTATGAGTATTATCAAGAACAATTGCCTGTATGTGCTTTCTCGACATAATTCCATAACGACTAAAGGAGGGTAACAATACTGACATCCCAAACTTAAATATCGGCAATGTTTTACTGGGCATGTATATCTCCCAAGCAATGTTCGATGTCCTCGCGTGCCAAGCCTCCGCAAGATGCGCTAATCAGTGACACTCTCGGAATTTCACGGAATAAGTAGTCACAGCTGATACTGATCGTTGACAACCCAGAACATTTGTTTGAAACAGGTGAGAACGTTCAAACTATGTAACTTATATTGTCATGTGTCTTACTATGTTCATACATATACCAACTTTATTACCCAAAACGATAAATGAAATACGACAATGAGATGTAGCTGGTGTGATTGTTAGCGTCTGTCGATTTAGGTATTCCGTTTTGGAGCCAATAATAATTTGTTTTATCACCAGTGTCACTGTTCAAGGTGCATGATCACGTGGTTACAACAGCAACAACGTCGCCCACTCCAAAGTAAGTATTATTTGATATTGTCCTTAATATGCAACGGATTTTGATGAAATATGGCGCAGCAAACGCGTCTTCGTGAGATGCATTTGGTGGTCCAGGGAGTTTCTTCGCAAAAACGACAGAAGTTTGGGCGAAAATACAGAGACCACCAAATGCAGCTTAATAAGACGCGTTTTATGCGCCATATTGCATCAAAATCCGTTACGTAATAAGGAAAATATAAAAGAATATGTACTTTCAATCGGATGGATTCTGGAAGTTTCAGTACTTGTTGTTGTTGTTAGTACCACGTGATCATACACCTTGACTATTTCTGGTTCTCAAATTTACTAATTTTAACGTTGTCTTTTAGACAACTCCACTTCATTTGCCCTACTCCCCCAACCGTCACACTCACATACATTCCCTCTGAATATGTCTCTGCACTGGGAAAACGGCTGAAAGATCAATCACCTTACCTAGAATTGAGGGAGTTTTGAAAGATGGCCAAAGATATAACTGCAAAAACTGAGGACACTGCAAGAAAAGCAGCAACTGAAAAATGCAAATGAATGTTAGTTTGACAATCTACTTAATATCGTACTGAAACAGAATATTCTGGATAAGACCCAGTTACTATATAATGTGGATGGAAATGTAATTAGCACTGAGTACAAACCACCATTCATAGTTGCGAGTACATGCTCCTCAGCTACACCTTCAGCCAAAAGAAAAAAAAACATTGCAATAAGTTGGTATTGCAGTGTCGCGGGTATAGCTTTTTCAATATTCGTTGTATTTCCTGGGACGCAAATGATGCCAGATCTATTGAGCGGAGCCTCACTAAGTGCAATTGGCGAGGTCAGTGAATAAGAACGGCACAATAGCGATGCTTCGCTAATACCTTGAGTATCATATTAAATACGATGAAAGTGCACTGCAGCAGACTAAATTCTATTTGATGAACATACGTCACGTGTTCCTGTGAATCTTTTTGGCAGGGAAAATACAAAGAATATTATTGTATTTATCCTCCCTCATGTTGACTGTTACGGTCTCTTCTAACCGCTTTTTATCTATCGTTACAGTAGCGTGTTATACTGTCTGTTAATTGGCATGTAATAGCCAATATCTGAAACCCCTCTACACTCAAAACCTGATATGACAAGTATGGAATAAATCCGCTCAATCGCCATCCGGGTGATAAAGATGAAATGTTTGATGTTGGTATCAGTGATATAGTGGAGCTATGTGATACAGCAGCCACATGTCTACACATGAGGGAAGACAAATTGAAAGACAAGGAGGGCAATTAATTTGCGAAAGTTAAACCAGTATGGAAGACAATGAGCGACGTTGTCTCTGTCCAGCACCTCACCCTTGAAACATTAATGGACAAACTAACAACACATGAATCGCGACAAAACAAGTCACGACTAAAGCAAGCCAATGAGCCAAAGCGATTATCTGCATCACAGCAAAAGAACATGAGTCCGGAAATTGTACCAAAATGTATCACAACTGTAGATCGCAAGCAGGATCCATCGTCTCATATCAGACTCCGATATCTCAGATGCAGAAATTGAAATTGGCGAAGAAACATTATGCCGCATAATTATGTAATTTAGTTACATGCAGATCCAATTGTCTCCCATTTTCACACGGTATGTACGACCGTATAGAAATGGGAGACGATTGGATCTGCATTTAACAAAATGTAGGTTATGTTATAAAGGCGCTTAGTGTACAGCCTGTCGTTAATCAGCTAGCTTGACCATAAATCTGCAAATGCGGCCAATACATGTCTGTGATAAATGTATGTGATAATATGTTTATGACATAGCGTTTTTCATATCTGCCATCATAAGGCTGATATGAGAGCATATATGGAAAATGCCGCATAATAAGCTGAAGATTATTGTATCTTTAATGCCATCATAACTACTCCGAGGCCGGTCGAAATGGAGCCACTGACAGATGGCATACATTACCCATAATGCAAGAGCGAATTCTCACATACTGTTAGATACGAAAGTAATGGCTCGGTCAACTCAGGAACCCATCAGACGTTGCAAACTAATGTTTCCGTTTCTTGTAGTACATGAAATATATATGTACATCACACGGACGTCACGGTGCCAGCAGAACATACAAAAGCAATCCCATTTAGCATAGAGAACTATGATAGTTGCTGAGTCTTCGAAACGGCACAGCATGCCTTGCACAACGAGCGGTGTACGGTCACCAAAGTCAAGTAACAATGGTAAAAAAAACATGCATGTAGCGCAAAAGCACCATATTCATGAAGCATCAACTTTAAAAAACGGACATGCATGACAAATATGTGCGCACAGTTGTGACGGATAAATGGGGCTTATGCTATTTGTGACCAGTGCATGAGCTTCCATATCAAATAGCAGATTCAAGTGTCCTGCTATTGATTTGTAATGCTTGTTAGAAGCATGCCTGGCTTTTCAGTACTCTGGTCGCATAACTAATAAGCCCCAGTCTCCAATAACGACCACACATTATATGAGCATGAATACATTCATAAAACATGCACAGCAGAGCTCATAAACATTAAACATAGTGTAAACTAGATGGCCGCGGCCCGCATGTCGCACCCGCCGAGGCTTTCCTAGTATACCAACAACTTTACCAAAACATTTAACCCGGACGTACGTACGTACGTATGTACAGACAGATGTGTGTACGTATGTACGTACGACAATGTGTCGACTATATCGCGCTGTCCGCAAAGGGGCGCGATAAGTATGGCCGTATAATCCGTGAAACAGACAGTAGAGCCTTGTCGTGGTGCAGCAGTGATCACATTATTTGTCATTATAAACGTATCGGACACACAAAACCACATCCCAGGAGCACAATGTCCATGCGAGAGCTGGCCTCCATCTTACATGTATGATACGTTTATATCCGCGAGTTTTTATGCCGAGAGAAGGACCGAATGTCGAAATCGTTTTATTCACGACGTGTAAATGAATAGTATCTGATCAGCTCAGTGTATGGGACATTCTTAAATGGCGGTTTATTTTAAAAGCCATTTATGAATGTTACAAACACTGTAATGCTCAGATAATCAGTACCCATGTGTTCGATGGATACTTGTTATCACGTGAGCTACATTGTATGTTCTCTCCAGTACACATTCTACCATCTGTAGTGAGATTAAACAAACGGTTTGCGGCGCCTGAGTGGACTGTTTCGTTCACTGGCCGGTCCAACGCGGCATCCGTGCTATCATAATCTTTGTGTAATATACTTCATTGTGATTCGTGTTTCCTGCTGTTGCTGTGACTACTATTTTCCCGTTACTACATTTGGGGAATACTTGTTGTGGGGTTTTATATATTTTTTTTAAATATATTTCCCATACTATTGCTTTACTTTTAGGACCCCGTACCGCGAGCGCATATTTGAGACACATTGACCTCGATCGCCGCTATGTGCGTGCCATGTGTTTATCAGGATGTTAGGCGTTAATGTCGTCTTTACATGGGTTCATAGCCAATATTCATTCACACCGTCATCAATAAATAATGTTATTACATACCGCCAGTTAAGAAATTCCAGTACATTGGCATGATCAGATCAGATACTCGTGGGTTCGATGGATAATTCTGATCACGTGACGTATGTTCTCGCCAGTAAACAGCATGGCATCGGTTGTGAAATTAGACAAACGGTTTGAACATCAGGAACAAAAGCAAATACAACATGGTGGTGAATGTGACATTATTACTGATTATCACAATACTATGGGACACGGCATCAAAGTTATCCCGATTATGCAAATACAGCTCATAACTAGAGCAGCTTGAGCTGCATCAACGGTTTGAGCCTCAAACATTGATTTCATGTGTAACTAAGCTTTAGCCCAAGGTGTAAACTATCGGTTGCAAAAAGAATTTCTGAAGTTTTAGAATGAACAGTCCAACATTATTGTGTTCACATCATCACACCGATGTGGGGCCGGTTAGCTTAGAGGTAGAGCGATGGACTCGGAGCGAGGGATACCGGGTTCGATCCTCAGCCAAAGTTTTAGCTAAATGACTGAAATATCGACTACAGCAAAAACAATTGAAATCGAATGATAAATAACGAAGCTGACGTCACATCCGTTTGCTCTATTTTGAAAACTTGAAAAAATACGTTCATCTTTGATATCGAATAGAGCCGTAAGTAATCAAGATATAGCTCTGAAAATTATCATATTTCATGCGGCTGACACTCCCCTATCACCCTGGCAAGAAATTATGTTGCTGACAGTACTGTACAAATTGGAAAACGTTTGTAAAGACCACCCGTTATCAGCCGAAATTCGGCAAAATCGTTGAAAAGTATGTACATTTTTCAAATTCAAATGCATATAGCTCTTTTATTTGAGCAGATAGCCGAAAACTGTCAGTGAGTTTGAGATAGATTTACTATGACAAAGACATAGGATTATCAGAGTGTCAAATCTAACAATGGTCCGTTGTAGGTACAGTATTGTATTTATATACTAGCAGCAGGGGTTGATCCAGCATGTGGGGAACGTGGGGGGGGGGGGGGGAGGGGTGTTGTCTAGTTCCGAAGGTAACTCTTGCAATCTACTCCCGTACCGTCCGTAGACGACGGTACAGGAGTAATTGCAAGAGATACCGTTCGCAACTAGGGGGTTGTCCTATTTTCGAGCTCTTCAAAATGCACTTTCCTGCGTTTTACGGCATTTAAATTCAGACTCCAACTGGTGGTAAACTGTGATCTATGTAAACTCCGTGGCTGAACAGGGGGGGGGGGTTGCAACCCCGGAACACCCCCCCCCACCCCCCGCCGCCAGATCCGCCCCTGAGAAGTGCATATAAAATAAATGTTGCAACTTGTTGTGGGTCAGGCGTTGAATTGACGGTGCTTCATCTAAAAGTATTTCACGATCGTAACGTTAGTTACTATCTGCCTATCCACCGGTACATTTACAAAGCAAGACAATGGATACGTGTTTGAAAGTTTTATCCATTTTCCTTCTTGTGGCAGGTATGCTTGTCAACATTGATATTTTATTGTTTTAATTACTTTGCTTTATGTAATGTCTCGGTAAGGGTATACTGCACCAATCTTGCCAATATTTCTCATGCTTTTTAATTTAAAATAGGAATTAATGGCATTTTTGTGGAATTTATCGGGGTATAAACTTGGAAAAGTCGCGGGAATACTGGACGAAGCGATAACAAATTACAACTTTTTATTTCGAAAATTGTAATTTTGTAAGGCCTCGTCCAGTATTCCCGCGACTTTTCCAAGTTTATATCCCCGATAAATTCCACAAAAAGGCCATTCATTCCTTATAATTCCAGCATTTGAAATAAATTCATCAAGAAAATGTGTTTATTTTGACAGACGGCAGCCATTTGTTTACATTGACAGCACTGACAGCGCACCTGTAGAAAGTAGTTCGGCGTGGGAGTTTACTGGGATACAAATTTTGGACGGAGACTTGCAACGGGCCAATCAAATGTTAGGGAATTGTGTAAATATTTTTGTGCTGGAATTATTAATACTTGAGTATTGTGCTTGAAATCAAGAAGATTGATTGGCTGCGACTGAGCTGTGCTACAGCTCAGCCAATCAAACTGCTTGATTGCGAGTTGACATTGCCAATAGAAGTTCAGAAACTTTGCCATATGGGCAAGATTACCGCAGGTGGTTGTGTATGCACTGTCATAGAACACATTCGATAAACAATCTTCTAAATTCTCGTTATTATTCGCCAACAACTTGCATTGTCGCCGTCCAATGTGAGTGTTAATGGTACTGGAGAAATGTGTGTCATGTGTGGCCAGTGTGGCTCCTAATCCTCAAGAGCACGTCTACAGCCTCATATGGATATACACTTTAGGAATACAACCATGGGTTGTTGCGTAAACGCAACAGCCCATGGTGTTATTACATGTAAAGGTGTACCGCTTTGAGCTGGCGCGTTATTATTGTAAATATTATTGTAAACACGTGCTATTTTTAAATAGTTTACGTCATATGTTGTAGACATGGTATTTGTATACCAGCGCAAACGCATTAACATTCGATATAATTGATAATAATAGTAACATCGTTTAGTGCTCTAGTGGGTAGATCTGCTGTTTGGTGATCGGACGGTCGTGAGTTCGAATCCTGCCAAAGGCATATATTTTTCTCTCGCTTTTACTATTTTGGCGCCAGAGGTAACGCACACATCCCGAAATAGTCGTGCATTTACTTTTACACAACATTATAAAATACTTCACTTTGAACCTAATCATTGTGAAATTCATTCTGCACATTCGTGTGTTATTGTGAAAGTCCACCTCGACTCACTATAAATGCAAATATGTTACGGAGAACACCATGTCGAAAAATGAACCTCTCACTTCTGATAATAAGCAAATAAATAAATAAACGTGGATGCATGTAGTTCATAATTACCATGTCAATTGGTGTTACATGTAATAAAGATGCATTAAAAAGAAAAAGAAAACACAAAAACAATATTTAAAACAAATAATATATATATATAATGGCCAAAGTGAGGATCGAACGCATGCAGTGCAAAATTAAAATCAAGTGCCACCGTTGGCCGCCGGTTTACCCACTGCTCCAGTATGAGAAACTGTTTTGTCAATCGCAATATATCGATCATGACTATAACGACGCGCCATAATAAACAGGGAAATACCTACAGGAATTCCATGTTTATTTATACACCAATGTTTATTTATACACCAATGTTTATATAAACAAAGCATGTAAACAACGCCATGTCAGGCTGGTATACTTATACTTATCTTACATTTACATTGCATTTTATAATAGTTGTAAAATGTAAACAACCAAACCATTGTGTCGACTTTAAACTATCCGACTTTAAACTATATAAACGCCTGTCTTTTCTTTCAAAGCATCGCTTTGACATCGTGTTCATGTTTTTTAATTAGAAATTGATGTTTTCGTTGTTTAAACGTGTAAATCAACGAACATATCATCTTGGTTTAACCGTGACACGTTTTAAACATCGTTTTCTACATATAAAAACACCAACGATGTCAAAACGATGTGTAAAACATAGGCAATCATTCGTTGGGGTAACCAGGAACAAACCCGACCTGTATATTTTCAGTGTGCCATGGCTTCGACAATACGACGTTCAGCTGCATGTGGGTGACGGCCCCGCAGGTTGACTGCTCGATCCATGACGACCCGAAGGCCCCGATTTTCTGCGCCTCCAATAGCGTAACATACACCAACAGGTAGGTAGCTGAAAGGGGTCCCGTTTCACTTAATTTCGTACGAACAGAACATTCGTATGAATAGTTTTATTAACTTGCTTCTCACATTAACGTGACTAACTAATGCTACCAGTGTTCCCCTACATCTGCGCACCATTACATATGAGCATATCCACTAAACCAATAGTGGCTTGCCATCACATACATTTGCATGCAGTTATTTTCCCGCAACTGTTATTGGTCTTCTGATTCGACTACCGGGGTCACTGTCACTGTTCATTGTCGTATATGTAATATTATTATCCAACTCCCTATGAAATTCAATAGTTTGTTTCACTAATTTCCTGAGTTTTGACGTGCCAGTGCCTGGGCAATAGTTAAAACTATTTCACCCCTGACAATCATGACGTCATGGTTTTTGTCTAAATTACGTCGTAACATTCAACGTAATTTAGATCGGTCAATCGATGCGTCCCACGCCAAATGTACGTTCATTGAGATTGCTTAGCATACACTGTTTACAGGTTGAGTAATACAATAGTCAATCGGGGAACAGTCAAAACATGTTACCCTCGGTGCCGTGGACGTCCCGAAGCACCATTGCCCTCGGTTTTCTTTGAGGTATTACTTCAGCCAGGCAAAGTGTTGAAATAGCGACAATACGTCAATCAATCGAACACACACCCACTTAACCATTCAGTGTATCATTCAATCAATCAATATACCGATCAATCAGTCAATCAATCAATACCATATACCGATCAATCAATCAATATACTCGGCCGGTATGTCTGTCTGTATGTCTCAATCAATCAATCAATCAATCAGTTTCCATTTATTTTCAGATGTTTCGTCAGCCAAGCACATTGCAACGATAACTCAATTTTCGCCGTCCACGAGGGTGCCTGTGGGAGCAACGTTAACATTTCGTGCCCTCTCGATTTCGTCCACGGTCAGTTTAAACATCCACACGCCCAGCTGTGTAAATCTTGCCAATGGCCAATGTTTAACTCGAATCTTCTGTCTCAATGTGTATGATCGCGTGGTACTAACAACAACAACAAGTACCGATTCAAAGTACGTATTATTGTATAGTGTCCTTATTACATAACGGATTTTGATGAAATATGGCGCATCAAACGCGTCTTGTTAAGCTGCATTTGGTGGTCTCTGTATTTTCGCCCAAACATCTGTCGTTTTTGCGAAGAATCGACATAAATCTGTGCCAAACTCCCTAGACCACCAAATGCAGCTCCTGAAGACGCGTTTGCTGCGCCATATTTCATCAAAATCCGTTGCATATTAAGGAAAATATCAAATAATACTTACTTTGGAGTGGGCGGCGTTGTTGTTGTTGTAACCACGTGATCATGCACCTTGTGTCTGTGTAAGTCAACCTGCGCGACAGCCAGAAAATGGAGGTTATCAAACTCCATGCTCGATATATAGAGAATAGTATGTTAGTGCCGTGAATGGGAAAAATATCTGGCAAGGCTCAGGAAACAGGATGGGCTAGGTTCTGCCGAGCACATCCCGTTTCCGTGCCGCGCCAGATATTTTTTCCCATTCATGGCACTAACCTACTATTCTATGTATCCCGTCAACACCTACAAATGGCTTTAAAATGCAAAAGCATAACCCCAGCCACCGCGCATATTCATATGCAGTGATTAGGTCGTATTGACAGGATATCAAAAGTGTTTCACGGCACCGTGTTTCACGGCACATACGCACTGTGTAGACGGGATAAAAACCAATTTAATTATTTGGGTCTGAGCACCACGCATATAATAGCTAACGATACTATTATTGATATTGCAGTTTCTGATAGTTTCAAAAATAGAAGATCTTATATGAGAGATGGTTTAATATATTTAATAAACGAGTTTACTGGTTGCAAAAGAAAGTAGGCTATGCTGACTTTGGCGTGAAGTCAATCAAGCATTTGAATAAATACACATGTATCATAATACGTGTAAATCGATAGAAATGTTAAATTATATTAATGTATCGCATACAATTGGCGCTCACAGTAAATTAAGACAGTGTAATAAAAACCATAGTACACAAGTTTAATAAATATACTAATTAGCGTGTTACGGAAAACAGGTTTGGTGACCAGTACAGCTTCAAGCCCAACGGTCTACTCAAACACAAAAACATATTCACATATTTACAGTGAACAGGTTATGGCATGTATAAAACAAGTGATGCAACCAAACTGCCACCAGCTACACGTAGCTGGCAAACGTTGGGTTGCTTGCAATACGCTATGTTTTACATGATAACTTATGACAAAACCGCGGCTGGTGTCTCAGACACGAGCAGATGCGGACTGACCCAAAACTCGTGATATCAAATACTAATAGTCCGTTCGGTGTAGATATTAGTGATTAACCCTTTCACCCCTAAGTAACTGGAATGGATTTGACATGTTAATTTTGCAACCAATCAAATTGTCACAAAATAATTTTCAGACTAGTCCATTTATGAAAAGGGGGTGTTTTTTTTCTTCAAAATTATGAACATTACTTTCAAAAAGTGCAGATCCTGATGAGACGGCTCGTTACGAGCCGGCTCATCTGGATCTGCACTGTTTGCATAAACCGATATCGCGGGCTTTCGGGTTCAAAGAGTTAAATGATAGTGACTGGATAAAGAAACAATAATGACCCAGATCGGACTGTGCGTATGCGAAGGACGGTCAGGGTCTACATCAGTTCGTAGAGACAATAAGACCATTTTTGCCATATCAAATCGTAATACCGGGAGACTCGTCTGTCGAAATAGCTATAAACCGGGAACTCTCTAAATGAAGGATCTCACAATACACAGCGATTCCGCTGGGGAAAATAAAATAATCGCCACTTCAAAAACAAAATCAAAAAAATATTATTATTTTTTTTTAATTTAATTCTTTTTTCGAAAATTGCAATTTTTTATCGCCAATTGTTTATTTGTATCGCCAATTGCGAAAGTGGTGATCGCCAGCGGAATCCCTGAATACATATTAGTCTATTAGTTCGGTAACTCTGCATATAATAACAATACACATTGTGAGATCATTCCTTTCCGGCAATCTCCATATTTCATTCAGATTTCCCAAAACAAACGACGTCACAATAAATAGGGTTATTACGGCTGTTTTACATGTAATTTATGCAGTGCATTTTTTTATGATAATGATGGTGGTACTGTGTCCATTTAAAGGTACATACCCACTCAGTAGGCAAAACACTGTTCTTTATAGGAATTCAATAAGTGTATAATTGTGTCACTGTTCCACCAGTTCTAAAAATTACGAGTGCCCGCTATACAGATATAATCATTTAGTAATAGCTATTTTAGGCTATTTTCATATGCAAATGAGACATGATATTTTTTAATTATTTATTTTAATTAAATGCGTCACCGGAAAAAAATAATATTTTCGACAGATTATAAAGTATGATCATTGCACATCAAAATGTAAATACAGAGAATAGATAGTAATGTCCGTTAACATTTTAAGCAAACACGGTTATCGCCCCTGATATCATAATGAAAATTTACGTCTGATATAATATGTATACAAATGTCAATCAATACGTGGGGTAATAGTGAATGACTGTTTATTTGGCCAGAAAATGTCTAAGTTTATGTCTCTGATATAAAGAACATGTGCCTACTGAGTGGGCATGTTCCTTTAAAGACATCTACTGACATTTCATCCATGCTGAACATTGAGCTGTGAATACATTTATGCTGCTCGCATTTCGAATGTTTAATGGAATGCTGTTCCATATAATTGCACAAGAGTAAGACAGACTACCTTTAAATAATTCTGTATTAGGTCTAGGAACATGCAGGGCCTCGTTTGTCACCGATCTTAGTGTTACTTTAGTGTTCTCCAGGCGTGTTGATTGCATAATACACAGTTCACTTAAATATGCGGGAACTAATCCATTTAGGGTTGTGTACATTATTTTAGCTTTCTGCAAACATACAGTTTCATCAAAACTTAAAATGTTTAGTCTTGTCATTGCTGTAACTAAATCGGAATACTCGGTACCAAGAATAATTTTGCATGCGCGCCTTTGCAATTTTATAATTTTTGCTCGATTTTGATTTGATGAATTATACCAGATCATACAGCAGTAATCGAAATGAGGCTGTACATAAGCTTTGTAAAATAGCAATCTATGCTCTACAAAGAGGAAATAACTAATTGTTGATAGCAACGAAAGATACGAGGAGACTTTTTTAGAAACAAAGTGAAAATGGTCATCCCGCAAGCAGATTTTCATTAAATTTAGTCCAAGGATTGTATCACCAGTAGTGATTTCCAAATTTATATCATTACATTATGTCAAGTGAATTTCATTTTTATCCGTATTGTTCTTCTCTACCTGGTTGAAATAATCATTACTTTTGTTTTGCTAGTATTTAAAAGCATACCATTTGTTTCGCACCACAGTTTCATTTGATTTAATGCAATTTGCAAATTAGATTCTACCTCATTAATGCTACTCTGGATGTGTCATATAAATCAGTTCCTGTAGCAGACGCAGACAGCACAGCAGGCAGATCATTATAGGATGAATGGCCTTTTTGTGGAATTTATCGGGGTATAATACTGGACGAAGCGATAAAAAATTACAATTTTCGAAAACAAATAAAGTTTTTTTTATATTTTTTCGAAAATTGTAATTTTTTAAGGTTTCGTCCAGTATTCCCGCGACTTTTCCAAGTTTATATCCCAGATAAATTCCACAAAAAGGCCATTCATTCCATATAATTCCAGCATTTTAAATAAATTCATCAAGAAAATGTGTTTATTTTCCGTTTTCTTAAGAATTATTTTAACTGCGCGTCACGGTTACGGAAAGTAGTTCGGCGTGGGAGTTTACTGGGATATAAATTTTGGACAGAGACTTGCTACGGGCCAATCAAATGTTAGGGAATTGTGTAAATATTTTTGTGCTGGAATTATTAATAAATAATAGTACAGACCCATGGGGCACGCCGCGTGTAATACACATATCTTCTGATTTGGCACCATTAACTGAAGTTACCTGTTTTATTTGCTTCAAGTATGAATTAAACCACATTAATGATCACTAAATCGGTAGCAGTTAAGCTTTTGTAAGAGGATGTCATGGTCTACCATGTCGAATGCCTTTCGAAAATCAACCTGATTCTGTTGAGTGGTTGCGCCGAAAACCACTTTGCGATTTATGTAATAAATTGTAGTTATTTAAAAAATCTGTCATATGTGTATTTACATTTCGGTCAAAAATATTTACACAATTCCTTAACATTTGATTGGCCAGTAGCAAGTCTCTGTCCAAAATTTATATCCCAGTAAACTCCCACGCCGAACAACTTTCCGTATTAACCATGAGGCGCAGTTAAAATAATTCTTAAGAAAACGGAAAATAAACACATTTTCTTGATGAATTTATTTCAAATGCTGGAATTATAAGGAATGAATGGCCTTTTTGTGGAATTTATCGGGGGGGGGGGATATCGCTTCTTCCAGTATTCCCGCGACATTTCCAAGTTCATACCCCGATAAATTCCACAAAAAGGCCATTCATTCCTATAGTAATTGGTAAATACATAACGTGTTTACCGCATTGTTGTGTTCTTAAATCGGGTTAGTATATAGATATATATATATTGTACAGTACGTGTATGTGTATTACCCAACGGTTGAAGCTTGGTTGCGAGTTGGCATTACACCAATTAATGTTCAGAAATGTTGATAATCTACTGTCTGTTTCACGAAACCTGCCCAAATTTTTGGAAATTGATTCTGAAATGATCTAAGAAAATAAAAGTTACATTTTGAAAATCGGTCAACTATTTATGAAATTAGAAACATTTCTCCATGTTAAATCCCAATAGGCATCTTCACAGAGTGAAGATGTCTATGTGGATTTAACATGTTGAAATTGTTGTGTTTTTGTTGCAATAAAATCAATATTGGACCAAATTTCACGAAATAAAAAGTAGGCTCATTCTTAAATTTTGCTATAATTTAATATTATCGAAAACATATATTCTTTTTGCATTATTTATATAGCCATAAGATTTGGGCAGGTTTCGTTAAGATTAACGCCGGTGTCTGTGTAGATAATTAACATAGAGAACGCAAGGTACATATACATGTAATATACACTGTTACATGACTGCCGTTGTTCGACACCGCTTACAGCCGTGTTCAAACAGTAGTATATAGGGAGTCAAAATGATACCACCTAACGGTGGTATCATTTTCCCACCCTATATACTACTCCACCGCTCCCCGAAAAACTCCAAAATTGGTTAACGAGGAAATTGTCACCCGACAGCAAAAACGTGACAATTGGTGTCATAAATACATAAATTGAAAAGAGGTCCAATTGAACAGATAATCTCATAGGTTATATACGCCAGAAATATAAAGTGACAAAATGGATAATATAATACGCAACCATATGGAATCTTATAACGCTGTTAAAGAATATTACGGTGTTTCTACAACATTAAAACACTTTAAAATGAGAATAATATGCAATATAGAATACATGAAATATCAACGTAATTTATTACGCTCCGATAAAAACGTTGCATTTACAATATTATACCGGCAGTTGTGTCGCTGGTACAAGGATCAAATTTGCGAAATGAAGCGACTAAATAGGATCGGAGAAACACTACGGAAACATTATCAAAATGATATTATTATAAAACCGTTTAAAATCAACGATTCGTTTACGGTTCGATATTGCTTTTAACGAAGAAATTATTAGAAGAAATCATTAATGCAATTTAAATGCGTCCGCGTGCGATAGTTTATTTTCCAACACGGCATTTTCCTCCTCCACTATAGCTAATTTATTTCGCAGATCAGCAACTAATTCTACCAGCTCCAGTCTACCACGTTCCCCCCTAGCCACAGGGCAGCGTAGTTGCTTATGTCTACACAATGTTTGGGCACTAACGAACTTACAGGGGCATCTGGGGCATTGCAATTGTGGGGCGACACAAGGAAACTTTCTACGTCTCGATATATGCCTTCGTAGATAGTCTTTACAAGCAAAAGTCTTACAACAAGTAGCAGACTCCATTTTTTTTGTATATATATGTATATGTTTATGTTTAATTGGACATGAAAAAAACATCATGTGTACATTTTTCATGTCCAATTGAACAGATAAATCTCATAGGTTATATTACAGAAAATATGATAACTCCAGAAATATAAAGTTTGAGAAGAGAAGCCGAATCTCTAGGGATTACTTATAGTAAACGGTTGAGAGTTAGGGGGTTGACAAATCTTATAAATTCCACAAAGAATGAGGCGTTTATGAAGCGGTTTACCCGCGCCCACAAACGAGGAGCCTTTAAAGACCTGTCACTAGCGGAGGAAGTTGGTAACAGAATTCAAAAAGAAAGTATTGCGGGGTTAAGGGCCAGTGTAATCAAACCTTCAAGCACATCCCAAATTAGACTCACAGGCAACCCAAATAATAAGAAAAAATCTATCGTTCGCGCGATAGTGGAAAAAGGTGAAGAAATATTGGGGGCTCACGATGAAACATTGGAAAAGGTAGAAAATGGAAGACGGGTAGTATATTATCCTTTCGTAAAAACATTGACATCAACGAGTCTGAACGCATGTCCGATAAAATCGCTCCGTATCTAACAACACATTTTTATTTGAGATATTCATATTCTTACAAGCTAGAACATATGGAGGAAACTAAAAATGGAAAACCTAAAACTATAATATTTCACAAAAATCTCGGTGGTAGCGAACCACTATCACAAATGAAAACCGTTAAAAAATGGTTGTCAGATAAGGAGCAAACACGAATAATGTCCGATAAAATAGACAGACCGAATACAAAGTGGAAGTTTGTAAGATGGGTAGAGGTTTTTGTAAAGTTAATACAGGGCAGTAGGGGAATAGATTTGGGACTACAATCCAAAGAAGCAGCAGGAGGAGAACTTCCAGAATGGTTGAGGAATAGAAAAGGTATGTATTCTTTAGATAAGTATAATGACGACCTTTGTCTGTTCAGGTGTCTAGCTATGCACCTTGATAAAAAAGATCAGACCTGACAGATGTACAGAAAAAGCGAAAGAACTTAGTAAGCAATATTTCGGTAGTAATGTGGTTTCACCAATTCCTTTTTCCGATCTGAAAAAGGTTGAAGAGTTTTTTAAAATTGGTATAGAAGTATATCAACCCACCAAATGTGACGTATGGTGGTTGAAAAAGGTACCAGCGCACTATGATGCAATAGGTAATAAACCAATGACAATAGGACTGTTTAATAATCACGCATTTCTGATAAAAAACCTTAAAAACCTATCTAAAATTTACGCCTGCGATAATTGCAAGCAGAAATTCACGAAAGCGAGTAATATGAAGAGACACGGACCAACATGTATGAGAGGTGAGACAAAAGTAATATGTGATGGTAATTATTTAGAGCGCCCGCGTTCGTCGTTCGAGAAAGCGTTCTACCCAAAAGGTTCTAACAGTTATGGTGCGATCGATTGGATGCACTCTGTGGAAAAGCGGGAGGGAATTCACATTCACCACGAACAGTGCGGACACGGAGGTGAACGATGGATTTTAGGAGCTCCGGTAGATGGATACTGTCCAGAAACCAATACCGTATATCAATATCACAGCTGTTACTGGCACGGGTGTGAGATTCATGCAAAGCATAAACAAGAAGAACGCGCATCCACAATGAGAAGAAATAAAGTTATTAGAAAAAAGCAAAGAATTCAACCTAGTAGTTATGTGGGTATGCGAATTTCAAAGAACGGGTAAAGATATAAAGATCGGTTGCGACACTACTCTTTATCCATAAAAGATAGTATACGATTTTGAGGCGTATCTCCAGCCAGAAGTTGAAACTACCGGTAATAGTTTAGAGTACGAAGCTGAGCACGTTCCGGTAAGCGTTAGTATAGGAGATTATTTCTCAGGAACAGTAACTCATATTTGTGATAAAGATCCCGCAAAACTTATAGAAAAATTCGCAGAAGATTTGAAAGTCAGGGGAAAAGCTATAAGAGAAGAAGTATGGTCAAGATACGAGTTTAATACGGAATATTTACGTGAAAAACAAATCGCCCAGATCGAACAGTGGATAGATCAAGTACCGGTTATAGGTTTTAACAGCAGTAAGTACGATATAAACTTAATAAAGAAATATTTAGTAGGTGAACTGTCATCAACAACGAAGAAAGTAATGGTTGGAAAAAGGGCGAGCGCGACAATATTTCTATTTACTCCGGAGTTTAGATTTCTTGATGTAATACTTTACCTCGGACCCGGTGTAAGTTACGATAGTTGGATAAAAGCCTACGATTGCAAAGGACAGAAATCTTTCTTTCCTTACGAGTGGTTCGATTCTACAGACAAGCTGGATTACCCGGGACTACTGGATATAGAGAATTGGTATTCCAAACTATCTGGGAAAATGTTACTAGACGAAACAGAATTAAGCAAATGTCGTAGAATTTTCGAAGAAGAGAATATGAAAACTTTCAGAGATTGGTTGAAATATTATAACGATTTAGATGTAGCACCGTTCCTAGAAGCTGTGGGAAAAATGTGTGAATTTTATAAACACAGGGGTGTAGATATTTTCAAAGACGCGGTAACACTACCGGGTGTGGCTATACAATATTTATTGAGAGGAACCATTAAAGAACAAAAATCTTCAAAGACGATTATACCCGAGGATGCTCTATGCGCGCCGAAAGAAAGAAGAAACATACAAAATGATGAAAGACGCTCTAGTTGGTGGTCCATCGATAGTATTTACGCGATATGCGGAAGCCGGTGTTTCAAATATTAGAGTGGGTTCCAAACCTTGCGAGGCTGTTTTGGGGTACCACGCAAACGCGTTATATTTATCTACGTTAAATAAAGAGATGCCGTGTGGGAAAGAAACTATACATCATATAAATAACCCACATAATCCTAAACTTATTAAAAAGTTTAGTAAAAGAGTTTTATCCGGAGACTGGTTTGGGTTTGCGGAGGTGGATATAGAAGTTCCACACAACTTAAAAGATAAGTTTTCCGAAATGTCTCCACTTTTTATAAACAGAGAAGTAGAGGTTGATGAAGTTCCCGCGCACATGTTAAAATATTTAAAAGATACTGGCCGAACTAGAGGAAACGGAAGAAAATTGGTGGGATCTATGTCGGCCACTAAAGTATTGCTGTACGGGCCACTGTTGAAATGGTATTTAAAACACGGCCTAGAAATAACGGGAGTTCATCGTGTTTTAATTATATTAGTGGTAAACCCTTCGAATGGTCCACTAAAGAAGTTACAGCCGCAAGACGAACGGGGTACGTAGAACCGAATAAGAAACCGGTGGCCGACATAATGAAATTATTAGAAACTCGTGTTGCGGAAAAATGATAGAGGCAACGGAGAGACATTTAAATACGACATATACGCGAGACGAAACCTGTGTTGACAAAGCATTAAGATCCGCGTATTTTGATGATTTGGAAGAGATAGGAGATGCGTACGAAATATCTTCAAGAAAACCCCGGTGCTCAGTAAAGAGACCATTCCACTGCGGAATAGCGGTTTATCAACTACCTAAATTGAGAATAGAGGATTTAAAATGAAAGACGGCGTTATGAAAACGTACTGTCAACGAAAATTAGGACAATCGGCGTACTACGATAAAAGACGCGTGCTATCGGACGGAATACATACGGAACCTCTTTAAAGACTCTGACGATCCGGGGGTAACTGGGTGTCAAAAGGCACCGCAAGAAGTTCTTCGCGAACAAACCCTCGAGAGGGCCCATCATCCAAATAGTAGAGCACGGGCTCATCGGGTTTGGTAATAGATCGATCTAGATGATATACATTGAGAGACCACACGGGATCAGTCGTGCGGCGGCTGCCACCTTCGAGCTCTCCCGGTTGATAGAGGTACCGGACGTCAATATCCGATGGAAGCCGTTGCTCCTCTAAACCAACGGGTCGCCCGCGCGAGACGGCAGAGGGCTTGCTCGTCACCCTTTTAAACTTGATAGCATCTATGGGCTTCTTACCTATCAATCTGGTCACCTCTCCGTTCAGTGCGGAGACCACGGCGGGCAGTCTGGCCACCCACTCGGTCGATCGCGAATGAGGGTCTACAAGTTCTTTAGCGTATTGGTGTCCGAACAGTCTCTCAGCCAGGGTTCGATTGAAGCGCTTCACGATCCCCTGGTCGAGGTGAATGTTGACGCGGCCGCGTCTGATAGAAACTTTGTGCTTAGACAATAGATGAGAGACCGCGCCCATGAACTCACGGCCGGGATCGACCTGGAGAAGATTCGGCCATTTGAGAGGACTCCTCTTATATATTCGGGAAAGAGCCTCGGCCACCTCCTTAGACTCTTTAGTGGCCAACGGCTCAGCCCCCTTATAACGACTCGCTACGTCAACGATTGTCAGCGCGTACTTGTACGTCTTGCGACCGACGCGATCGTGAGGGAGAAACAGGAGATCCGCTTGGTGAACTTGGTTCGGAACCGGCACGTCGAATTTCGGGCGCGGATTATTGTGAGGCGCGGGTAAATAGATCTGCCAGATGGCCTGCTTCTTGAGCCATTCCTTGACAGCGTTTTCGGAAACCTTGGTCGCCGCCGCGAGGTTCTTGATGGCCGCGAGTCCCTTCCAGTAGCCGCGTGGGCTATAGTACGTATTCGCCAGCTTGCGCGTTAGTTTGGTATCAAGTTTGCGCGTGTTCATCGTAATGCGAAGTATTCTAATATATCGGACAATCTCCAACATGCACCCACCAGTTCGTCCGGTAACTGCGTCGTTATTAATAATCCTTTGTTGGAAGTACAATCACATTTGGAGGTTAAGTTCTGAACGAACTCGGAGGAATCTAATTCATCGATTGGAGTTGAGGAGGATTCTAACATCCGCTTTGTGAAAAGGGTGGCCGCTTTTCCGTCCTCGCGCCACGTCTCGAGAGAATCTTGGGCCAGACGAATCATACTCTTTGCACCAGCTATACGATGTTTTTGGGCAGTGTAGCCTACATCGATCATAGCGTAATACAGTTCGTCAACTAACATCGTTCTATATATATATTTATAAAAAAAATGTTTTTTTATTAATTTTGTAAAAATTATTAATTTAAAATTTCGATTGAATATAGTAGCCGACGAAACCCACCACACCCATTCCCACGACGATGAACGCGATCTCGCGGTCTTTTTGGGCCTCTGACGGTACATAGAAATCTGAAAGTTGGGGCTTGCGATCCAGCGGCGCGAGACTTCTCTGCGGATATGCCAGCGCGTACTCGCGGTTGGCTTCTTCAACGTTCTGGAAAGTTTGCGCGGCGTGATTCTCGCGGCGAAGCTCTTCGTTGACCCAGTCCAGATGGGCGGTTCGTTTTCGTGACCACGCTTCCTTTGCGCTATTGAGTTGTTCTACAGCTAAATCGTGACGCTTGCGCTCCTCATCCACGTTCGAGTTTTGTAGTTTAGAGAATAGAAAGTTGCTGCCGCTGAACGCCAATGCGTTCACGAGCGCTCCTCCTACTATTATTCCGATCGAAGCCATTTTATTTCCATATATTAACAGGTAGAATTCCAGCTATAATTAGATAATCTCGGGTCCAAACTGCGGCAGCTACATCTAAGGTCACGAGCCCTACGTCTCTCGCAGTAAAGTCCAATTTGGGAGCGGGCCCTCCTAGGGTCATCTTTGATAGTCGAGCGTACCCGATACTGAGACCCGATATCACCACGGCGTGATAAAGCGCATTCAGTATCATTTTACCATCGCGTTCAGCCATTATTGCATATAAAAGGGATCGCGTTTAACGTTTAAATGGGGCGCATCCAACAGTGTTGGGGGTTGTTTTTTCAATTTCAACCTCGTTGATTGCCTGTTGTTGGAACGGTAAAGCACATACAGGGTGCCCACAACCGACAGACCAACAACAACAACCCACGGGATCCAATCAGTATTGGGAGTTGGAGCAATCGGTTTCGATCAAATAGCGATTGGGGGAGAAACAGCTGCCACCGGGTGTTTTGTCGTCTCCGATTGCAACTCCAATCTCAATTGGAGTTTGACCTCTCGAAGCTCGGCGAGTATTTTATCTTGTTTAACTTTTCGGGTGGCAGCCGCCGCCCGCCCAGCTGCCTGTCTTTTTAGGTTTTTATGTCGTGCTGTTGAGGGTTCATCCAACGTGCTCTGGTTCAACTCCAATTTCGATTGGGTTGAGTGTGGTTCCGTCACTCTCGCAGGTGTGTCTTGTGTCATCATTTATAATATTAGGGCTTATAGTTCGTGGGCATATATGTCCAAATTGACAGTGTTTACCCGTGGTCAACGTGGTTGTCAGCGGAGCTAAGTACATTCCAAACTTGTGATAAATTGAGCAGCATGCCGTTCTAAGAGTCTGTACTATAAAAGGGTCAGTCTCTAGATCGCGAATCAACCCCGCGGTGTCTGGTATAGGGAGAAGTATACTAACGGTGGTAGCGTACAAATGAATAGCCGCCGATCCGAGAGTTTTTGTCATCTCCGCACCTAATTTGGATTCGTATCGCGCGTACATCGTATCGACCTCCGCATCTGACATCTTATCCACCTGACAAACTGAGAGACGCCTACCGAGATAATGCTCCGACTGTCCCCCAGCAACCAGCGCAGCTAGACGCTCGCGACGCGCCGCGTTTTCATTTTCTTTCGGGACCGTATCGGCAGCCGTGCCGGCAGTCGTGCTGACAGGTGTTCCTACAGTTTCAGTCGTGTCGGCAGTCGGAGTGACTGTTTCTTCCATTAGCTGATCGAGAAGTTCGTCGCAGTTCATTATTGCTAATTTTCTTAAAATTAATTTAATTATTCTTACAAGTCTCATAAGTCTAACATATTGCCAAGCCCACCACCAGATACTTATGATCACCGTTATGCTCGCAATAAAGCTCGCAGCGGAGCAACAAATTCTTAGCAATTGCTCAGCATTGTTAAGCATTTTCTCAGCATTGTTAAGTATTTGTTAAGCATTGTTCAACATTGTTCAGAAATTGCTTAGCATTGCTCAGCATTTGTTCAGCATTGCTCAGCATTGTTCAGCATTTGCTCAGCATTGTTAAGCATTTACTCAGCAGTTACTAATTAATTACATTATAAGCAGTTGGTTGATCAGTCTTTAGCAGAAGCTTGGTGTGCTTAGTTTCCGAAAGTATCTGTCGAACCTCCAGGCGCTCCTCGCGCGTTGGGATAACGTCGTTCTCTCTAAGACATTCATCGAATGAGTCTCGGTCCTTGCAGTGGAAGAGGACGACCCATTTCGTTTGCTCGCGCAGATCCTTGAGGACGGCGTTGTACTTCTGAGTGGAGATCCATACGCTTTGCCTCGCATGGCGGCCAGAAAATGCGAGCTCGGAGAGCATGTCCTTCTTTTTGGTCATCGCCGCCTTGGCCGAGCAATCGTCAGTCACGTATAGGGTGGGCTCTCCCTGGAATATTTGATAGAAGACACGCAGCCAACCGTGAAGCCTGTCGCCGGGGTCAATAACGTATACCTCAGGGTCGGTCCATATCCACGGGCGCCGTTGATAAGTCTCGTTGTGCCGCACAGTGGGACACATGATCACAATGTGACGAAAGGCATCGCGGTAGGAGCCCTCTAGCAAGTCGAGGATGAAAACCGTTTTTCCGCATCCTGTCTGCCCACATATTATGGCAGAGTGGGCATCTCCAATCGTGAATTGATATTGATTTTTAGTAGAGTGCTGAGACATATCGACCATCTTCTATATTGAGTTGCGCGTCTGTAATTATATATAAGTACACGTTCAATGGCCCGGCTCCATCCGCCTCTTTGGTTATCTGGATCGTCACACCCTCACTAGCGTTCTCAACTTGACGTCCGTAACCGTGCATTTGGTTGTCGTCGCTGGCTCGCATGTCTAGCCATAGCGCGTATTTGGTAGTCAGAAAATCCGAGAGGGAGACGTCCGAGAGCTGCAGGTCTTTGGCAACCGCGGCAACCTCCGGGGAACGCTTAGAGCCGGAAACAAAATGTTTTCTTACTTCGTCCCACTGCTGGTGCGCGCGAAGACCCGCGCTGTAGAGTTGATTGGGTACTCCCTCGATCGTCACCTCTATCTTCGTGATTTTGTGGTTATAAAATTTGTCGGATTTTCTATCACCGAGCGCGAACCGACCCTCCTCGAACAACATCAGTATACCTTTCATCGAGCGGGCGGGTACGTTGACGTTAATATTCCACAATGTGTCGCTTTTGTCTTTCGTCATCTTGCGGTGGCGAAGAACTCGGTCGTAAAGTATGGCAACGCGCCCGACATATTGGGATCTGATTAATCGCCCGAGTTCGGGCATCGTGACCATGTCGTACTCCAGCGAAACATTGTCGATCGTATGCTTAGATGTCATGTCAGTGGCTATGAGAACTCGGCCGTAGTCGTTGAACGTTAGTTCGTATTCGAGGCGGTCCTCCAAAGCGCTCTGATAGTAGGGCATGTGACTCTCCAGCAACTCAAAGTCGAGCGGGATGTAGAATCGGTTGCCGTAAGTGGCCGCGACCGCGTTGTCGTTCGCGACGTTATCTACCTTTTCTACCTGCTGGTTCTGGTCGATCGTCGATGAGTTGTTCGTAATAACGACACTCTGTCTCACACCTTTTGCCCCGAGGGGCTCACGCAGTCTGCGATATGGATTGAGTTTGCGACCGTATTGACTCGAAGACATAATCTATTAAACCTGTATGGTTTTGTCTTTAATATAATAATAATTATTAAAGATAGCTGGTCTCGATATTGGCATGGACGAATTCGATCGCACTACGGGCGACCGAGACGATTACCTCGATGATGATGACTTCGATAATATGCTCGATGATGACTTCGAAGAAACGACCTTCATAGAGACCTCACCCGAGAAGTATCCGTTTCCCGGGTGGGCACACGAGAATACACCAGAGAAGAATTTCTTTCCACCCGTGACGAAAACACGTTCACGTTTATTCCCGACACCCGAGAAGTTTCGGAGTAATACAACTTTACATACATGGGAGGCCCCACCCGAAACTCCGACATGGGCGGGCGGTGCCGATATTCCTGCGGGGATCTCCAAGGGTGAGCTGGCCGGACTCGTGGAAACAAATTCTCTGGTGAAACGGTGGGAGAGTATAGTGTCTAAACACGGCATCAAGGCCACGTTGGAGTTTCACAGCACTAAAAGAGGAGACCTGTGGGTTAAATGGGGTAATAGCTGGAAGTTGCTGACGTACAAGAACGACCCGACCAAGTTCTTCAACCCCTCTTCAGTGAGCCGATATGGAGCAGACCTCGCTCGAGCTCTCGGAGTGCTCGATGATCGGTCGCGGGTGCCTAAAAAAATTGTAAAAACCATGCAGGATACCGACGAAACGCTGGCGAAGACGGCCGCCGCTATAGAAACGAGCGATATCAGCGAGGTCCCTCGTATAGTCACCGACGCTATTAACACGGTGGAAACCACGGTCAACGAAATAAACGGCACGAAGTATGACCCACCGTTACCTCTTCGCGAACTCCTGGGACTCAATAAGGTTCTGCAAACGGGACGTGGTGAACTAGTTAATAACCTCTCCAAACTCACGGAGCTGGACGAACATATCGAGCAAGAAGAAAGAAAACTTGGGGAAGCCCGTGGCGATAGAGAATCTACCGAGCGGATCAACAAACTCCTGAGGTCGTTGCGGGACGAAAGAGAAGCTCGCTTAGCGGCTGTCTCAATTAACCGTGAGACACTCTCTGGACAATTAAGTCGTAGCCACGAATCAATCACGAGTATACTGCACGAGGACACGACACTCGGTGAACGTCTTCGCACTCTGTTCAGAGAGAAGGGCTTCACAATAGTAACCATCCTCACAGCTTTCACCATGATTATATCGACCCTAATTATATCTATATCGTCTCTAGTTCTATCTATCACTGGTAGTTCGGCACCAGCACCCGCGCCATCACCAGCGCCAGCACCAGCGCCAGCACCAGCGCCAGCACCAGCGCCAGCACCAGCTCCATCCGGTGGAGTCAAAGAATGGATAAAAAAACAACTAAAAGCCCTCGCCAATCTCTTGGCTAAATTAGCAGGAAAGTTGGCTGCCGCGCTGCCTGGGTTGATCGGGGGTCTCCTCTCCTTCTTGCTATCTATATTATCAAAAACGGCCGGATGGCTCGCCGATAATGTTTGGGCTCTAATCGTGGCAATCGCCGGTCTCCTACTTTTAGCCTCCCGAGAGTTCCTAAATCCAAAGCACAAATAGTCCGGCCGCCACGAGGGCTACGACGAGCCCTAATTTCTCCTCCTCGTGGGTTGTGGCACTATTTTCCCCTGTTCCAATCCAATCGCGTTCAACAGTGTTGAGGGGGGAACTTGCCTGTCCTATTGCAGAGGGTGAAACAGGAGCGGAACTCGGTGGAACACTGGGTTCGAATGAACTTGATGGGGGGCCCAATTCGTGAATTTGCGGTTTTATGAAATCGGTTCCATTGTCGGGGGTGCGCTTGATGATATCCGCGTTCACGTTCCCGTTGTGGCCGATTTTTTGATTGACGGTGGCGATTACGATCTGATTATTGTAACCGTCATCCGGGTCGTCTCGTAGTATCATATCGCTCGGTGCCATATAAAGACCTATTCCGAATACGTAGTCTACCGGGGTGCTGGCATTCTGCAAAACGTCTTGATACTGCTCGATCGCCTTCTCCAGGTCCACCTTAACTGAGATGGCGTCCTCTACGAGTGCCAAGAATTGTTTTTGCGCGTCAAACGCCGTTCCCGTGCCTAGTATAGAACTGCGAGTTTGCTTCTGTGCGCCGAGGATGGCCCAGACGTATGTCCGAATGGAGTCGTTGAGGCGAGTAATACCGGCCTGCGTGAACCCCATACCCTTATCTAACATAAATGTACCCCACGCGTCCCGGACCTCAGCAGCCTGCTGTATGTAATCTATGTGAGCTCGTTTCGGAGGTAACCATTCGCAGGATGAGACGCCGCAGTGCCGACCTCCAGATACTTCCGGCCCGAAGGTCATCGTCGCGGGATCAAAATTCCCGGCGTTCCGACTAACGATGTGGTCACCCGATCGATCGTGTCTAAAATCAGTCTGCGTCCAATTTCCGGACTGGCCCCGAATGAGAACGTCCCCGACGCCAGGAAATACTTTCTGTCTCCAGTCCGCATCTTTTGAAACGTTAAATTCGTTACACAGTCTTTCGAACGCCCTACGATCGTACGTGTTGGAAATGGGATTCCATGCGTCATCTTGAGGTAGTGGAATACCTAGTTCTTTGATAATCCTCCTAATGGTGTAATACGCGTGAAAGTTGTAGACACTTCGGAGCATGACATTCTCGGATGTCAGATGGTCTTGATGCGAAACTCCGCATCCGGCCGTTGCGCACCATACGGCGAAGTTGAGCTGATTCTGCCAAAACTGCATTAGTTTTGCTTTCCACCCGTTCACGGCCTCCATCGTAGTAATCTTGGGCAGCCTATATTGTTCAAAGATGTCGGGAAAATTGGTGGTAAAGCCACTTTTCGGTCTAACCGTTACGGTTGGGTGTACAAGGTGGTTAACAACGTATTTTTGCGTGTATTTACCTCCGACCGCGTACTTCGCATCAGAATTAAAGCTAAATGCTTTGGTATCCATCGAAAGATATTATTATTATGTTTGCTACTATCGCTAATGTTCAAAATGGGAGTTGTGAACTTCAAAAGTCAATCGACAACTGCTGCGGAAAACGCCGGGTATGCCTCAGATCAATCACCTTCACGGTTGGGTGGAAAAACGTGGGGAATGGCGAAGGGTTCGACTACGTGAAGGCCCCCCGCCAAGTAGGTGTAAATAATATTCCCCCCGGCCTTTGGAGTTCGAGATCCCTCCAAGCTTTTGTTGCGTCGGAGCTTGCTGGTAAAGCCAGCCTCACAATCTCGAAGGTTACCGGACTCGCGACCTTTACCGTCGAACCCGCCAACCGGGTATCGATCACCTCGGATTTGGCTGTGCGGCTCGGTTTTTCAAAAACATACGGAGATGGCATCGATGGTGAAATGTTTGTCCCGGGTGAGCACGTCGGTCATTACCCGGTGGATTTCACCTTCACAAAAACTCTCAGAGTGCACCTGGATCAGCTGAACACATCGTACAACACGTTAGACGGAGCTCCCAGCACATTACTAAAAACTGTGCCCGCCAGTGACTGTTTCTATGGGGAGACTGTGACCTTAGACTTCCCACACCCCGAGATGAAAGTTTTGGAATCGGGACACATTCATGAGTTGAAGATTTCTATTCTTGATGATCAAGCGAGAAAGTTGAATAACGATTACCCGATTTCAGTCGTTCTCGAAATAACCGATTAAACATTAATATATATATACATATTAATCATGAGCATATACGGTTCAGGTGGTTCCAACTTAGAATGGGACGTTCCCGTCGCGGCCGCAGCATACGATGAAGCCACAATGAGAAGGCTGGAGAGGGGCGTATCACAGTCCCACACAGTTTGAACTAGGGCGGTTGAACAAATTAGACATTGCAAGCTAGCAAACACGTCATAACAGTTTGTGCCGAGGAGCGGGGTTCACTAAGCGAGGGGGCCTACGAATATTCATTCGGTGCCAACGCGAGCAACAGATACGGGGGATACACCATGGCAGTGTCCGGGACGATTTTTCTAATGGCGGTCTGCTTGGTCAACTTTCGCGGACACGCCATTGCCGAAGTCCGAGTGAATGTCGTCCTGAATGGTGTAGAACAGAATATTGGCATCACCAAGCACGCGGGGCAGAGGTCAGGGTTTACTATATTCGATGATGACACAACAATTAAAGTTTCGGCAGGTAGTGTTATTAACTTTGTTACAAAAATTGCCGACCAATCGGCTTCCTCCACTATTGTTACGCTGTTAATACAACTTGATTTATGATGAATGACGAGAAACTATATCCACACTTACCTTCGGGGACGGCCGACCCGGCATCCTTTAGGATGACCAGGATCGTCGAGATACAACATATTCTACAACACGAGGGAGAGATGCGGACGGGTTATGCGAAGAAATATAGACGGTCGGTCAATATATTAGAGGGGGTGAGCACCGCGTTAGCCTCAGCATCCGTTATAAGCGGGGTGGTGAGTGTATCTTTATTGTCAACAGTTGTCGCAGCACCGGTCGCGGCGGCCTTGAGTGCGACAGCGGCGGGGGCGGGACTGTTTTGCATGACTACCAGACTCGTGGGCCGAAAACTAGAGGCCAAGAGTCGAAAGCACGATCGAATAGCGGTTCTCGCGAGATCTAAGAAAAACAGTATCGACGTTATCGTGTCGAAAGCGATAACCGACAACGATATATCAGATAGCGAGTTCAAAATGGTCGTCGAAGAGATGGCCAGATACCAGGAGTTAAAGGGTACGATCCGGTCCAAGGCTCGACCACAAATTCTCGCGGACGAAGATATAAAAAAACTCGTTATGAGGGGAGGGCCGACGAGAGAAAAAATCTCCTCTCCCGTCTCGGGACGTGATATGCTTATTCGCGTGTCTGCATCAACAGCAGGATATTCCTCCACCATACATTCCAGCTGTTCCTACGGCTCCTCCATACGGAACATAATTTTTTTTTTAATAATTTAGGGCCCCGTTGCGACACCCACTGACCACCATACATTTGCTATAACCGCGTATCGATATACTTTGTGGTTTTTATTTGTTTTCTTATATTAATTAACTTTATAATTTTCTTAAAATTAATTAATAATAATTTTTACAAAACTAATTATCAAATGAATAAAATAACGAACCATCCCGGAAATTCGTGAACCTTGCTAAGTGTTTATAAATAATTATAATTTGCACACCATTTTTATGTTGTATAGGAAAGTGATGAGTATATATACGTTTGAAAGCCTTACAACAATTGGTCTCATCTCGTGTGTGCCATGTTGTTGATCCGGTATGACGTCCGTCTCGTCTGTTTAATGGTAGCAGTCTCTAAATGTGTGTGTGAATTGGTGATGGAATTGTATAGCTCAAAGTTGCCGGCCTAAAAGATTTCTACCTAAGAGCTTGCAATTACATCACCAAATCACAAAATAGGCTCGCCTTACTTCGTCGGTTTCTCTGCATTGAGGAATTGGCAATGGTTAAAGGCGACCCGTAAAATGAGACTGTGAGCCAACAGATGCGTGGGCTTAAGAAAGGTCCCAACACCCCAGTGGCTGGGTGCCGGCTAAGAAATCTGCCCAGTCGCTGGGGGTGTGTGCACGAGTGGAGGCTTTTGCTATTTTTTTATTTTTTACAATTAATTAGCTATAGTGGAGGAGGAAAATGCCGTGTTGAAAAATAAATATGAGGTATTTATGACAACGAGACAAAAATAAATCCTTTTTATTAGTATAGTTTTATCTGTTCAATTGGACGTTAAATGAACATGAGGTATTTATGACACCAATATGACAACGAGACGAAAACAAATCCTTTTTATTAGTATAGTTTTATCTGTTCAATTGGACCTCTTTTCAACTTATGTATTTATGACACCAATTGTCACGTTTTTGCTGTCGGGTGACAATTTCCTCGTTAACCAATTTTGGAGTTTTTCGGGGGGCGGTGGAGTAGTATATAGGGTGGGAAAATGATACCACCGTTAGGTGGTATCATTTTGACTCCCTATATACTACTCAAACGTACAGCACGTGCTGTTTGACTATGGCCGCTGTAGACAATGCTCATTCCGGGGCCAAGCCAAAATCTACGTAATGCATGTGTCTCATGGCGTTACTAGAACGTGTCATTACGTCACCAGACCAGTTCACAACGGTCGCACTGCAATTTTGAAGTTGATGCGGTTGCAGCACGCGAATATGAATGGAGCAGATTATCAAAGTACCTAAAGCACCGCATATATGCTCAACTTCACGCTGTTTCCGACGGAAATATAACAATAATGTTAGACAATGTCCAGCCGTGTGTAAACGTTTGTCGTGGCACTCGGGAACTGTTTGAACCCGTCCCACGGCAAACGTTTACCCACGGCTGGACATTGTCGAACCTTATATTGTATCGATTATTTATTTCTTCCAGTTCACGGCATCGGCTGTGTCCATGTGAATACAGCACCTTCTCACGGATCGAACTTCTCGTTTGATTTCTTCTGCACCGAGTTGAGCCACCAACCGTGTACAATAAGCGACACTGACGTGTTAGTGTGTTCCAGTGATTACAAAACATTCCCAAACCTGTAAGTTGCTATATTCACTTGTGCTGAAATCCGCGCTAGCGTAAAATGTTTCACGTCGAAATAGGCACCTGATTCTTGACCAATTCCCATGCAGAAGCTACTGCATAAACACAATTTCGTCTAGTAACCGCCGCAAAACATTGCACCGGTTACTAGACGAGAAATGCATTTATGCGATAGCTGCGTGGCATCTCGTTTGAAACCGGTGAATTTTCGACGTGAAACATTTTACGCCGACACGGATGGCAGCACCAGTGATACTGTCCAGTAATCGGGACTAAGCATGGAATGGAATGGTGCCTAACAGCCCACCAACACAAACGAGACTAAGAGTATCCATCATATGTGACAGGCAATGGAAATGGGGGTTATGGGATTTATGACCAGTGTAGCTCCTGATCAAATAGAACACTCCTCTGGCCTGATAATGATATTTATCCCGTCAACACAGTGCGTATGTGCCGTGAAACACGGTGCCGTGAAACATTTTTGATATCCTGTCAATACGACCTAATCACTGCGTATGAATATGTGCGGTGGCTTGGGCTATATTTTTGCAGTCTACAGCCATTAGTAGGTGTTGACGGGATAAATAGAATAGTAGGTTAGTGCCGTGAATGGGAAACATATCTGGCGCGGCTCGGAAACTGGATGTGCTCGGCAGAGCCTCGCCCATCCCGTTTCCTAAGCCTTGCCAGATATTTTTTCCCATTCATGGCACTAACCTACTATTCTCTATATACTGCGTGTAAGGTGCATGATGGGGTTTTCATTGAAGGAATGGCGAACAGTGCAGATCCTGATCAGACTGTGCGAATGCACAGGCTGATCTGGATCTACACTGGTCGCAAAGCCCATAAGCCCCGTTTCCCCAGTCACAGCCACATATGCACTGGACAATGTCGTCAGAAACGAGGCTTTGTCGAGTTTCTGACAACATATACTGACCACGAGGGCGCAATATCCGTGCCCCACACCATTACATATGATGGATCCTATCCCTATACATAATATATTTTCGAATATCAAAATATTTAGCCGATCCAGAATTAGAATCAACATTTTATTCGCTGAATGTATGCGTCTTTTGATATGACCAACGTTAAAACAGCGTTTGTACCCATGAATCGGACGTTAATGCCATTTCAGTTGAAACTTTACAATCTGTCATCAAATTAATGGTAAATGTTGTCACCATGCCGACCTGGCGACGCCAAAATTAACGTCACACGTTGTTCACGTCAACAATATTAAAACGACGTCATAACGCTATGACGTGATAATAATGGAATGGAATAGTGCTTAACAGCCCATCAACACAAAAGAGTATCATTTAGGGCCAAGCAATTTAGATGAAGAAGAATATAATAGTAAAATATATGTTAGATGTGGTAGGTAATCAAATGATTATTGTAAATATAAAACTATGATCAACAATATATATGAGCAACATGTATACAATGATAAAATTAGATTTTCCGATACAAGTTGGTTTCATGGAAAAAGCTAAGCAAACCTTCAATGTTCACTACCTGCAATAACTCCGCAAGTGAAGTAGCATTGGACACGGCTCACCTTTGAGCATATACGAATGCGTTAATGGGCCCTCACATATCGGTCGCGGCGCCCGCGCGACTCCTAAAACGGGTCAAAAAGGGCATTTTCGTGAGGCGTCCGGCCGGACGCTGCCCGATTTCTACGGGCTCCGCTGCGATTTTTAGAGGTCGCACGAACGCCGCGGGCGTGAAAACCCGACTCCCAAATCTGAAATTTTCCAAGCGCGATTTTAGGTCGTGGCAAGCCCGTAGACACGTCGCTAGGGCCCCGCCCGGCGGCCTGCCGGAAACCGACCAGTGATCTGGCGTCCGCATGAAGATTTTGACGTAAATTATTGTCCTAAAATCCGCCGGGAGCCGTGGGATTTTCACGGGCCCCTCACGGCCACCCTACGATAGCCTCACGGCCCCATCGATCTGTTCTTTGATCAGTCGGCGCCCGCCAGATTATCTAGCGGCGTCCGGCAGACGACCTAGCGGGCGCACTGTCTCCACTGCGATACAATATTCAAGCACCGCCCGGGCCCCGTCTAATATGTGAGGGCACACGTCGCAGACATGAAGTTCGCCAGATCCATCCACGGGCTCTAAATCTCCCGGCGACTCCTGCGATTAGAAAAATCGCGCGCGGACGCCGGCTGATATGTGAGGGCCGCTAAGTCGTGTATGTCCAATGCGCAATCGACTAAGGACAACTTCATTTTGGCGTACATGTCTGTAGCCAGGAGTCCATTCGCCCAAAGTCGGTTTCACAGCATAAAGTTTGTTACCTGTGAGCAGATCCCATCATGCTAGCAAACAGGAAAATTAGAAGTCGGTAGCTCGAGGGCGGCATTGTCAGCACTATCTGCCCTGTCATTTGCCTTGATACCAGTATGACTGGGGAGCCAACACAAAATAATGTCCCTGTCATACGAAATTAAAAGATGGTGTAGTTCAATACTTTGGCGGACAAATGGATGGCCAAGCTTCCTGTTGTATAAAGCTTGCAGTGAAGATAATGAATCGGAAATTAAAGTGAATTTCTTTCTCCAATATATTTTCACAAAATCAAGGACGAGTAAAATTGCCCTCAATTCCGCAGACAATATCGATTGAAGATCTCCCTCGGGGACAGCTGCAGCAGCTACACGGTCCCGGTCATTTGAGCCATCAGTGAAAAACAGAGTGTATGTATTGTATCTGTCTTTAACTTCAATAAAAAAGAGATTTAAAATAGATGGGTCAGTTGTTGCTTTCGTGTGCTGGCTAAGATCAAATATCACATTGGGCTACTCCAACTGCCACGGTGGAGTATCTGGAACATCGTATTTGGCAACGTGATCCAGATCTAAGCCAGCATCATCTATTAAAGGATCCATTCTCTTGCCGAATGGTGGCTTGAAGCTTGGTTTCTTATCGAATACAGTATCTGTAGTTCGATGAAAGACAGTGTCATAAGCTGGATTAGACGGATTCCGGAATGTAGTTTAGTGGCGTATTGCAAAGATAATTTGGTGCGTCTGTCGTGGAGAGGATGTTCATTTGCCTAGGCATATAAGCTATGTGCGTTAGATGTACGGAATGCTCCCATGCATAGTCTTAAGCCTTGATGATGTATTGGATCGATAATCCGAAGATCGGATTACTGGCAGATCCATATACAGTGCATCCGTTGTCTAGTTTTGAGCGAACATGTGCGATGTAAAGACGGTGCTTTCTCGCATTTAGCTTTCAAGTATCGCAAATGAGGTTTAAAAATGAGTTTACAATCAATGATAAGACCAAGAAATTTCTGCTCACGAACAACTGGGATGGGATGTGTTCCCAGGTCAAGTTCGGGATCAGGGTGAAGCCCGCGTCGTTTGCAAAAATGCAAGCAATTAGTTTCCGATTTCGAAAATTTAAAGCCGTTTTCTGTGGGCCACTTGTTAATTTTATTGAGGCTTAGTTGTAATTGGCGCTCAATAGTTTGCATGTTCTTTGATTTGTAACATATTAGGAAATCATCTATATATATCAACACCTGGTTGCAGGCATTTTACAATGTTATTGAGTTCAATGTTAAAAAGAGTAACAGACAATACCAGACGTGATAATAATTCTAGCACAAAAATATTTACACAATTCCTAAACATTTGATTGGTCCGTAGCAAGTCTCTGTCCAAAATGTATATCCCAGTAAACTCTCACGCCGAACTACTTTCCGTAACCGTGAGGCGCAGTTCAAATAATTATTAAGAAAACGGAAAATAAACACATTTTCTTGATGAATTTATTTCAAATGCTGTAATTATAAGGAATGAATGGCCTTTTTGTGGAATTTATCGGGGATATAAACTTGGAAAAGTCGCGGGAATACTGGACGAGGCTTTCCGGCCTTCGTCCAGTATTCCCGCGACTTTTCCAAGTTTATACCCCGATAAATTCCACAAAACGCCATTCATTCCTATAATAAATAAGTCAAAAGCCAATGAAAGCAATAACCATCAAACGTATTCCTTACATGTACAAGCGCGTGTTAGGGCGATACAAGGAAATCTAATTATCGGGGTATACACTTGGAAAAGTCGCGGGAATACTGGACGAAGGCCGGAAGGCCTCGTCCAGTATTCCCGCGACTTTTCCAAGTTTACATCCCCGATAAATTCCACAAAAAGGCCATTCATTCCTTATAATTCCAGCATTTGAAATAAATTCATCAAGAAAATGTGTTTGTTTTCCGTTTTCTTAAGAATTATTTTAACTGCGCCTGACGGTTACGGAAAGTAGTTCGGCGTGGGAGTTTACTGGGATATAAATTTTGGACAGAGACTTGCTACGAGCCAATCAAATGGTAGGAAATTGTGTAAATATTAGTGTGCTGGAATTATATACATGTATGCTGTATGCTTTATGAGACATCACATTCGTTGTCTTGATTTTTGTTTTATTATCAGTGCGTGTGCGTAGTAGGTTAATAGCTCGCATAGTTCATATACTGATTTTTATAGGACATATATATTGTTTATACGACATATTCGTATCAATAAATATGCTATCTTCTATTTGTAGCATAATATGGGTTTTCACAATGTATTATCGCAGTGTAATAAAACATAATAATACACTAGTGTAATATGTAGGCCACTGTAGAAAACATAATAGATGACCAGTACAGCTTCAATGTATACTATTGTGCATATGCAATACATAAAATCTAACATTTGCGTTGATTTAATATGATATTTATTAAACTCGTTGCCTGATTTCATAAGAAACTCGGCATATCAATATCATATTCAATCATCACTCAAGTAAGGTCCTCTATGTATTCGTCTTTATTACAGGTGTGAAATGGAAAAATATAAATGTACACACAGAGACGTACACAAAATCGGATTGGGCCGATGTCCAACGGTGTAGACGAAGTCCGATCGTCCTAACCATGGTAATCGAATCTTGAAGTGTTCAGTTCGTTTCCCTGTCATATCACAATAATCTGACCTATTGAATATATTTAAAAATATAAAAATCATACATAACATGTGTGTGTCTTTATTTATTGAACATGAATGTTCGTATCAAGTGTTTTTTTTCAAATTCGTTTCTTTTGCGTTAAGCGTATTATATCTTGAACATTTTCAATATTAAAGGTACATGCCAGCTCAGAAGGAACAAACTGTTCTTTATCTTATTCCACCAGTTCTAAAATTTACAAGTGCCCGCTATACAATTATAATCATTTAGTAATATTTATTTTACTGATAGTGACATGCGGTTGTAGCAGGCTATTTTCATATGCACATGAGGCATGCTATTTTTAAAAAATAATTAAATGCGTAACCTTATTGCGACAAATTATAAAGTATGCACATCAAAAATTAAATACAAAGAATATATAGCATTATCCCGTCAACACAGTGCGTATGTGCCGGGAAACACGATGCCGTCAATGTCGATGTCAATACGACCTAATCACTGCGTATGAATATGTGCGGTTGTCTACTAGTATATTCTCCGATTTTGAGGATGCGGCTGGGTGTGATTTTTTTGTATTTTGAAGTTATGTGTAGGTGTTGATGGGATAAATAGAATACTAGGTTAGTGCCGTGAATGGGAAAATAATTCGTTTGTTTCAGCCGACGGTAAAACTATCTGGCGCGGCACGGAAACGGGATGGGCTCGGCTCATCCCGTTCCCGTTCCCTATATGTTTTTCTATTCACGGCACTAACCTACTGTTCTCTATATGTCCATTAAAGGTACATGCCCACTAAACAGGCACAAACTGTTCTTTATGGGAATTAAATAAGTGTATCATTCACATGGTGTCACTATTCATCGGTTCGAAAGATAACGAGTGCGCGCTATACAGATATAATCATTTAGTAATATGTATTTTACTGATAGTGACGCGCCGTGGTATCAGCAGTGGTATTATTTTTTCAGGTGACGTATTTAATTATTATAAATAGTTACAAAATACCATGCCTCATTTACATATGAAAATAGCCTGATACCAACGCGCGTCACTATCAGTAAAATAAATGTTATTAAATGATTATATCTGTATATCTGGCACTCTTAATGTTTAGGACTGATGGAATAATGACACAAGAATACACTTATTTAATTCATATAAAGAACAGTGTGTGCCTACTGAGTGAGCATGCACCTTTAACGGCACATCAACACAACATAGTATCATTTAGGCAAAGCAATGTAGATGCTCCAACTGCCACGGTGGAATAATTCCAGCACAAAAATATTTACACAATTCCCTAACATTTGATTGGCTCGTAGCAAGTCTCTGTCCAAAATGTATATCCCAGTAAACGCCCACGCCGAACTACTTTCCGTAACCGTGAGGCGCAGTTAAAATAATTCTTAAGAAAACGAAAAATAAACACATTTTCTTGATGAATTTATTTCAAATGCTGGAATTATAAGGAATGAATGGCGTTTTTGTGGAATTTATCGGGGATACAAACTTGGAAAAGTCGCGGGAATACTGGACGAGGCCTTTCGGCCTTCGTCCAGTATTCCCGCGACTTTTCCAAGTTTATACCCCGATAAATTCCACAAAAACGCCATTCATTCCTATAATAATATTAATCAAATAAGAAAGTTTGGTTACGGTGACCCGTTTTTTATATTCATGTAAAAATACACAGAATTGAACATGCTCGATTTTCCATTTTTATCATCAAAAACATGCTTTGACAGCACTTCAGAATCATGAAGTGCTGTCAAAACATGTTTTCATTGAGACACAAGGCAAGATATAACAGCAACAACAGACGACAATTGTTGTGTGTAGCGGTCTAAGGGTTATCTAAAAGGTGACCCATGAATTTAACGCAATAAATAGAGGATATTCCATCGTACATTTTGAATAGCGGGAAATAATACACGAGTGTATGTCGGTTTCCGCGTAAGCAACGATTGAGCGTAGTAAACGAGTTGCTTGCACGGACGCCGACGGACACGAGTGTATTATTTCCGCTATTCAAACATGAACGATGGAATATCCTATTTATTACACTTCCACGGCGGATACATATGCACATTTAGTCTATTTATTTTTGAGAGTATAATCAATGAATTGTGATGTGCGCATGAATAGTTATACAATGACGTGTTTTCCCGCGTTTTGACGTTTTGAACTTTTTGAAATCCAAATTACGCAGCTGTTTCTATGAGCCAGATATATTTGAGTGCATGTTTGGAATGTGTTCAGTCACATTAACATTCTAGATTTGACGAGACCTTACCTAATTTGCAAATAACTTTATTTTCACTGTAATAAAAATTAAACATGTTGCATGGTAACTCGTGGTTTCCAAGAAAACAGGCGCGTAATTACGGGTGTTCTCTTCACGGTGTATTATTTGTAAGGAGTTGATTACGGGTTTTTTCTCACAGCGAAACACGTGCAATTAATTTGTGTAATAAATCATCCGACAGGTAACTACATGTACAGCGAAACCTCTCTAAACCGGACACCCTAGGGTTTAGAGAGGTTTCGCTGTAATTCAGGCATACGACCATTCAGAGACGTGTGTATGTGGTATGTGATCATGAACAGGTATTGTCACCGGAGATAAATGACCAAGATCCACTATACAGGATGCACGCACATAGTCGAGGAGCCGTCAACGTGTCATAAACGTGCAGCAGAGAAATAACGCAACTGTTGAAACAGACGGATAATGTGTTTAATTGTTCATAAATGTACTGACATGTCGACTGAGAATATATCAGCAAATATCTTACTAACTGTAATACTGCACATACAGTCCTGAGGCACGTTTCACTAAACTTACTGTCTGTTTCACGAAAGCTGCCCAAATTTTACGGCTATATAAACAATTCAAAAACAAGATTTCTTTTGATAATATGAAATTAAAGGAAAAAAAAAAGAATGAGCCTCCTTCTTTTTATTTCGTGAAATTTGGTCAAATATTGATTTTATTGCGAAAACAAAATTTCCCCATGTTAAATCCCCATAGACATCTTCACGGAGTGAAGATGTCTATGGGGATTTAACATGGGAAATTTTTTTAGAATTTCAGAAATACTGGACCGATTTTTAAAATTTAACTTTTGTTTTCTTAGTTAGATCATATCCAAGCTATATAGTCAGGTTTCGGAGTCAATTTCCAAATTTTTTCGTTTTTTGACTCCTCCCACACTGCCTTACCTCTTTTTCCCCCATGTTAAATTCCCATAGACAAATCAATTTTTCGTAATAAAATCAATATTTGACCAAATTTCACGAAATAAAAAGAAGGCTCATTCTTAAATTTTCCTTTAATTTAATATTATCGAAAATAATATTGTTTTTGAATTGTCTATATAGCCGTAAAATTTGGGCAGCTTTCGTGAAACAGACTATAGTACGATAAAGGTTCTTACGAAATGTTCTATGAATTTGCTTCCCACATTAACGTGGTTCTCTAATGCTACCATTTTGTACCTGTTCATGTCATTAATTGTAGCACATCCACGAAAGATTTTCCAAAATCGCTTGTAAAAAGAAATCTTATTGTGGATTTCAATTTTGCACATACGAACTTAGTCATACGATGTTTAGTGAAACGGGCCCCGGATTTGTTCCGGGTTCCACAAACGAATGTTTGCCTATCGTTTGCACATAGTTTACATGTCGTGTTCGTTTATATAATTAGAAAACGATGTTTTCGTTGGTTTAAACGTGTCAGGTAGACGAAAACAACAGTTTCTACTTAAACACAACGAAATCGAAGTCAAAGCGATGCATTGACAGAAACGATGTGCGTTTAAACAGTTGTAAGCCAGGTAATTAAACGAACATATCGTTTTCACCATTCGCAAGGATTCCGCTGGCGATCGCCACTTTCGCAATTGGCGATAAAAATAAACAATTGGCGATACAAAATTAAATTTTGTTAATTTTTTTTTGAAGTGGCGATTTTTTTATTTTCCCCAGCGGAATCCCTGCATTCGTTTTCGTTTGGGAACCTTCAACAAATCCGGTTAAATAAACTGAAATTGAACATGCGGATTTTATTTATTGGTGTTTAACGGCCTATCAACAGCTATTGCCATTTACGGCCGGACCAACGGGTTCGATCCCGTATGTAACCTGCTACATTGGCGGGGGGCGGGATCCCAAAATCAGAACGAAATATGTACATCGAACAAATTATATTCAGTCCTGAAATTAGAATAACCTGGTGCCAGGTCCATACCATATTACTCATATCGTATTACTCATATAAGGGGTATAACCAGATTGAACTGCCACATACAAGAATTCCAAGGACGTACGTGAGGGCCAAACCAGGTCTTCGGTCGGGATTCCGGTAAGAGTGAACCCCGATCGTTAAATTACCCATCACATGCTCACATTGAACGTGCGGAATATTTACATATATATCATATAATTATATGTATGTAACGGCGCTTGAGTTCAGCCATTCGGTTGTTGGAATGGACGTAGTATTTTCTATGTATGTGGAATTCCAGTCGCTGAAGTTACCAATGGACGAGGTGCCGGTTGCCGGGGACTCACTATACAACAAACCTGAAGAAATGAAACTGAAAATGAAATATGTGACCAACTGGCGATTTGTTTGTTTATTAGTGTTTAACGGCCTATCAACAGCTAAGGTCATGGCGAACAGTGCAGACTCAGATCAGAATGCGCATGCTCATCCTGGTCAGGGTGTGCACTTGTCATTTCTCTAGTCAATGTGTTGTCATACTAGCTCCTTGCTTGCTATCACATGCATTCAACTAGTTAACGATATTATACTGTTTGTCAGAAACATGGTAGGGTATTGAATGGAATGGTGCTTAACGGCCCATCAACACAAAAGAGCATCATTTAGGGCCAAGAAATTTAGACGAAGAAGAAAATGATAGTAAAATAGTATGTTAGATGTGGTAGGTATTCAAATGATTAGGGTAAAAATAAACTATGATGAACAATATAAATGAGCAACATGTATACAATGATAAAATTAGATTTTCCGATACAAGCTGGTTTCATATAGAAAGCTAACCAGACCTTTAATGTTCTGCACCTGGAATAACTCCGCAAGTGAAGTAACATTGAAGTGTTTGCGTCGAATATCGGCAACGTCGATACAGTCCAGTAGGATGTGTTGCACGGTAAATGCGCTGTGGCATGCAATACACCATGGACGCGGCTCACCTTGGTTCAAATACTAACTAAATGCGTTAGTCGTGTATGTCCAATGCGCAATCGACTAAGGAAAACTTCATCCCGGCGTACATGTCTGTAGCCAGGAGTCCATTCGCCCAAAGTCGGTTTTACAACATGAAGTTTGTTATCTGTGAGCAGATCCCACCGGGTCTGCATTGTATCAGAGATGAACGAGTTAATGGATTATTTAAAATCATGATAATTAATAATCATAGTAAACATGAAAATTAGAAGTCGGTAGCTCCAGGTCGGCCTTGGCAGCACTATCTGCCCTGGTAGGGGATTGAGTGATTGACATTGTTGTAGTAGTGATTTACATTGTATACCTGGATCAGACTGCGCGAAAGTGCAGACGACATGGGTTTGTATCTGCACTAGCCGCAAAGGCCAACATCACCATTTATCTAGTCAATGCATGTATGTACTGGTCGCAAAGGCCAAAATCCACATTTATCTAGTCAATGCATGTATGTATTGGTCGCAAAGGCCATAACCTACATGTATCTAGTCAATGTGTGTATCTACTGGTTGCAAAGGCCATAACCCACATACATCTAGTCAATGTGTGTATCTACTGGTCGCAAAGGCCATAACCCACATATATCTAGTCAATGTATGTATGTATTGGTCGCAAAGGTCATAACCTACATGTATATAGTCAATGTATGTATGTATTGGTCGCAAAGGTCATAACCTACATATATCTAGTCGATGTATGTATGTATTGGTCGCAAAGGTCATAACTACATGTATCTAGTCAATGTATGTATGATTGGTCGCAAAGCCATAACCCTAACAGCTACTAGGTCCAAATGTGTGTATGTAATTGGTCGCAAAGGCATAACCTACAATTATCTAGTCAATGTGTGTATGTACTGGTCGCAAACCATTCATAACCAACATGTATCAAGGGTCAATGATTGTATGTATTGGATTCGCAAAGGTCCATAACCTACTTCCTATCTAGTCCAATGTGTGGTATTTATTGGTCGCAAAGGCCATAACCTACATCTCTTAGTCAAATGTGTGTATGTATTGGTTCGCAAAGGCCAAATCCACATTTATTCTAGTCAATGTATGCATGTAATTGGTTCGCAAAGGCCATAACCTACATTGTATCGTTTTAGGTCAAATTGTGTGTATGTATTGGGTCCAAAGGCCATAAACCTACACTATCTAGTCAATGTGTTTTTATTGGTCGCAAAAGGTCACCTATGTCGGCATGTGTGTAGTAGGGCGCAAAGGCCAAAATCCACATATCTAGTCAATGATGCATGTATTGTCGCAAAGCCATAACCCATTAATCAGGTCAATGGTGTGTAATGTATTGGTCGCAAAGGCCATAACCTACATCTATCTAGTCAATGTGTGTACTGGTCGCAAAGGCCACCTACACTATCAGTCAATGTAATGTATGTATTGGTCGCAAAGGCCATAACCTACATGTATCTAGTCAATGTGTGTATGTATTGGTCGCAAAGGTCATAACCTACATATATCTAGTCAATGTGTGTATGTACTGGTCGCAAAGGCCATAACCTACATCTATCTAGTCAATGTATGTATGTATTGGTCGCAAAGGTCATAACCTACATGTATCTAGTCAATGTATGTATGTATTGGTCGCAAAGGCCATAACCTAAGCTATCTAGTCAATGTACGTATGTATTGGTCGCAAAGGTCATAACCTACATCTATCTAGTCAATGTATGTATGTATTGGTCGCAAAGGCCATAACCTACACATATCTAGTCAATGTATGTATGTATTGGTCGCAAACGTCATAACCTACATGTATCTAGTCAATGTGAGTATGTATTGGTCGCAAAGGCCATAATCCACATTTATCTAGTCAATGCATGTGTGTATTGGTCGCAAAGGCCATAACCTACATCTATCTAGTCAATGTATGCATGTACTGGTCGCAAAGGCCATAACCTAACCTACATCTATCTAGTCAATGTGTGTATGTATTGGTCGCAAAGGCCATAACCTACATGTATCTAGTCAATGTGTCTATGTACTGGTCGCAAAGGCCATAACCTACATGTATCTAGTCAATGTGTGTATGTACAAAGGTCGCAAAGGTCAATAACTACATCTATCTAGTCAATCTATGTATGTATTGGTCGCAAAGGTCATATCCTACATCTATCTAGTCAATGTATGTATGTATTGGTCGCAAAGGTCATAACCTACATGTATCTAGTCAATGTGTGTATGTACTGGTCGCAAAGGTCATAACCTACATGTATCTAGTCAATGTGTGTATGCATTGGTCGCAAAGGTCATAACCTACATGTATCTAGTCAATGTGTGTATGTATTGGTCGCAAAGGTCATAACCTACATGTATCTAGTCAATGTGTGCATGTACTGGTCGCAAAGGTCATAACCTACATGTATCTAGTCAATGTGTGTATGTATTGGTCGCAAAGGTCATAACCTACATGTATCTAGTCAATGTGAGTATGTACTGGTCGCAAAGGCCATAATCCACATTTAGCTAGTCAATGCATGTGTGTAATTGGGTCGCAAAAGGCCATAAACCTACATATCTAGTCAATGTATGACAAATGTTTTATGTTAGGTCGCAAAGGCATAATCTACATCTTATCTAGTCATGCAAATGTTTAATGGTCGCATAAGGCCATAACCTACATCTATCTTTAGGTTCAATGTGTGTTTGTATTGGAGTCGCAAAGGTCATAACCTACATGTATCTAGTCAATGTGTGTTATGTATTGGTCGCAAAGGTATAACCTACATGTATCTAGTCAATGTGTGTATGTACTGTACGTCAAAGGTCATAACCTACATGTATTGTCAATGTGTGTATGTATGTCGCAATGTCTAACCTACATGTATCTAGTCATGTGCAGGTATGTACTGTCGGCGAAAGGTCATAACCATACATCAATGTATCTAGTCAATGTGTGTATGTATTGGTCGCAAAGGTCATAACCTACATGTATCAGTCAAATGTGTGCATACCGGTCGCAAAGGTCATAACCTACATGTATCTAGTCAATGTATGTATGTATTGGTCGCAAAGGTCATAACCTACATGTATCTAGTCAATGTATGTATGTATTGATCGCAAAGGTCATAACCTACATGTATCTAGTGAATGTGTGTATGTACTGGTCGCAAAGGTCATAATCTACATGTATCTAGTCAATGTGTGTATGTACTGGTCGCAAAGGTCATAACCTACATCTATCTAGTCAATGTGTGTATGTACTGGTAGCAAAGGCCATAACCCACATGTATCTAGTCAATGTATGTATGTATTGGTCGCAAAAGATTTAAGCCCCGTTTCTCCAGTCAAAGACGCACATAACGGTTACAAGGAATAAAACCATACAAGAAGTTGAAAATACATAATACTGATACAAGACATATGCGTCATCCGCAAAATAAATATTGCCACTACAGTAATGTCCAATGGGATAATGCAAAATACATGTATATACTAAAGAAAGAAAGTAAAGTTATTATACATGTAAATATCCTAAGTCAGTAAGAATCTTAAATATATAAAATGGCTATGAACACCAGAACATGCCATTAGAGGTACATTTCATCAAATATTAAACAGATCCTATCAATAATTGATAGGATCTGTTTAGCAGTTGATGAAATGTATCTCTAATGAAATGTGTTGGTGTTCATAGCCATTTTATTATTAATATACCAAAGTACATGTATCATTGGCAACTGCCAATATGGGTCGTATCAGTTCTCTGGTGGTTTCTACACATTACTATGGGACCCGCGTGAGGGTATGGTATACACATACCAGCAACGCATGCCGTCATAAAACAAGCAATGTTTCCGTTGATCATTGATCTAAGCGCCATGTTTGAGATGTCGGATGTCCTCGTGGGGGCCGCTGCCGTCATGGCGCCGATAATGATCCCGAGCGAGGCTATGCTGCCAAACCCGCACAACATGTAGGTAGCGAGCACGGCCGTGCGACCCTAAAATAAACACGGCCACATGCCATAGAGGGTTTTACAGGAGTGCTTTAAAATAATATTTTATAAACGAGTTTATATCAGAAAAGTGAAAATTAATGGGTTTAAGGTATTAGGTGATATATACATTCACTCGACTTCAATGATAATTGCTTCATAAGAGTGATGTGATATATGAATATAACATATGTGAATATTGTCTTGTTACTGTATACTATATGAAGCATTGAGTTGCCATCTCCGTCATCTTTGTATGTACAATCCATCGTACAGTTTCACCACTTCGTGTGTTTAACACATACATCAAATAATATGACAGTAAAGCAAATAAAATTTGGTGCAATACATAATAGACAGATATGAGAACGGCCAGTTATACATATTATACCAGCAAACTATAGAAAATACGAGATATCTGACCATTTCACCTATCGATCTCAAAATAAATGTCAACGTGTAAGCTTTCCAATCTTATGAACAGCCTATGTTACTGTACACGTTAGCCATATGTAAAGCCATATTAACTCGCATTGTAGGTGACTCGACACCAGGGACAATACACTCAGGTAACTGCTTACAAGTCACTGAATATGATAGCTAATAACAGTAAAGTAGTGGGTATTTATGGGACGCGTTGTGTGGTTTGCTAGGTAAAGGTGATACACTGTGCGATTTTCTGTGTAGGAAGCTATTTATAATGGTGGTTCATGTTGTTAAAAACACGGGCACAAACCTGTGCAGAAAACTGACATATTTTACAGTTTGGTGTAATATAATTGATAAGAGTCCGTTCTCCTGGCTTTTCTACATGTGATTGGCTACATTCTTTAATATTTTCTACTTCACATTTAGAGTACTTTGTCAAACGGCAAAACAGGTGATACTGGCTGATGGCTGGAACACAAATATGGCCGATGTGGCCACCCCAGGTGCCATATAGGATGCAGTAAAGAGGCAGTGTTCACATATATGTTATGCATATATTGCATCACATTTACGAAGCAATTATCTTTGAATCAAACGATGATCTAGTATATAGTTGGTCTTAAACAGCTAAGGTCATACAGAGACAGGACCACAGTTTAAAGTCACCCGACACACAAGTGGGGTGGAAATACTATGTAAGTATTTTACGCCTAGCGTGAGGATTGAACTCATAACATCCAATATAGAAGTCCAATGCCATAACCCTTTTCATAGTCTTATGAACTCAGTCAACAAGTGTAATAAATTATTGAAGCGGCATAATGTGTGGGTGCCACGCCGGTTTCACAGTAACACAGTTTTCGAGTTAAAGTATAAAACATTTAAGTATCCAATGTGAATGATGCTTACTTGCATGTACATGTTGCTGTCAAAATACAATTACTCCCCACTACCAGTTACAATTCGGTACATTGTCTTTAATGGAATGTTTTGTCATATTATATGAGGTCTGATGAGTATTGTGTCATTTATCCAATACATGTAGGTATTAATAAGTATGTATTGGTTTGCAGTAAACTGACCATTGTTGGTTTTTGACATGGGAATGATTTGTCATATTAGAGGTAGTGTTCCATTTATCAAAGAAGTCATGATAAAAATATTGTATTGGTTTGCAGTAAAATGACCATTGGTGGTTATTGACATTGAGCGTGAATTATTGGTCATATTATATGATGTCTGATGAGTGTTGTGCCATTTATCCAAGAAGTCATACGTGCAATATTAATGTATTGGTTTGCAGTAAAATGACCATTGTTTGGTGTTGACATTGGTCCTGTGTTTGACCATATACACGACGTTGCTATGGATTTAACGCCTTTCAGACCTACATATTATAAAGCAAACATGTGCAAACACTGTAGATCCAGATGAGACGGCTCGTAATTTTCTCATTCTTGGAATAGTTCGATAATTAGCACAGACAAAGTAATGTTGGATACGTATGGTTGAAATGGCATTACATTTACATTATACAAGGTTACACGTAGCTACTTGTAAAGAGAAATAAGCTGTGTGCTACACCTGCAATTGTATATGCACACTGGAACATCTACAAACCGGACACCCTGGAAAGTCCCAAAGGTGTCCGATTCAGACAGGGGCCTGTGTAGTTCAAGCATATGAAACGCCATGACATATATAAACAGAAGGTAATAAAATTGTATATTAATTATAATAAAACCCGTCCAAATAAGCACACCAATATTTCCCGTTTAGCCATAGTCCACTGTATTATCCATACCTCTATCAGGCCGTTGGACGCCATCTCTCCCATGTCAATATATGCGAGGAACTCTGAGGTGAGCAGTTTCGTGCCAATCAGCGATCCCACACGGAATGCATCTCTCCAGGGCACGCCTATAGCCGTCGCCAGGGGCATGAATACATAGGAACACAGCAGCTGTAAGAATATCATGCACACGCATGGCGTTAAATATCGCGAGCAAATATGCATTGGACTAATGACATATCAAACGGATTGCATTGATACATGATACGATACATGTTAACCCTTTCACCCCTAAGTAACTGAATGAGCTGCGATATGTTAATTTTGCAACCAATCCAATAATCGCAAAATGATTTTCAGACTATTCCATTTATAAAAAGGGAGTATTTGTTGTTCTCAAAAATATGAAAATTACTTTCAAACAGTACAGATCCTGATGAGACGGCTCGTTACGAACCGGCTCATCTGGATCTGCACTGTGTGCATAAACCGATATAGCGGGCTTTCGGGTTCAAATGGTTGTCTCATCCAAATGTGCATGGAACCTTTAAGGCAATACATGTATCATTATAGTGTGACGATTATCATGGACTGTTATTGACTTTCTCTTTCAAGTATAATATCACTATCTGAATATCTATTACTTTTCTTATTGGTAAATTAATTAAACGTGTATCATCAATACTAAGATCGGCATTGAATGGAGCATTACATCTCTATTCAACAAAGGGCAAATACATAACTACATCAAGTTTGAGGGGTTTTGTATATGACCAGATATGACGAATATCTCTCTCTCTCTCTCTCTCTCATCTCTCTCATCTCTCTCTCTCTCTCTCTCTCTCCGGCTTTGGCGGTGAGATGCCAAGCAACAACAACAACAGGTCACCGGAAGCGTCGCCATTTGCAAATTTCGAGGCGGAGGAATTGGAGATTAGTGCTCTCAAACGGGAGCTAGAGGGTCTGGACAAGGAGAAACGACGGCTCTCGTTGAAGAAGGAGAAACGTGAATTATTGGACCAGCTATCTAAGGCTAAGAAGGAGGTCAACTCTTTCAAGAAAGAAGGTAACTTTGTCGCGGAAGTCCCGCACGTGGCCAGAAGTGTTAAAGGTGCTGTTTCGAAAACAGGCCCTTTATCAGTAAAAATGCCAGAGCTTGACGTATGAACGGATGAACAGAAAATAACAATTGATGATTTGCGAAAAAAATCTAAATTACGGAAAAAGGTCGGCAAATTCTTAAGAAATTCAGGTCTTGAGTCGGAGAATTCCGAATTAGGTTTGTCGTCTGATTCTGAATTGTCTGACGCTAGATCTGAAATGGACCGTAATACTAATAATTCAGACAGCGGTCGTTCAAATTCTAAAAAACACAAGAGAAAAGTTATGCAATCTGGAATAACTGCGAAAGCAGCGGACCGTGTTGTCAATCCACAAGAATGGCCGCATTCGCACTTGCAGTTTGAATATGTCAACAAGTCGGTTTCTTTCGATAACCTTGACTTCAAACTGTTTGTAGCAGGTGAGCTGGAAATCGTTTCATCTGAAATTATCCTCCACGCAAGAGCATAAAGGCAGAATAAACTTGTTGAAACGCATTGTTTACTTGTCAAACACATATTCTTTCGAGGGATTGCGTGGCTTTTATGCGGCCTGGCTGCGTGCCATTGAATTGATTGGGACATAAGCAATGGTCTGATGACCCACAATCCACGGAGCAGGTCATGTTGGCCAGGCATTTACTCGGAGGAAATGTTTCGGCGAGGAAACAATCGTTCAAAAATGTTAAACCTGCGCAGAAGGAATTTGAATCGTCCGAAAACGTTTGGTTCTGTTCGTTATTCAACCTTAACAGATGTAACAAACAGGGTGATCACATGGATGTAGTCAGGGGTAGGATGAGGCATTGTCTTCATATTTGTGCTGAATGCTGGCAAAAAGACGGCAGAAAAGTGAAGCATGCAGAATTCTCAAAGGAATGCCCTCATTCTGTGATGTGACTTGCATCTATGGATCATGTTGTTAAAAATATTCCAATTAACAAACATTTAATTGAAGTTTGTTGTCCCTCCTTTGTGCAATTTGAGAGTGCGGAACAAAGTAAGAACGTTGATAACTCATCTGATTCAAATGAACATAATGATGCAGGTGTGGAAGTGCAAGCACTAGATCATGTTAGATGCTGTTCCCACTTAAAATGTAACATTTGTTCAGCTGCTATACGTAATTATGCTAGTATAGAATTTTTGGTACAAGCCCACAATAAGGTCATATATTCGGGGAAATACAATTATGAACATTGTCGCATTAAAGTGAATGATAAGCTGAATTTGAATTCCTTCGGCGTATGTTAACCAGCTACAAAGATTCACAGTTATGTGATTTGCTCGAGTTTGGATTCCCTCTGGGATGCACCGGGGATAATTCGATTAGTCATTCCTCCAAAAAATGCAGAAATCACAAGGGGGCTAGGGGTCATATTTTGTTAAAGAGTTAAATGCAAAAACAGTTTTGGGTCCATTTTCGCACAATCCATTTAACAAGCATGCAACATTTTCTCCGTTAAATACAGTTCCCAAGAAAAACACGTCAGAGAGACGTGTAATATTAGACTTAAGATTCCCGAAAGGTAAGGCTATAAATGACACTATACATAAGAATGAATATTTAGGCGAAACAGTTTCCTTGGTGTATCCCAGGGTGGATCACTTTGTACAATTAATAAGAGCACGCGGACATGGGTGTATAATGTATAAATGTGATCTACGTAAAGCATTTCGCCAGATTAGTTTGGATCCCAGTGAGTACCACAAAGTTGGCTTTCATTTCAAGGGTCATTTAATGTTTGACACTGTGCTCAGTATGGGTCTTAGAAGTGCTAGTTACATTTGTCAAAGGCTAACTAACGCAATTGCATTCATTATGTTATTAATGGGTATAGCCATTCGGAATTACCTTGACGATCTGGTTGGAGCAGAAAAGGCAAATAATGCTCAATTTGCCTATTTAGCATTAAAGAGTACTTTGGAAAAGTGTGGGATTGAGGAATCCAAAGATAAAGCGTGCTCTCTGTCCACGCGCATGATATTTGTAGGAGTTCAATTCGATACGGTTAATATGTCGCTTGAAATAACACCAGAACGCCTTAAAGAAATTGCATTACTAGTTGCAAATTGGTTATATAAATCCAAAATGACTAAAAAAGAGTTACAATCGCTTCTTGGTAAGCTACATTGTGTTAGTGCCTGTGTAAGACCAGGAAGAATTTTTGTGCAGCGTTTGCTCAGATTTCTTCGAGATTTATACTTTGGATTGTCAATTTCATTCAGTTCCAAATTACTTGAAAAAGGATTTGTTATGGTGGGATACTTTTCTCCCGCTATATAATGGTATCTCCATGATGTCTACATTGGACTGGTCCGAGGCAGACAGTGTGTTGTCTACCGATGCCTCTTTGGCGGGATGTGGTGGTACATATGGTCAGTGTTATTTCCATTCAACCTTTCCGCCAAGCATTATTCAACGAACATTACATATTAATGAGCTAGATATGCTAACGATAGTAGTAGCATTAAAGTTATGGGGCTCATGCTTGAAAGGTCAAAGAATTAAGATTTTCTGTGACAACCAATCGTCCTGTTCAGTCATTAATAAAGGATCAACACGCAACGAATTCCTGCAGTCTTGTTTGCGGGAAATTTGTTTTCTAGCAGCCATGTTTGAGTTTGAGGTCAGGGCTGAGCATATTAGTGGTATTGATAACAGGCTCGCGGATCATCTAAGTCGTTGGGACCTTGACAAAGGTCATAAAGTACAGTTCTTTCATTTGTTCGGTCAGTCTGGGATGGAGTGCATAGCTTCTGAAGAATTATTTGGTTTTTCATGTGATTGGTAATATTTGCCTGCCCATCAGGGCATCGCATTTTAATAATATCAATTAAATTTCTGGGATTGTGTACTTTGTCTTTCAGATGTGCATTTAAAGGAGCTGAAGCAGGATCTCACTGTTTCTACCAAATCCGGGTATGCTAAGGGCACAGTCAAGAATCTGCATGTTCAGTGGGAAACTTATTTGCTGTTCTGCTTCTATTTCCATTTGGTGCCGATTCCTGCAACTACGAATATTCTGTCCATGTTTTCACAGTTTCTCAGTCGTACCTTTAAGGCAGTAGACTATCAGGAATTACGTCAGTGGTGTACGTACTTTACATTTATTATTGGGCGTGGATCTGGAGATCAATGATGTTTTGCTCAATTTAAGCCTTAAATGCATTCAGCGCCTTAATCCGCATTGCGTTCAGCAAGCATTTCCTATTACTTGCACTATTCTTAATCAGTTTCGGATACAACTGAATTTGTCCTTTCCAATAGATGCGTGTTTTTGGTGTCTGTGCTTATTTGCTTTCTTTTTGTTGGCTCGCAAATCTAATCTGGTGCTCGAAAATTCTCTGGATACATCTGGTAAACTCCTCCTAAGGAGTGACGTTAAAGTTGTTGAATATGGATTGATTATTACATTTAAATGGACAAAAACGCTACAATTTGGGAAAATAATTTTGCAAATCCCATTGTTAAGAACAAATTCCATATTATGTCCGGTATTAGCTTATGAGAACATGCTTAGTTTGGTACCTCTTGCTTCTGATAAACCCTTATTTTCTTGGTCAACACATCATAGTTTCACATATTATTTATTTCAAAAACGACTGAAAGCTATTATCAAGTGCATTGGTTTGAATCCTTCTTCTTATTCGTCACATAGTTTCCACAGAGGTGGTGCGACACTGGCCTTTCAAGCAGGAATTCCTGCGGAGTTGATTCAATTATAGGGCGATTGGAAAAGTGATGCGCACAAAAAATATTTAACCTTCACTATGTCAGATAAAGTTTTAGTGGCGCGTCGTATGATGGATTTGGTGTAAATTTCATTACTTGTGCAGGTTCTATCACTTTAACTAATAAAGGGGATCATGCAGAGCAATTCTTCTCTTCCAGTGTATATGCCTACCCGGGGGAAAATTGTAATATAGTCTTTACTTATTGCCTTTGCTTTGGACAGGACATATCATCATAGTTAGAGTTTGTATTACCTGTATTCCTAGAGATATTATTTAATATTTTCTTGTACACCGATACCATTGCTGGTTCTAATTATGCAGGTTTGAAACAGATATTACTGGTGTCCGACTCTATTGCGAAGTACGTGACTGGAATCGACTGTTTAAGGGTTATTATGTTTTCCTGGTGCAACATTCAACAGACTTGCTAGGGAATTCGAGCGCAACGCAACTTTGCGACGAGCAGTTTCATCTGCGGATTTTCTCATTCTTCATGTGGGTACCAATGACATTCATTACATGTCAACTTATGACTTTCCTGCAGCCTTGAATAATTTGGTATCGGTCATCAAAAGCATCAAGTCATCGATCAAACTTTTGTACTCGGCTATTATTCCAAGACCAGTAGATTTCGCCATATACATGCACCTGGACACTAAACTGCGGGTATCCTACAGTTGAGCCCAGGTACGAGAGGATAGAGTCGAGGAAGTTGAGGGCGGCGATGAAGGCAATCAGGTTGAAGATAACGTACGCCACCATCCTGATAGCGGCCGTCGCTCCCACGGATAGTGCTTCCACAACGTTGGCCTCTTTTCTGGAAGTAGTACGGGCGCCATTTCACATGTTGCAGTGCCAGTTTGCATACCTGTAGCTCGGCGTGGCTAAATAGAGAATAGTAGGTTAGTGCCGTGAATGGGAACAAATATATGGCAAGGCTCAGGAAACGGGATGGGCGAGGCTCTGCCGAGCACATCCCGTTTCCGTGCCGCGCCAGATATGTTTTTCCATTCACGGCACTAACATACTATTCTATTTATCCCGTCAACACCTACAAATGGCTTTAATGCAAAGAAATAATCCCAGCAACCGCACATATCCATACGCAGTGAGTAGGTCGTATTGACAGGATATCAAAAATATTTCACGGCACCGTGTTTCACGGCACATACGCACTGTGTTGACGGGATAATTATCTATATTAAAGCTAAATTGGAAACCGTGAACATCGGCATTGCCAAAGGGGTTTGATATGTCGGAACGAATTATTGTTATATTACAATGTATGCAGCTTAATTGGCTTTTAACGGTGATGGTTTTAGGAAGTAAGTATATACATTATATCGTGCATATAAGTTCGTACATTGCTGTGTCGTTTGAGACTACTGATGCGCAGGCATCAACCCTGGTCACAACTTCACAAATAACGACTATAATTTGAACAATCATGATGCCCACGATTCCGATGATCGAAAACAAAACATCGAGTAATAAAGGTTCCCCATATTTTATCTCGACAACAGACGTTCAGTCCGTAGTAGGCATAGACAGCTTGCTTTCTGATGCTGTCTTGATAATGCTACTGTAACAGTAGATATCACTTTTTCATGACAACATCATATTCCACCAACTCGGCGATTCAAACAGTTAAATATGAACACTTACATATAATTTGCATATGAAAGCAGTTCCATTGCTGCTATTTGTGAAACGGACATTCTCATATAACAGCATACTATATGATCACATTTGGTCAAGTGACCCGATAGTTATAGCCGCTGATTACAAAACTACATTACGCATGTATAAATAGTCATTATAGTACATACAGCATAATAAAAATGACAATGTACATAATTGTCATGTAGTTTGCAACAAATACTAGCCTAAGGTACATCTACACATGTGGCAGTTCACGTGTCGTAACATTCCGCATGATACATCTTCCTCTTCTTCTTGTTCACCCTTATCGCATGAGACAGCAACTGTGTAAAATATATCGCTTGCACTAAAATGTAACATTACAGTGGAACCTCATTAAAACACCTATGATCTTATTGTTGATGCGTTTCTTGGTCATTTATCTCAGGTGATAATGTATGTACGTGAACGCATAGCATAAAACTATGGCTCAGAATGATCAAATGCTTGATTTACAGTGACACCTCTCTAAGCCGGACACCCTGGAAACCTTCTAGGGTGTCCGGTTTAGAGAGGTTTCACTGTAATTGTACCGTCTGATACTGCGTACGTACCCTTTAGGGATGACAATTTCTTTCTGTGTTTTGATGCGCGAGACCTCCGTCTCTGGGATGGACATTTTGGCTATGGCCAGCGCTGCAGGCGCAGACATAAAGGACGCCGAGATTATATGCTCAGCTCGCACCTTGCCGACAAATATAAAGATAGAATCAATGCATAATTAACTTGTACCGTTATTTAATATATACGAGTAGCAATGGTCCACAAATATATAATTAATAATGTAAATACAACACAATGCGTGATTCCAGTATTTTTTTTAACATCTTTATCAGGACCGTAAATATTTTATTTGTCCAATCGGTTTCACTACTTTTGCAGATATAAGTGACCCTTGGAATTCAACATTAAGATCTTGGAAATAAAACATTGCATGGAATGGAATGGTGTTTTAACGGCCAAAACACACGTACCTCACACATCCATGGTTACTTAGAAATAAATTTGAAGCTTTGAAACACCTCTATTATTTGTCTTCCCCAAAAGTACAAAAAGGCGATGAAGTTACACATGCGTACGTGCGTGCGTTAGTAATACCTTTCATTTACGAAACGCTTCATTATCACCGATTTAATAAGAAGTTGCCACAATGTATGTATACGGATGGTGCTTTGTTTTCCTACGGATGGTGCTTTGTTTTCCATACGGCCCACGTTCGACCGCCCAAGGTCACTGAGGACTTGTGTTAACTTTGTTTGTAAGGCAATTTTTTTTAAAAATATCTTCTTTTTTTATCTATTTTTTTTTATTATCAAGGCTGCCATCGAGAGGATTAGCTTAGTGATAACGATGCCCTTGTTAATATTGATTTATACAGATTTCTGTGTTCAGTTCGGACATAGGTATGACACTTTTGGTTTTAGTGACAATAATTACAGTCATAGCAACAGCATGTACAAGTATGTGATTCAACTATAATGATCGAACTAAGTGACAGAACAAAAGATAGAACAATGTGAACATGTTTAGGATGTGGTCATCGTGGAGTACTATCGTGGCTGTTAGTCATCGTGCAATATCGCCGCCCACATACTCCATGTACAGAAACAACCACAAAATAGAGTTTCATTGCATACCAATATTGATCATTAATCAATATTTTCTGATATCGACTGTCAATACTATACAATTATTGTCTTTTGAGGAGGTGTACATGAGATTTACGGACCTGAGAAAAGTGATGCTCACCGACGCCGACGACCACATCCTAAACATGATCACATTGTTCTAGCGTTTGTTCTGTCACTTATTTCGATCATTATAGTTGAATCATTTACTTGTACATGCTGTTGCTATGACTTTAGTATATGACCCATATCACGAATATTCATAAAATCAGGAATAGTCACTAACAGTAAAAACACAATATCAATTATATGTGTCAGATTTACGCATGCGCTCTAAGGAGGTGAACAATAGGTTTGTTTACATGAATACACACATATCGGTCCGGTCTCGCGGTCCCAGAGTACTTATTCGTGTAAACAAACCGTTCAGAGGTCTACATTCAATTTTAGATAATCAAGTGACCGTGTTTCGCCCAATGAGAATGACTGAAATACGTTGTCATCTAATAAACAAGAGGGTCATGATGGCCCTAATTCGCTCACCTGAATCCATGAACACCGGAGGAGAATGTGACATTGAGTTCATATGTGTTTTAAAAAAAGGGTGCCATTTTTAGATGGCGGTCATCTTGGATTAAGCGATGACTCTCATTTTACTAAATCTGAAAATGCTTCACCCAATGATCTTAACTTACTATGAAGTTTGGCCAGCATCGGCCATGTGGTTCCTGAGAAAAAGAATAAATTGACATTTTTGCGGCCATCATGGATGACATAATCATCCGATTCCGACAAATATTGCACCAGAGCAATCGCCTCATCGATATCTTCAATTTGATATATGACATGAGCATATTCGGTGAAAAACAAAATTTGACCCGAAATTTGACCCGACGGGCCACGCCCATTTTTGACCCCGGGGTCACCTTTTTCACACATTTGAAAGAGCATTTTACATAGATCATTGTGAAGAAAAATTTTGAAATCTCTAATAAAAGAATGACCTTTTGACCTTTCGGCGGCCATCTTGGATGACATGACCATCCACTTTCGACAAAAAATGTACCAGAGCGATCGCCTATCTGATACCTTCGACTTGATATAGACATGACCATATTCGGTCAAAAATAAAATTTGACCCCAATTTGACCCCACGGGCCACTCCCATATTTGACCCGGGGGTCACCATTTTAACACATTTTAAAGAGCATTGCACATCGATCATTCCTACCAAGTTTCGTCGAAATCCGGCTGGCGGTTCATGAGAAGAAGATTTTTTAAGAATTTGTGCTATTTTTAGACGGCGGCCATCTTGGATTAGCGACGACCTCCCCATGGACCATAACTGTGATATTTGGCCACCATGGGCCAAGCGGTTCGAGTGAAGAAGAATTTTGAAATCTCTAATAAAAGAACGACCTTTTGACCTTTCGGCGGCCATCTTGCATGACATGTCCATCCAATTTCGACAAAAAAATGTACCAGAGCGATCGCCTCTTTGATACCTTCGATTTGATATAGACATGACCATATTCGGTCAAAAATATAGTTTGACCCCAATTTGACCCCACGGTCCACGCCCATTTTTGACCCCGGGGTCACCATTTTAACAACTTTGAAAGAGCATTTTACATCGATCATTGCTACCAAGTTTTGTCGAAATCACGCTAGAGGTTCATGAGAAGAAGATGTTTTAAGAATTTATGCTATTTTTAGACGGCGGCCATCTTGGATAGCGATGATCTCAATTTTAACAAATCTGAAAAGGCTTCATCCATGGGCCATAACTTGTAAGTTTGGCCACCATGGGCCAAACGGTTCATGTGAAGAAGAATTTTGAAACCTCTAATAAAAGAACGACCTTTTGACCTTTCGGCGGCCATCTTGGATGACATAACCATCCGATTCCAACAAAAAATTCACCAGAGTGATCGCCTCGTTGATACCTTAGAGTTGATATATAACATGACCATATTCGTTCAAAAATAAAAATTGACCTCAATTTGACCCCACGGGCCACGCCCATTTTTGACCCCGGGGTCACCATTTTAACAACTTTGAAAGAGCATTGTACATCGATCATTCCTACCAAGTTTTGTCGAAATACGGTTGGCGGTTCTTGAGAAGAAGATTTTTGAAGAATTTGTGCTATTTTTAGACGGCGGCATTCTTGGATTACGTAATGACGTCATTTTAATAATTTTGTAATCCCCCTACCTATGGACCATGACCATCAAGTTTGGTGACTATATGCCCAATGGTTACCGAGGAGAAGACGTTTGAAAATGTTCACGGACGGACGGACGGACGACGGACGGACACATTGCGGTAACAATAGCTCACATGATCTTCGCTCAGGTGAGCTAAAAACTGATGTATCCCTATAATTGTGATAAAACGGTACATAAGTGGCAATGGGTAGTAAGTTTATAAAGCGATGTATCTTTCGTGTTAAACTTGTTCAAAAGCGGCGTGTGTTCTCGCTGAATCCGTTTCATTTTATTCAGTAAGAGACTACAACTACCTACTTTGATTTAACTGAACGACTTACTCCGAATTCCACGTACACGGCAAACATAGTCCCAGCCACTGTGGCGAATCCGCTAGTCATTACGGCGTGTAGCTCGGACAGGGTCAGTTTAGTCAGAAACGGCTTCAGTGTGAGACTGGACTCTACCTGAAATGTCGTGTACGGAATTGTTGATCCGCAATGACACAACAGTCGATTTTGAATCAGACCTTCCAGAATATATCGCACATTTAGTAGTGGTCAGCACCGTACATGGACATAAATCCCAGACAATATTTAGCTAGCTGAAATTACAAGAGACATAGCACCTTGTGCAGTAAACATACACACTCAGTCGTGTGGTGAGACCTTCAACCAGATGCTATGCAGCGACACCAGTCTATTCCATCACATAATTATATAAGAAGTAGTAATTTAAAAGATAAAAAGAATACATTTAGGGAAGGTTTCAATTTGTTGCACAATAATAGTAGAGCGCGTGGTCGAGTGGTCTGGAGCGTCGGGCGAGGCGTGCGTTGAGTCCTTGAGAATGACAGTTTATCCACTCCACACTATTTCTGTCCATCCAGCAGTAAATGAGAACCGGCTAATTATCGGGAAACTCGATTGTATTTGATTGAATGTGCATGTACGTATGAATACAATATTATCGTGCACATAATTTCCGATAGGGGAAGTTGCAAAAATAAGGGAAAACACTACGAAAACGACCTAAGAAATTGACGAAATTGACGAAGTTTATGTAAGCAAATATTTATACCCGTCACGAACACTGTATGGATTTTGAGAGCGGTAAATAATTATATCCCTTGATTGAACACCGTACTATGATTTAGCTCTAAAATCATGACTACTGAATATTTCATGAAATCTGCCCAAATTTTAAGGCTACATGTGTATCAGCAATGCACAAACAAAATATGTTTCGATAATATTCAAGATTCAAACTTTAGGAACAGGACCTTCTTCGTAAACTGCTGTCATAAATTGAGTAACTCAGTTTATTATGAAACATATGAATTCTCTATGGAAAGATTATCACAGAAAGTGCCCAGAAAACTTGCTAGACAGCTTGTAAATTATTTAACAAAGACAACAAATTATTAATAGTCCGCAACTTTACACGAAACTGAACTCAGTGTATGTAGTACATGTAATAATATGCATACGGGTTGGATCTTAAGAGTGTACGAACCTATAAATAGAAGTCTACAGAAAGGAATCAGTCCCGATAGTAAAAACATATAGCTAATGCTAGAAGAAATATAACGCCAAAGGACGAGGTTATTCTATGGCACCATGATACCATTCATCGACTGGAGCTTGAACAATATGTACGGCACATGCGACTGCGGTTAACTACTAATAGATGCATTATAAAACTAACATTCACTAGAAATATATGCACAAGTTAACATTGGCGACATGGTATAACTGTTTACTGTATGCTGCTGACATTTCATAGAAAGCTATGTACGACGCACTGTCGGGTGATATGGAAGAAATGGTGATATGTACAGTAAACTCCGAACCAAGGCTACTGCGCCCTGTACAGCGACATTGTATAACTGTAAAAAACACAATGTACTACATTTTACTGAATGATATGCACGGTACGATTAACTTAGTATAAATGTATACAGTATACTACATATACATGTACTAACATTTCCTAGAAATATATGTACTGCACAGGCAAATGCTTCTATGGGCGTAGTATTCATAACGTATTCCAGTATAGCAGCTATTGCTTTGATGATGGACTGCATGGCACCCATATGATAGAGGACGGACACACTCGCGCTGAAGAACACTAGCATCGGCATTATCTGCAACATATATCATTATGGAATACACATGTCACGTGTCAACTAACCGTTCCAAGGAATATGTGAGCGGCACAAGCGAATGATTCTATAGGCGTGGTGTCCATTGCGTACTGCAACACTGTAGCTATTGCTTTAATGATTGCTTGCATGGCTCCCAGGTAGTACAGGACTGATACCGTCGAGCTGAAGAACACTAGCATCGGCATTATCTACAAATAAATATAAACTAATACTCAGTGGAAACTCTCAAAACTAGACACATTGGGATGCCCCAGACGGCGTTACGTTTGATGAGGTTTCGCTGTCAATCAGAAATATGAGCACACAGGGCGATACATTTCAATAGGGCTTCGAAATCATGAACAAAGAACATACATGAACTACTGTTTTAAAACCATAATGTTGACTTGAACATTTTTACAAATGCTTAAAATAGACCGAGTAAGATCACGTGCAACGTATCGTATATACTAAATGCACATTTATACAACAAATGTATCTAGGAATTAACATACTGAAAGTCGATCGGTGTTTTTTCAATGCCTCAACAACATGGAAAGTGTTGCGCTTAGCGACATTGAATAACTCTTGATAGTTAGAGAGCAATATGACACTAATACAAATGTATTACATCTATATTTATTTATCCGGTAAGTAAACATGTTATGCTATAACATACGCAACTTCAAAGGTGACGTTTAAAATATATCTTCAGCCCTGAAATTAGAATAACAATATCTGGCGTGTGTCTAGTTACCGATGACTGTTTAATTATACCTTAAATACGATTGGGTGAGCTGTATACTGGTCCCCAAATATAAAACGCGAAGCTCTATCCGTGTAGTTAAAGTAGCTGGTGACCTGACTACCCAGCCACTGGCAGCCAACAAAGCCCAGTCGCCACCGAAGGATCAGCAGCCCAAGCAAGAACTGGAGAATGACACCCCATATCACGGGAGTCCATATTATCTGCAATAAGATAAAGAAAGATAATTACATGTAGTGCTCCTGTGGAAGTCATACTAATATAACCACTTTTGGGACCGCCTAACGCTGGTCGTAGAGTGCATGTTGTGCCGCACTGCCATACTATACTACGAGCAACCCGATGCCAGGCAGTCAGTGATATTGTATCGGGTTGCACATAGTATGGCTAAAACAAGTGGGAACAACGACACTCGTTATCCTGATTGAAACATACAGTAGCACTTTTCTGCTCCTTACCTATTTGTATATACTAATATCGTATACATATTGTAATCGTATAGTATTGGTATATTTAATGAGCATATCGTATGATCATATAATATTGGTATGTTTGTACCGTATCATCGTATAGTACAAACGTACTATACGAATATTATACAAACATACGATATCCGTTCGTATATACGATATATCTGTACGGATATGGTATGAATATACCATACCCGAAGTGTGGCTTTTCATTCTACTGAAAACACCTCTCATTTTAAAGAAATTCTCGATTCCAAAGAGGACCAAATATTACGGGCGGACCAAATATTAGGGCAAATAGTACACGGCAACACCGTTAATATATCGTATACATTACGGTATTCTGGTACATTTATACCGTACACAAATCTGGTATGTTTGTACGATACAAACGTACCAGAATTATACACATGTATAAAAATCGTATAAACGTACGATTTGAATGGTATATCTATACGATATTGGTTGGTATGTACGGTATAAACATACCGTACGTTTATATTATATGCATATCGTATAGAAAACATATCGTATTGGTATAGTATACGTATAGTATTGGTATAGTACGTATAGTTGACCTGCAGAAAAGCGCTACTATATGCAGCCCACTAGTAGAAACAAGAATATTCACATTTCCAGTACCAGGCTGTATAATGTGGACACATCCCTTTTTGTGTCGGTGCGTTACGTATTATTTTACCCTTCTTCGATTTTGAGAGCCGACAAAGGAAACTGCAATCATGAGTGCCAGTCCACCAAGTGACCGCCATTTTGCCGTGTTGTCCCAAATGTCTATGACGAGGAACGCCCCAATACCGATGACGCAACAACCGGTGATTACTCTGAAACAAACAGTAATGCATATAATATACATTACAACACATAGGCGCACTATCGACTAAGCGGCGCGATGTCGTATGCTAGGGTGGTCCCGAATCAGGCTCCATGAATGGAATGGTGGTTAACGGCACACCAACACAAAAGATTATCATTTCGGGCTAAGCAATGGTAGACAATGGTATTAAAATAGTGCGTTAGATGCGGTAGACAATCAAATGATTAGGGTAAAAATACAAATATGATAAACACAATAGAAATGAGGAATGGAATAGTGCTTAACGGCCCACCAACACAAAATAGTATCATTTAGGGGCAAGCAATTTAGATACAGAAGAAATAAATAGTAAAATAGTATAATAATGTTAAATGTGGTAGGCAATCAAATGATATATTTTTCAGGGAAATAAACCCTTCTACATTTTTTCTGTAAATGTAATTTGTAGCATGGGGCTAAAATAGTTGTTATTTACATATGTTTGTCATATGTAGACCGATGTTCAAATGTGACTTTTGTTTTCTTTAGTTACATTATTTCGAAGCAATTTAGCCAGTTTTCGGGGTCATTTTCCCAACTTTTCAGTTGTTCGCACCTCCACGTCACATACCAGCTCATTATTGCCCCATATTAAATCCGCACAGAAAAATTGCTTTTGTTTTCGTAATAAAATTAATATTATATGGAAAAAAGTTCATAAATAAAACAAAATTGGGAGAGTGACTTTGTTGCAAAGAACTTGCCTTTAAATAATGTATTATGTTTAATACCCAAAAGTATTTCGGCAGAAAACGTGGAACAAACGGTAGTATTACCTGCGGATCCGAATTGTAGTTCCTTTTCCAAGTCGAAATCCGTTTCGTATTCTATGCAAAATCCTGTTCACTGCTTTACTAAGTCGGTTATGCCACCATTTGTTTATCAAGTAATATGACATAAATGGAGTAGCAGCACATACCAAGACAGACTTCATTGGATTAAGGTAGATAGAAAATCCAACATATACTAAATATCCACAATACAACAGAACCTGTACAATTAATTTGACAAAGTGATGCCTTTTTTTCGACAGGAAAATGGTGGACCCAATTGTGTCAGTCTTTTCCTTTTCCGTTTTACCCGCTGTTAGGTTAATATTGTGTTCTGACGCGTTATCGATGGTATTACGCAGAGGAAGAAACGATGTTTCTTCACTCTTTATGTGCATGCATGTTTGACCGTTGATCGTCGTCATCTTCGATCAATTAATCTATTACTATAACACGTAACACAGCTTTCTAATTGTCGGTGTCGTCTAACACTCTTTCTACGTATACATTATCTACCGAACATGAAACCGCGATCTGTGAGTCTGTTTGTTTAGTGTATATCTCTGACGCTCGATGAGAAAATAACTCATACGGTTAGCAAAGTCCCAGGTCAGCCTGCGCATTCACGCAGTCTGATCAGGGTCTATGTCGTTCGTCATTCGTTCACAGAAGCAGCTTTGCTGTCGGAAGAACATATACTATACCGATACTGCGTGCCTATGCACGATGATCAGGATCTAGAATTGATGTGGTAAGGCACGTTTCGTCAGCCAGAGACCCATATATACAAGTAGTGTGACATATTTTCGAATCGGGGAGTCGAGTAGATGTCTCACTGTTGAAGCGTAAGTAACTTCGTGGCTGTGGAATTTGTCTTATGTCCTGTGTGCCTAGTATAGACCCATATCCGCATGTGCGTAGCCCATCGATGATCTGCGCTGATCGCCATTGCGTAAGTCAACACAAATCGTGCTTCTAACAGTAGTATAACGCTTCCGCAGATATGTGCTGGGCTGTCCATAAACGTATAGGCTCATTTTGTCTATGCATACGTGTGTGTATATGACTAGACACGATTCAAAATTCATACACACGTTTCAATGAATTTGAATAGTATCCCTCATTAATATTACTGACCACGAATGCATGTACTTACTGTTATTGTCGGGTGAATATGTGAACTTGAAATCAATGTCAAATCATTAAATTCTGTGCAAATAAGTAACACTGTAGATCAAGGTGAGCTGGGTTTTTTTTCCCAAATAGCAAATCTGAGTTAACTCGCTGAAGTGGTTCATAAGTTACTACATGTAACAAGTGAAAGGTGTTACTAACGTGCGCACGCAAGTACACATGCACGTACATGTACGAAGGCACGTATATAACCTAGTGCCTTCTGGCATGTGGAATATTAGCATACAATAATCTAATGCGCCTATCAATGACTTGCACATCCAGGATGCTGGTGCTGTAGGTAATTCCGGTTATACATCAGTCACAAATAGATGTACATCGTAAGCGGATAAGGCGCCCGCACGATGTGTTTTTAAAGATGGCCCACGGGAATCGGCCACATCATACGGACATCGGTGACTTTTTCGCCGATTTTTGGACATCATATGGGTCATCGGCAACTTTTAACGCGATGTTATAATATTTTGAAGAGCATACGATTTTGAAACGCGGCTACTAACCGCATGCATATCGTAGCTCTTCTATGCCTTGTGGCGGCGTTGAGATGACCTTGCGGCATCGTGAGACACCGTACGGACATCGTGAGATTTTTTGGGAATTTGTGAATGTTGTTTTTTTTTTGCTACGGCGCCTGCACGGCGACCGCACGGCTTAATAGGATGCCGTACGGATATCCGTAGGGTATACTGGCGATAACCGAACGGTTGTATTATGATATAGGCGAAAGCTATTAGACGGTTGAACTCATAATGTTTTTTATCACATGAAAACATTGTTATTCCGTGCTGTTAACCATTTCATAAATGTGACACGACACACGTGTAATAACACCTGGAGCGAATTTGATGGCTGACCCCATCACCATAATTATGTATTCGTAGTTTGCGCCAACGTTATGTCAAACGAATAAAATGGAGACATTCCCAATGACGTCCGTAATGGCGCGACAAAGCAATGATGTTTTGACGTTGACGTAATCATGTTTGAAACGTCATTAGAAGCGTCAGTGACTCTTTAACATTACTGAAAGTGTTCGAATGTGCTCCCGTTTGGTAATATGAAGTGTTAACAAAGTACAAGAAGTTCAACCTAGTATATGGCATATTTATAATAATGTTCTTGCATGAATTAAACTATTTTTTTCAACTACATGCGCAAATAGCCAATGACGTCGGCTCACTGAAACATATTGGATATCTCCACATTGGCTGATCTTTGAAGGACGAAGTCATGCGATAAACATAATCTCAAACTCGTTTCCATTTGATATGAGATTTATGAAACTCGTCCGATGCTCGGTGCATAAACTGTGTGTGACTCGTTTCATAAATCTCATATGAAATGGGAACTCGTTTGAGATCCTCTATTTAACTTTTAATTAATCAATGTTCTAAATTATGAATAACGACAACAAAAATAAAGCACAGTTATATACAATTCTAGTGACGGAAATTCCGCTTTTAAAAACACCGGCAACTCCACGTGTTGACACTACAATACATTTTCATTAACTGCCAGTATATTTTTCAAAATTTTAGTCTGGAAATTGCAAACATGTTAGGATTACAAATTTGGTGGGTCTCCACTAATGATATTTGTCTGTTCAATGACAATCCCGGTGGAACCACACGGACCATGATCTATAAATACATTAAATATACTTAAAAGCATCAATCAGTGAACACAAATAAGTTAAATATCTTTGTTTCATCCCTCTTATAACGCAATAGGTACCAGGCTCCCTATGTGTTTAATGGTGCGTACTCGGCCTAGAGACAACGGGGTCTGACAAAAAATGTAAAGCTTGGCTTTAACGACGGCACTGGCTCGATGACCTTGCATGTCGTCTCCCAAGAAAGGGGAGAAAGGAAGGAGGTGGATACATAGGAATCCTGCCCCAGGGGGCCTAGCTCTTATTAGAATAGTCCCCTCTGGTTCTTTAACGTGCACATGCGCTCCTTCAAATCTGATACACGGGACCGCCTTTAAAAGTCCCCATCCGAAAGGAATAGTAGAGCAGGAAATACGAAGTATCTGAGAAATACTAATAGACCAGTCAGCCTATATCAATTTGTAGCCCAACCTTAACAAAATTGCAACAGAAACTATTTTACTTGCATATGTGTCTGTGAAGTGTTTATGATAACATACTAAAAGTCTAGAAAAATCGAAGCAGCGGAAACAAGCTTAATTTGCATAAATCCAAGATGGTCGTCGTATACAGATATATCACGCTACTTTTGTCATATTATCATTTGTACATATTTTTTGGCACAATGTACAGTGCTCAAATACATATTTAAAGGTAAACACCTCTGATAATGATACTATATATGAATTGAATTGCTCTGTCATTAACATTAAAATTCAAAATGGCCGCCAAAATAGCATGTGCACGAAAAACTCGCTCATTCACAACAAATTGCAAACATAACATCTCAGGTGGAGACTCGTTATCTGAATGTGTAATATCACATATTTCCTGCGTAAACTATGCTACAAGTAGTTTGAAATAGAGATAATTAGCTCTTCAAATCAATTCACTCACCTCAGTTTGATTGTCCATTTGTATTACTATGTCAGTTGGGTTATAAATCTACTCAATAGGTCGGACTAACTGAGGTTTGTAAAGTTAGTGAATGCCACACCTCTGCATTTGCCGCATCCTGTGGAACATCCAAGTCCATGTCGTATGGATGTACAACGTTTTGTATCGCACTTCAGTTTACAGCTACACCTGATAGTCTTCAGGAGACTTTCGGAAGCAGGTGGAAAATATTTATTTCTATGAAGTATCTTGTTTTACAACAAACCATCCCCATTCCTGTGATGCCAGTTCATCTCTGAATCAATCCAGTTAGGTACTCCCTCATACTGTGGTATTTCGCTGCTGCTGATGTAGGTGGCAGTGCATGCACCTGTACACACGTTGTACTGCCGAGACTTTGATAGTAAATTTTCTGGAGCGAAGTGTATCTAGTCCTCCTGATATAACCCCACCGTAAAATCCCACTAAGTACACTGTCACCAGCTCGCACTACACCATCCTTTGCGGTGTCAGTGCATGTCCCTTACATATACCGAAGAGCCGTGATGCAGTGTCACACCCTGTAATCAACATATGTCTGTCAGATGCCAGGATATCTAGAACCCTGTTGCCATGGAATACGGTGTAATAGAGATCCACAATCAATCACATGATTTACGTTCTCGTTTTCCATCTCAATGTTGCAACAGTTTCCCATGGCCCATATTGCATCTGCTAACGCTGTTGTTTTTGTGTTTGAAATAGAAAACCCGATGAATCAAATAGAGATGACGGGATACTGAACAGTTCGTATTTAAATACTTGTGACATGTCACATCCGATTCAATGAAAACTACTGTAGGTCGTTGGAAAAGCAACTGTGGATAGACATTAATTTCTTCACTGTCTACTTTTACTGAAGGTTTTGTGTTACGTGTCACTGCTTTGTGTGATCGTTTGAACGAATAATCCATTACATTATTGTTGAACATTTTGTTTAGTACATTCGACACAGTTTCTTTTGCCCTGTCGATATTTGTTGAGGAATCAGATGCCACGCTTGTTTCTATATTTCGCAACAAATGATCTTCGTTGAACGGATTTCCTTCAAGAAGAAATAATGAGAATGTTTCAATGCGTGTCTTTGTAGTCTCTCGCTTTGGTTTGCTTGACCACATTCAATGTGTTGGCCACTTGTGTGATACTGATTTTAACAGAACTCATGTATGCCACTGTTTATTTCTACGCATGAAAATAATAATACTAACCATTCTGCTTGCTGTGATTTTGTCATGCCTTTGCCTCTAGTCATATCTCAAGTTGCATGTACACTTCTTATTAAGACGGATTCAATGACGATCAATGTGATCTGACAGTTTGATGTAGTTTGTTGTTGGTAGTCTCGGTCTTGCATCATTTGCAAATAACACATACGCTGATTTCAGATTTTGATTGTGGCCTGTGGCAGCGAAGAAGGGGAGCATTATAAGCGATAGTGTGTACAATTAAGTTCCCTATCACATGATCGCTCTGCTTTTATAAATGTTCTTAAATATGTATATCATTTCCATATACTGAAGTCAAAGTGCTGCTATTCGATATTATTTTAATGACTATTTTCCTTCAGAGAAACGTGAATAAGATCACTTTTAACAAAAGACTGAACAGTAAGATTAACGGACAGAAGAACGTCGTATATTTTGCTAACTTCAGTAATGTCGCCATGGGCTTCAGCACTATAATTATCTAGCGTGATATGTCCAATCACTTTTCACTTCGAGCAGGTCCTTCATTTACGACGGGTTCAATTATCAAACCATTTCTGTCATATGTCCTGGCTGATTGATTTCAAAGCGTTGTCTACTAGCAAATGACCCATGACCGCTCGTGCTACCGCCTTTCCGTTCAGCATTTGGCAGCAGTTCCGTGGGACCAGATCCTGCATCAGCTGAACAATACATCCGAGGAAGCTCATGATTGTGTGAAATCAGCCTAATCATAATACGATATCACGCAAACAGCTGCTGGCCGTTTCATTTATAATCACGATGAGAGCCTTCCAGTACAGCGGTTAATCAGAGGTAATTACCGGATTAACACCATATTTCAATGCATGACCACATACAAATTTCAAAAGTATATATATACACACGACATGTCACTCAAGTTCACATCGATCATTGGCATAAAAATACTGATGGTTTGCCTCCAGTCTCCTGAAGTGGAAGTTTCCAAGTTATTTGACCTTGACTTTGGGGTGAGAAATAAAACTATGGATGATGACAGACATGTACACGAAGTGTCAAAACATTATTTGACCGTTTTTGTACCGTGACCTTGGGCACATGGGAGCACGACTGTGATGATGAATGATGAGAAACATGTACATGAAGTTTCAAGCCAATCTGCCATACGGTAAAGAAGTTATAGCAGAATGTAAAAAATGATGGATAGTCAGACAGACGGACGAACGGACGTACGACTTTTGCATCCCTATATCCAGTTTTCGCTATGCGATGGGATAAAAATTGCTCCAGATATATTGGAGCTAATGTAAAAATGTTAACATTACAAACTAGTGGCGCTTGATGATGTTTATGTATACAAAAAATGAAGTTAATCGGAATCAAACTGTATAATTGGTTCGTCTGTCAAACTATGTATGCCGGACATACAGACGGGCGGACGGACAGACAGTTGCAAATTATAATGCCCCCATACCGGGTATTGGTGCAGGGGCGGAGGGGTGGGAGATAAAATTCTTCCAAACATAAGTGAATATGTAAAATATTGATAAGCAATGAATATATAATATATATTAAAAACAACTGGCTTATGTCCAAAATTGACCACCATACGTTGTGCAAAAAATGCAATGTGCAAGTTTTGTTTAGCATTATTTGTTATTTTAAATCACGTGTCTTTTATAATGTTATCAGCACGTATTATTGTATATGACAGAGTAGGTAAATTGGATCTATACTAAATATTGTACATTGTTTATGTTTATTAATGATTGTTGACAACCGCGGAAATCCATGACAACGCCAATAAACTTGTAAAACACGGGAAATATACTTGTATGAAAGAAACATCAGTATTATATAAACGTGATATTATCCGCAAACATGATAAATAATGTAAAATAAACACTCGTCTTTAGAAATCCATGATACGTCATCACACGGTATATTTGAAATGTTTGCCTATGGTGGGCTGCAAAGGTCATTCGTCTTATTGTCGAATAGACCAGTTTTAAAAGTTATTTTTATGGGATTTCCCTTATTTAGATTTTTCTACACTTTCGATATGTTCTTTCTAATGCTATCTTCAGCACATGTAAAAAGAAATAAATTATGTTGCAATTATGTTGAGGTGATTCTACAGGCTGACTGGACTATAACGCCCTGCAACTGAACACTGAATCGAACCCGGGTCGCCAGCGTGGCAGTCTGACGGTGTTACCCCTCGGCCACGGTCTGCTCTTACGAAACAATCACCCGATTTATATCATTGTGGCCTATTGCAGAAGTTAGCCAAATGTTAGACCTCCGCAATGATATATTCCCAGATGCCCTATGTCAACGTGTTTTTGAGCTATGAATTATTTTGTTGAACAAAATTTAGCATTTTTCACTAGTCGGAAGACACCGGGTACACTTTTGGGGCCATTTACTACTAGATGACAGCGCAAACATCGGCTTCAAACTACACTTTTCTGGGTATGGGGTCACGTTGTCTATTGTTTACACTGTATTAATGGCGGCGCCCACCAGGTGTCGGGTAAATGTTATTTTTTATCAATACGACGGCGGTTTATTCCTTTTAATGATGACCATGTTCCAGTCGTTAGCACTACGAGTCGGTTAACACCAAATTTAGCAGCATTACTCATGTAGTTAGTCTGAATATTCGGCAAAGAATTTTGAATCGGACGGAATTGAACGATGTTTAAACTTGATTCAAATTTCTCTGCAGTCGGACTCAAATTTCTCTACAGAATGTTCAAACTCACTACATATTAAGTAATGCTGTTAAATTTGGTGTTGACCGACTCGTAGAGTTAACGGCTGTAACACGGTATTCATTAAAAAGAAGAAACCGCCGACGTATTGAGCTTCGTCCAGTGGACCAGTATTCCCGCGACTTTTCCAAGTTTATACCCCGATAAATTCCACAAAAAGGCCATTAATTCCTTAAAATTCCAGCATTTGAAATAAATTCATCAAGAAAATGTGTTTATCTTCCGTTTTCTGAAGAATTATTTTAACTGCTCACGGTTACGGAAAGTAGTTCGGCGTGGGAGTTTACTGGGATATAATTTTTTTGACATAGACTTGCTACGGGCCAATCAAATGTTAGGGAATTGTGTAAATATGTTTGTGCTGGAATTATTATAAGATAAGATTTACCTGAGACCTAATGGGGACCGCCATTAATCAAGTGTTAACAATAGACCACGTGATCCCATACCCTGTTATTGCTGTTTTTATGTAGATCCTATAATGAATGTATTTATAGACCATGGTCTGTTACTTCAACCTGTGACAGAAGCAGTACAAATGGACAGCACTATGTAACAACGCTGTACTTTTTACCGTTTGTGTAATTGTTTATGTCACAAGTAGGCAGAACACATGATTTTTTTCCCATCCATGTACTCATATCATTCAATATACCAGTAGTTAGGTATATTTGATAAAACTATGAAACATAGTTCAGCTCTGTTAGTGTACCCTGGTACCTGATATATATATTCCACCTTGCAATGTAAAAATGTATATGTATTTTCAAAAGAAAATAAAACAATGCATTTTTTCAACTCAAATATTCAAGATGGCCCCTGTGGAATTAAAGATGACGTTAAAATGACGTCATGAACATGACGTTGATTCAACACAACGTTGTTACAACGTCATCAACATGACGTATAAACATATTTGAACTGACGTTGAAACAACGTCACAATGACGTCAAAACGAAGTCATAAACCCGACGTTGAAACACGTCATAACCTGACGTTGAAACCACATATCAAACTTAACGTTGAAATGGTCCCAATCTTGATGTTGAACGTGCAACGACTGTCAAACAAGGTGGCATTAACAACAGTGTAAACCCGTCGCAATGACGTTGGAACAATGTCACAAGCCTGGCCTTGTATTCACCAAACTGTGCACACGATTGGTTGATTATTGATATTGTACGGCTCATGAATGTCTAACTTTGTCATTTGGGCTGCATACACCCAGAAGCACATCTAGTGTTTTATTACCTGTTAATCTGGATACACTTCAGATAAGGGTCGGTTTTGCATAAAAAACACAAAAGCAAATTGTAAAAAATTGAAATTAGCGTTTATTTCAATGGGTTGGTATACATGTATACAGGTTTGAAATGACAATAATATACTTATTTTTCAAAATAAAGAGTCAAAAACCCAACATGTATCTGAAGCTCTGTATATAATATTTCCAAACCTTTTGAGCTGGGCAACAAAACTCGAACTAAGAACAATTTCATGCTTTAATATTTGTTATCTCATCAAACTGCATGATATTGCAATGTTGTTCATGGCGCAGAAACTTTTAACCCTTCTGCCACCACCTCTCCTGTCCTGGTCATACTTCCGGACCCAATTTCCACTTTCTTTGCATACTCCGTGCCAGGAAAGAACTTCTGGGCACTTGCTGAAATGAACATAAACCACGTGGAGTGATTTTGATGTCACGTTAAGGGCTAATCCAGTTTTGACGAAGAGTGGATGGGGTGGGTGACACTTCAGTATATTGGGTGGGTAAAAATAATCGTCCCCAACTTCAAATTTCAATATTTCTAAACCTTTGAATTTTAATTAAATTAAAGTCAGTGGTGTTGGGCACAATAAACAGGTGGTGGGCACTCATCGGTGGTGGGCACAGTATATGGTGGGGCAAAGTCAGTGGTGGTGGGCACAGTAGGTAGTGGGCAAGGTCAATGGTTATGGGCACAGTAGACCATGTTACTTCCCATAGAGAAATGATTTTTTTTCGTACGAAAATCAATATTTGACCAAATTTCACGAAATGAAAAGTAGGCTCGTTCTAAAATTTTGAGTTACTGCCCCTATCTACCTATCGTCATCTGCACATCAAATACGAGTCATTAAATATGGATTCACACGAAGATATAAATCCTAAAATGTGGATACAGTTAAGACATGGATCCCTAAAGATGAAATCATCGTTAAGATGTGTATTCTAAAATATAAATGCATTGCTAAGCCATGGCTCATTAAATATTGCTTCATTGCTAAGATATAAATCCGTAAACATGGATGCATCGCCAAGTCATCGCTAAGATAAATATCCGTAAACATGGATTCATTGCTAAGGTAACAATAATAAACTATAATTTAACGAATAAGACACGAATCCGTAATGATGTATTTATCGTCAAGATATGTATCCTTAAATATGGACTCAGTGCTACGTATCGTAGCACCGAGTAGTCGATTCCCGCGTACCCTTGTGCGCAGTGTGTATCCGTTAACCAGGTCCGTGCAGGTGTTGCTATTCTGACGGGGGCCACTGGCACACTCATCGATATCTACAAGAAGCAATACAATGATGGATTGTAGCTAGTTATTCCCCTTTGCAAATATATTTATAGAGATCTGGTTATATGCTGTATTTCAGCGTTTATTTCTTACTGAATAGCACAAACAAATGAGTTTTGCAAACAGAGTACGCCCAGATCAGACTGCACATCTGTGCAGTCTGATTTGAGTTTACACTGATGGCAATAACATTAATAAGTGTGAATATATTTATCTGGCAAATAATGCAGTCCCGGATCAGATACATGTATGTAGGATGATCTTGATCAACACTAGTAAAAATCGCTATTATCATAATAATGGCTCCTTTTCATAACCAATCATGCTACATTCGCCCTTTTTACTGCTATAAGGCCATAAACTACACAATTTGGACCGGCTGTCTGTAGATAACTAGCTACGATCCCTCATACATTACGATCAAGACATACCGTTTTTTTACTTTGTACACGGTGTATTAAATTCCTAGTACACTAGTGTAATAAATATGCAAATGAGGGCGCTGCAGAAAACACACAAGGTTACCGTTACAGCTTCAATGTACTGTGCGTATGCAATAAATAGAATCTAACACTTGTGTTGATTTAATATGAGATTTATTATACCTTAGTGTTGTCGTACTTGTAGACATGTATACCCGGGTATAAAGTTATATTGCCAGTTATAGGGATATTTTAGCAGCGACATATCAAAAGTATTTTCTTAATTATTTGGCATGGACATGAATTATTTTATTAATTCGTTTCCATGAAATAACTATTCGTTCCCACGATATAGCAATTCGTTCCCACGATTAACAATTCGTTCCCTCGAAATAAAAATTCGTTCCCACGAATGCATTAACAATTCGTTCCCACGATATATCATCAGTTAACAAATACATGTAAATAAGTAATAAAACTATAGTTTCTGATCAGATATTGGTAATTATGTCCCACATTTGGATTGTATATCGACGTTGCTATGGAATAGTTGAAACAAAATTTACACTTTTTACCCCGACCAGCCAGTGCATACTTATGAAACTAGAAGTAGAACATGGCAATGCAAGTAGGATATTTCCCATGATTTGATCATTTTTACATGCTAATACATTAGTCAATGTAAATCCCCGCCCCCTTCCCCCCCCCCACCCCCTCCACCAACCTGCCAACGTGGTCTGTGAAAACCCCGGTAAAATGCCGGTAAAGCCCCGGGTATGTCCTGGCTCATGTTTGTATAAACCATTAAAGCCCCGGTAATAGCCCCGCAGTGCGGGGCAACATGGAACATGAATGGTCGGTCCCACACTGGGAATTCTGACAAGTTCAATGTTTGCAAAATGTATTGGAATTTTATTTTTACCTCCAGTTGCCATTGTGAGTGCTGGTCCGTAAATTCACCCATGTTGTGCTGACCGTTCATTGAAATCAGCAAATTGGCTTTAACATTTCTGGAGAGGAAATATTGTTTCCAAGTCCGTGAATTGTAAACAACGTTTCTGCAGAAATTTCAACTTTCCGAGTCTGTTTGGCAATTAAATTGTTTTCTAACAATTCCGAGTGTTCGTGTTCACTCTGACACCATTATAGTATTTGCAATACTACACTTACTTCGATTCTTCGTTGGGATTGAATTGTTCTCTTCTGCACGTTGTCATACATAATATAGCGGCACCCAAACTCCAAGTTCCCGGATCAGTTGGCCGTGGTGATATTCACTACCAACTGCTTCAGCATTTACCTGAACACTCTTGAGATAACCTCCTTGAAATATTTAATACCATTTGGGAACAAGGCGTTTTTCCGCCTTCATGGCGGGAAGCTACAATCATACCTGTTCCCAAACCGGGCAAGGATCACACTGACCCATCAAGTTACCGTCCCATCGCACTTACTAGCTGCGTCTGTAAAACCATGGAACGAATGATTAACGACAGGCTTGTCTGGTTTCTGGAATCCAATGGACTAATATCTGAATATCAGTCGGGATTTTGTCCCAAGATAAGCACTGCCAATAATCTGGTTAGACTCGAAGCATTCATTGAAGACGGTTTTGTTAACAATGAACATATAGTTGCCGTATTTTTTACCTAGAAAAAGCTTATGACACGACGTGGAAGTATGGGATTATGAAGGACCTTCATGACCTCGGTCTGAAGGGTCATCTCCGTGGTTTTATTTCTAATTTTTTGAAAGACAGAGTATTCCAAGTCCGAGTCGGTACAACCCTTTCCGATCCCCATGAACAGGAAATGGGTGTACCGCAGGGAAGTATATTGTCTGTTACCCTTTTTAACATTAAACTGAATAATGTTGTAAAATGCCTGCAACCAGGTGTTGACTGTTCTTTATATGTCGATGATTTTTTAATATGCTACAAATTAAAGAACATGCAAACTATTGAGCGCCAATTACAACTGAGCCTCAATAAAATTAACAAGTGGGCCACGGAAAACGGCTTTAAATTTTCGAAATCGAAAACTAACCGCATGCATTTTTGCAAAAGACGCGGTCTTGACCCTGATCCCGTACTTAAACTAGGATCACATCCCATCCCAGTTGTTTGGGAGCAGAAATTTCTTGGTCTTATCTTAAACTCACTTTTAACATTCATTTCGACACTTGTAAGCTAAATGCGAGAAAGCACTCAACTTGTTGCGAATAGTAGCAAATCACGACTGGGGTGCAGACCGAAAGGTGCTGCACCGCCTTTACATCGCACATGTTCGCTAAAAACTAGATTATGGATGCACTGTATATGGATCTGCCTGTAAATCCGATCTTCGGACGCTCGATCCAATACATCACCAAGGCTTAAGACTGCCTGGGTGCATTCCGTACGTCTAACGCACATAGCTTATATGCCGAAGCAAATTAGCATTCTCTCCACGACAGTTGTACCAAATTATCTTTGCAATACGCCACTGAACTACATTCCAATCCATCTAATCCAGCTTATGGCACTGTCTTTCATCGAACATTTCACCATTCGGCGAGAGAATTGATCCTTTGATACACGATGTTGGCTTGGATCTGGATCACATTGCCAACTACGCTGTTCCAGATCCTCCACCGTGGCAGTTGGAGCAGCCCAATGTGATCTTCGATCTTAGTCAACACACGAAAGCAACAACTGATCCATCCATTTTTATATCACTTTTTCTTAAATTAAAGACAGATACAATACATACACTCCGCTTTTTAATTATGGCTCAAAGGACGGGGACCGGGTAGCGGCTGCTGCCGCTGTCCCCGAGGTAGATATTCAATCCAGACTCCCAGACAAATCTTCGATATTTTCTGCGGAATTGAGAGCAATTTTGCTTGCTCCTGATTTTGCGAAAATATTTTGGAGAAAGCAATTCATTTTATTTTCGATTCATTATCTTCACTAAAAGCTTTGTACAACATGAAGCTTGAACATCCTCTTATCCGCCAAATCATGCAGCTACACCATATTTTACTTTCGTCTGACAAGGACATTATTTTTTGTTGGCTCCCCAGTCATACTGGTACCAAGGGCAAAGACAGGGCAGATAGCGCCCTGGAGGCTGGCTTCTAATTTTCCTGTTTGCTATCATCATTTTAAATAATCCATCAACTCATTCATCTCCGATACAATGCAGACCCGGTGGGATCTGCTCACAGATAATAAACTTCACGTTGTAAAACCGACTCTGGGCGAATGGACTCCTAGCTACAGACATGTACGCCGGGGTGAAGTTTTCCTTAGTCGATTGCGCATTGGACATACACGACTAACGCATTCGTACAAGCTCAAGGGTCAGCCGCGTCCATTGTGTTTTCCATGCCACAGCGCATTTACCGTGCAACACATCCTACTGGACTGTATCGATTTTGCCGATATTCGATGCAAACACTTCAAAGTTACTTCACTTGCGGAGTTATTCCAGGTGGAGAACATTGAAGGTTTGCTTACATTTCTCCATGAAACCAACTTGTATCGGAAAATCTAATTTTATCATTGTATACATGTTGCTCATTTATATTGTTCACCATAGTTTTATTTTTACCCTAATCATTTGATTACCTACCACATCTAACATACTATTTTACTATCATTTTCTTCTTCGTCTAAATTGCTTGGCCTTAAATGATACTCATTTGTGTTGATGGGCCGTTAAGCACCATTCAATTCAATTATTTTAAATCGCATGCATTATACAGTAAGTGTTGAACGCTGAACGCGTATCTGGTGGGGTCTCATTAATGTGAGTCTTGTGAACCTTAACACTAATATTTAGGCTGTGGTCGTTAGTGTTACGATGCACAAGACTATTACATTATGTTATATCTACATTCCACCATCTACAGTTTTGTTAAAATCAGAACTTGATGATCTTGTTTCTCGGCTCCCTTCGCCTTTCATTCTCATTGGCGACTTTAACGGACATAACATTCTTTGGGGTGTAAAAACACAAAACAAAGGGGGAACTTATTGAAAATGTTCTTTCCGATCACAATCTTAGCATTTTCAATGATAAATCTAGTACATATTTACACCCCGCAACTGGTTCATATTCCTCTCAGGATTTAACTCTGTGCCATCCTTCTCTGTATTTTGGACTTTACGTGGAAAGTTGGTGACGACCGATGTGGGAGTGATACAGAGCAATGGACCACCTTCTACTGACAGAGTCCAGAGGTGGAAATTACATAAAGCCGATTGGGACACATTTCGTTATATGTGCTTGATTGTACTAGATTCTGACCGTTTTCGAGATGCAGAAGATCCACTTGAACACTATATTTCCCTTTTACACGATATTGCAGAAAAGACAATACCAAAAAACCCGGCAAAGCCCAAACGTGCCAATAAGCCATGGTTTGACGAAGAATGCAAACAAGCAATGACTGCTCGTCAGCAGTCGATACGTCAAATCAATAAACAAGCAACACAAGACAATTTGAATGCTCAAAACTTGGGAGATATTTTGTCTCCAAGTTGAACTCGCGATCAAAAATGAAAACAACATGGGGCATGATTCGTAAGATAAACGGCAAAACTAAGACAAAAACAAAGCAGGGCACCAATATCTCTTCCAAAGTTGATATTGCGAACACTTTAGCAGAAACATTCTCAAACAACTCCTCATCGAATAACTATACTGAGGAGTTCTGGAAGGTGAAATCTGAACAAGAGAAAACAAAACTCAATTTCAATTCGGACAATTCAGAACATTACAACGCTCCTTTCTCTATGAGGGAATTAACAGATTCCCTCGAGAAAGCACATGATACATCAGCGGGTCCTGATGATATTCACTACCAACTGCTGAAGCATTTATCTGAACACTCTTTAGATAGCCTCCTTGAACTAGTTAATACCATTTGGGAACAAGGCGTCTTCCCGCCTTCATGGCGTGAGGCTACAATTATATCTGTTCCCAAACCGGGCAAGGATCACACCGACCCATTAAGTTACCGTCCCATCGCACTTACTAGCTGTGTCTGTCAAACCATGGAACGAATGATTAATGACAGACTTGTCTGGGTTTTGGAATCGAATGGATTGCTATGAATATCAGTCGGGATTCCGTCGCCAGAGAAGCACTGCCGTTAATCCAGTTAGACTCGAAGCATTCATTCGAGACGGTTTTAATAAGAATGAGGATATATTTGCTGTATTTTTCGACCTAGAAAAGGCCTATGACACGACGTGGAAGTACGGGATTATGAAGGACCTTCATGACCTCGGTCTGAAGGGTTATCTCCCTGATTTTATCTCTATTTTTTTTTTGAACGACAGACAATTCCAAGTCCGAGTCGGTACAATCCTGTCCTATCCCTACCAAGAGGAACTCTGTGTGCCGCAGGGAAGTATACTGTCTGTTACTCTTTTTCACATTAAACTCTTTTTCACATTAAACTCAATAACATTGTAAACTGCCTGCAACCAGGTGTTAACTGCTCGTTATATGACGATGCTTTCCTTATATGTTACAAATCAAAGAACATGCAAACTATTGAATGCCAATTACAACTAAGCCTCAATAAAATTAACAAGTGAGCCACAGAAAACGGCTTTAAATTTTCGAAATCGAAAACTAATTGCATGCATTTTTGCAAGAGACGCGGTCTTCACCCTGATCCCGAACTTAACATGGGAACGTATCCCATCCCAGTTGTTCGGGAGCAGAAATTTCCTGGTCTTATCTTTGATTCTAAATTCACTTTTAAACCTCATTTACGATACTAAGCTAAATGCCAGAAAGCACTCAATTAATGCGAGTGGTAGCAAATCATGACTCGGGTGCAGACCGAAAGGTGCTGCACCGTCTTTACATCGCACATGTTCGCTCAACACTGTCCGGGTGCACTGTATATGGATCGGCCAGTAGATCCGATCTTCGGATGCTCGATCCAATACATCACCAATGCCTAATACTCTGTCTGGGTGCATTCCGTCTGGTAACGCACAGAGCATATATGCCGAGGCAAATGAGCCTTCTCTCCACGACATACGCACCAAATTATCTTTGCAATACAACACTAAACTACATTCCAATCCGTCCAATCCAGCTTAACACATGACACCGTCTTTGATCGAACTACAGATAATGTATTCGATAATAACCAAGATTCAAGCCACCATTCGGCAGGAGAATCGTTTTTTTATACATGATGCTGCCTTGAATCTGGATCACATTACCAAATACGCTGTTCCAGATACGCCACCGTGGCAATTGGAGCAGCCCAAGGTGATATTCGATCTTAGTCAGCACACGAAAGCAACAACTGATCCATCCATTTTTAAATCATTTATTTTTGTTTTAAATTAAAGACAGATATAATACATACACTCAACTTTTCACTGATGGCTCAAAGAAAGGAGACCGTGTAGCTTCTTCTGTAGCTGTCATCGAGGTACATCATCATCACTATACCTTTCCGTGATATCTTCGCTATGGTAGTCTGGAATACGTTTCTGCAGATGCAGGCCACTTGTTGAGGGTTTGAGGGCTTGGGGCTGAATTCACAGGTAGAACTGGGGGCATTTTGTTGTAATTTGTTGAACCTGTTTATCGATTTCTCATCATAAGCCTTAAAGGTACATGCCCACGTGCCAGGTTATAATATAGGGAGGCATATCTGTTTCGTCCATAACATAAACAGTCATAAACCATTTACCGACGATATAATTGGCATTATTATGCTTCGTATATCAAACATGAATTTCCACACAAATATCAGGGGCGATAACCGTGTTTCCTTAAAATGTTAACTGACGTAACTATTTATTCTCTGTAATTATGTTTGAGGGGCAATGATCATACTTTATAATCTGTCGAAAATATAATTTTGTTCAGGCGATTCATGTAATTAGTATAAATAATTAAAAAATAACATGCCTCATTTGCATATGAAACTATCATGATACCACCGCGCGTCAATGGAATAGTGACACAATTATACACTTATTTAATTCCTATAAAGAACTTTTTGTGCCTACTGAGTGGGCATGTACGTTTAACCTCAGCTGTATACATTGTGTCAGTTACCTCTCTCTGCCACCGGTTTTGGCTTATCTATAGCAGTCTTCACCTTTTTACATTTGCAAACATTGCAAGTTTGGCGTTCTTGAAATAAATCAAGTTTTGTTCTGAGAAATGCATCTGCTGCCTCTTTTCCAGATTTCATTGCCGTGACTTTGTCAATTCGATTATCTTCTCTGAAACATTCACTGGGGAAAAGTTTTTCTGAGGCTACACTGGTTGTTGAAAATGGGAGGATGCCTGTTTTACGGGATTCTTCTTGGATGTTTGTGGGAATGACGTTATGTATCTTCCACATATTGTATCCAATTGTTTGGCAGTCTCTTATTGTTCTTGCACTTTCCCAAATTGTGTGCAAGTTCCCCGTCTAAGTGTTGCAGTTGAACATTTGTGTAGCCGTATCCCAACTCCGCCAGTGTTTCTACATAGTCTACAAGGGTCTCTTCTTCTGCAGGACGGAACATAGTTTCACCCCCTACTTTGTCGTCTTTTGGATCAATAAATCCCTTAACCCTGTCTCTCAGTGTCTGAACTGGTACATTAAACATGACTGCTGCCCTCTTAAAGGTACATGCCCACTCAGTAGGCAAAACATGTTCTTTATAGGAATTAAATAAGTGTATAATTGTGTCACTATTCCACCGGTTCTAAAAATTACCAGATAAAATCATTTAGTAATATTTATTTTACTGTTAGTGCCGTGCGGTGGTATCAGGCTATTTTCATATGCAAATGAGGCATGATATTTTTTAATTATCTATACCAATTAAATGCGTCACCTGAACAAATAATATTTTCGACAGATTATAAAGTATGATAATTGCATATCAAAATATAAATACAGATAATAAATAGTAATGTCTGTTAACATTGTAAGGAAACACGGTTATCGCCCCTGATATCAGTGTGTAAATTTACGTCTGGTGTAAAATATATAATAATGCCAATCGATATGTGGGGTAATGGTGACGAATGTTTATTTTACCAGAACATGTGTTAGATGATGTCTCTGATATAAAGAACAGTTTGTGCCTACTGAGTGGGCATGTACCTTTAACTGGAGTATTCCTCGTTACAGCTTCATATGTGCGAATTAGTGTTTCCGGCAAATATTTTCTATATTTTTGTCTTTTCATGCCATATGTCTGTGCTGTTGATTGGCCTGGAATTAACTTATACAAACATATAGTAATAAAAGGATACAATCATTTTGTACTGGGATCACATGATAGATGGTTGATTAAATCGTAATGATCGACTGAACAATTCACTCACTAACAGTGCATAAAACTGAGTTATGGCGTGCTTTGTTGGTCGAAACGTTCGACGGTTTTTGCTCTCGTTTACTAATACTCGACATTTTGGCTTTCTTGCCATCTGAACAAAATATTGATCGTTAACCGCTTTCAGTTGCTTTGTAAAACGATATTTGTAAAATGTTAAGCGTCTCGGTAAAACATCGCTGTAATATATTCTGTATTCCCATTAAACCTTGTCGATGAGTAATTTTGGAGAAAATCCATACCAGTCACCCGCTAAAAATTGACGAGTACGCTGTAGCCAGACATCCAAACCAATACAAATATCAAATTGGTTGAAGTATTTTATCATAATATACCTAGTTGTGTAAGGGCTTTTCCATAGTTAATGGTATGGAGGTGGGGGGGGGGGAGTTGGAAGGCAGGATTTTTTTACTCACCACCCACACACAAAAATGTTCACTACCCATGCTTTTGATTTTGAATTACCGTTTCACCACACCACCCACACAATTGACTTATTTTCTTTTGCCTTTGCCACAATACCCATAATTATGAGTGTTTCCATGCCACACAACCCATATGTATTAAGTATTGTACCAAACACACACACAACCCCACACACACACAAAACCCATGCATTTGAGTTATTTCTTTTACCCCCAACCCCCATAATTATGAGGCTACGCATGTGAGTGCATTATACTCCTTCTGTAAATCAATATGTAAATTATACTCTTTATCACTTGCGGAGTTATTCCAGGTGGAGAACATTGAAGGTTTGCTTAGCTTTCTTCATGAAACCAACTTGTATCGTATCGGAAGATCTGGTTTTTATCATTGTATACATGTTTCTCGTTCTATAATTTTATAATTCTATGCATGTTGTTTATTTATATTGTTCATCATATTAATATGTTTACCCTAATCATCTGAATGATACTCTTCTGTGTTGATGGGCCGTTAAGCACCATTCCATTCTTTATCACTGGAAATACGTTATAACGCACAAAACCTATAGTATTTATGAAGTAAGTTTCTTTACAGTATTCTTTACATCATAGCAGGAAAATAGTGTGCTCAATTATTTTCTAAATATGTTTTATTATCATCGAAGTGTGGCCGACTTAAATGCACGTAAACCGAGTAGACCATTATAGTGGCTGAGGAACAAACTTAAAAGCATCAATTGGCTCAGCCTAATAGACACACTTTCAGAGAAAATCAGCACCTTTGCATATGTAAATAGGAATTTGATAACAAAATCGTTCGCGGAGTCTGCTATAATTTTCACAGCAAATGCCAAAAATTGGCCACTGGTACTGGTAATCATCGTTTACTAGTTACTTTTCCTGATTACATTTTCTTGCTGATATAACATCGGGGTACGTGATTTATTGCCCGTATCAAATATGATTGGGCAATTGGATCTCAGCAATGTTTGTAAAACCATTATTTATTCCCCAATTTGCCACATTGCGGCAAGTCCACTTTCTGTATGTCACGCCAGGGAGACACCGGGCTAGATTACTGAAGGGATGGAACACCAAGCACGTTGTGGACAGAGACAACAAGGTATAGTTTTACAATGATGATGTATTTACATAAATGAAATGCACAAACAATGGATGAATAGAATATGTCAGTACGGACAACTTCCCTCCTTAGTAGCCACCGCCACAGACACTTGTACAACCAAGGCACCTCCACGATTCTGGAACAGGTAGGTATAGTTCAAAAGTATACGTCATCATGATCAGGATCAAGATCCAATGTTGGAGTTCAGCTAATTAACTCCGGCTTCCGCCATGATGGGAGTGACGTTCTAATGACGTAAAGTTACTCGTAACTATATGATACATAGCCTACTTGGGCGGATGGGGCCAATAACACATCGGTGAACGTCCTTAGCGATTCATCACGTCCTTGGACGGAATGACGTCACCGGAAAATGATGCCCCACTCGAATACGCCCTTAGTCCACCCGGAGCCCCCGCTGGTACACGGTGCAATTAGTCAGAGTGACATGCACAAAAACACATGAGAATAATATGCCATTACAATACTCAGGGAATGCTCCCACATGCCAGTCCTGTAATCGTTATCATTTATACGTAAACACGACGAATTAATGAATCAATAAGATTTGATTAAGGGAGACAATCTACATCAGCGGATACATGCCAAGCGTTTGGTCGAAACGGGGCCAAATCAAATTAAATAGTGCAGTATTATCGAGGATACGATAACAATGCGTAGAATTGCCGGTCTTGGCAAGATTCCGACTTAAATGGCCGCATTAGAAAGTAACTAAAACATATGTACTCACCAATTCCCAGTGAAAGCTTGCGCTCCAATGTCACAAGAATGTAATTGAGTGTCCGACTGATAGTATATGGTGCTAAATCGAATATATACTCCCACCCTAGTGCACTACTATCCTAATGTAATCTGCATGTCAATGTAAAACTTATGTGCCAACATTTGGCTTACAATTTTGCGTAAGTGGACTAATGTTCTAACAGTCAGTCTAGCTCATGAGATATCTGGTGAATTAATCTGAAATACTTCAGTCATAAGTAGATATGACCTACTAGGTAATTAGGCTAGCATCCAAGTCTGCATATACAGTGTAGATCACCCAGATATGACCAGTGCAAAATCCAATACTGGTGATCCGTGTGCGGTTTCGGATAAAGCACTATTCTCTCCAGCGGTTTATTCCACGGGAGCGATATTTCACACACCAATACCTATTCGATCGTCTGTACTAGAATATTCGATTATTGTGCTATATACTAGTATTGTGTGACTCGTGTTACAATTAATGGATGATAAAGAAAATAGTCGGCTACGATTCGTGACACTGTACATGGCTGCTTTTGATGATAGTGCGCTTGCGCAAAAAGAAAGGGGCTGACGGAGGTTTTGCTGCCATGCAGTTTCGCACCTTTCCCTAAGGAGGTATCGCTACACGCGAAAATGTGCAGATAGCGAACACGCAGGTAGAGAAACCGCCGTAATTCCAAAAAGATACCATGTCAACTCGGACCTGGGGACGAATAGGAATCGAATGCTACGAAAACATTTTTTATTTATTCTGACCCCATATTTATTTTATTTATTTCACCAGCTAGATATCCACCTTGATTATTTCACCATAGTTTAGACCCACGATGCACAAAATTTATTTTCAGGAAAATAGAAATAAAATCAGAGAGATGGCACTTCAGACCGAGGTCATGAAGGTCCTTCATAATCCCATACTTCCACGTCGTGTCATATGCCTTATCTAGGTAAAAAGGTACGGCAACTATATGCTCATTGTTAATAAAACCGTCTCGAATGAATGCTTCGAGTCTAACCAGATTATCGTCAGTGCTTCTCTGGCGACGAAATCCAGATTGATACTCGGATATCAGTCCATTGGATTCCAGAAACCAGACAAGCCTGTCGTTAATCATTTGTGCCATGGTTTTACAGACACAGCTAGTAAGTGCGATGGGACTGTAACTTGATGGGTCAGTGTGATCCTTACCCGGTTTGGGAACAGATATGATTGTAGCTTCCCGCCATGAAGGCAGCAAGGCGCCTTGTTCCCAAATGGTATTAAATCCTCAGAATAATTATTGGATAAGGAGTTCTTGGAGAAGATGTCTGCTAATGTGTTTGAAATGTCTGCTTTGGAAGATACTGAATGTCCTGCTTTGTTGCGTTGATTGATAGAAGTCGATTTATAGCCTGGGTGCATTCCGTACGTCTAACACACAGAGCTTATATGCCGAAGCAAATGAGCCTTCTCTCCACGACAGACGCACCAATTATCCTTGCAATACGCCACTAAACTACATTCCAATCCATCTAATCCAGCTTATGACACTGTCTTTCATCGAACTACAGATGCTGTATTCGATAAGAAACCAAGCTTCTAGCCACTATTCGGCTAGAGAATGGATCCTTTGATACACGATGCTGGCTTGGATATGGATCACATTGCCAAATACCCTATTCCAGATACAGTGCGACCCCGTTAGTACACGCTTCACTATAACACGATTTCGGTTAGTACACGGTTGTGCCTTGGCTCCCGAATTTTTTTCCTATTTGTATATCAAAATCGTGTTAAATTCGTTACACGACTATTGTCAGAAATCGTGTTAAATTTGCGATTATTTCCCAAATTAGACTCAAAATGGACGATTTTTTTTTTGTATGGACGCATAGCCTCCTTTTATCTCACCGATGTGAATGTGCAGCTGATCACGTTTGCACATTTCGTAAATTAATCCGAGCAAACTGGGAATAAGATCAGTAAGACCAGTAACAAAGCAGTGCTAATTGTTATGTGCTCGATTTCATTTTTCCGGCATGCGTTCGCGCTCACCATTGGTGGAATATTAATTAGGTGTAAAGGCTGACCAATCGGAGATCGCGTATCAGTCGCGCAGAATTAACTCGACCCAGATTAACTAAAGTGTTACAGCACTGCCCACGCCCCCGGCGCATGTACACAAATGTGTACCTGACAACTGGCCTTGTTTCGCTATGTCATAATTGAGCCAGTGCACGAGATAATCAACTTTATTATATAACTGAGATTTTCACCGAGAATGATTTGACTTTTTTCTGCAAATATATCGGAAAGTTGATAACATTTTCAGAGCAAATGCGTAATAATTACTAATTTAATATTCGTCAAAATTCGATATCGTTTACAGAAAATGTACACTATTATCAGATTCATCTTCGTCGAAAATCTCACGTGATAAGCCTGATTACCTCATGAACTGGCGCAATATTATAACACGTCGGGCAAAACAACGTCTATACAGGTCTGTACTCAAACCCACAGGTGGAATAGTCGGACGTGTGACACAAAGAAAAGAAAATTACAAAAATATCCATTACCCCACCCACTTGATCTCGTTCTATTATTAACGTCATGTACAGTACGATACCAGGTGGGTGGGATAATGGGATTTTTTTAATAGGCATTTATTTTGGTGTCATACATGTAGGTCCCGAGTCTTCCACCTGTGTGCTCACCATATGAACACAGATTGCAACGCACGAGCTTGTCCGTGATGTTGCAGCTGATGGAACAGGATATCGGTCATTGGGTCATTGCGTCATCATTACTACACTTTTTTCTACACGCATTTACAATAATGGATTGCACGGACCTGCGTAGATCTACATTCTACATGAAATTGATGAATAAATGAAACATGACGTTAACAATTCTTGGATTCAATATATTTATTACATGCGAAGATAACAGTGAAAACTTATGGCATATTATAGGCATTGGCGACGTCGTTCATTCGCAGTCACAGTGTACAGTGTACATGTATTTTTTGTTGACATTATGATGCGTCTTGGGCGAGAACGGATATAGCACGGTTCGGATAAGCAACACGGAAGGTTGTATGTCGCCGGACTTCCGTGTACTAACGGGGTCGCACTGTACTCCACCGTGGCAGTTGGAGCAGCCCAATGTGATCTTCGATCTTAGTCAGCACACGAAAGCAACAACTGATCCATCCATTTTTAAATCACTTTTTCTTGAAGTTAAAGACAGATACAATACATACACTCCGCTTTTTACTGATGGCTGAAAGGACGGGGACAGGGTAGCAGCTGATACCGCTGTCCCCGAGGGAGATATTCAATCAAGACTCCCAGACAAATCTTCGATATTTTCTGCGGAATTTAGGGCAATTTTTCTTGCTCTTGATTTTGCGAAAATATCTTGGATAAAGCAATTCATTTTATTTTCAGATTCATTATCTTCACTACAAGCTTTGCACAACATTAAGCTTGCACATCCACTTATCCGCCAAATCATGGAGCTACACCATATTTTACTTTCGTCTGGCAAGGGCATTATTTTTTGTTAGCTCCCCTTTCATATTGTTATCAAGGGCAATGACAGGACTGCCAAGGCCGCCCTTGAGCTACCGACTTCTAATTTTCCTATTTGCTATCCTTATTTTAAATCATCCATCAACTAGTTCATCTCCGATACAATGCAGACCCGGTGGGATCTTCTCACAGATAATAAACTCCATGCTGTGAAACCGACTCTGGGCGAATGGACTCCTGGCTACAGACATGTACGCCGGGATGAAGTTGTCCTTAGTCGATTGCGCATTGGACATACACGACTAACGCATTCGTATATATGCTCAAGGGTGAGCCGCGTCCATGGTGTATTCCATACCACAGCGCATTTACCATGCAACACATCCTACTGGACTGTATCGACTTTGCCGATATTCGAGGTAAACACTTCAATGTTTCTTCACTTGCCGAGTTATTCCAGGTGGAGAACATTGAGGTAAACACTTCAATGTTTCTTCACATGCGGAGTTATTCCAGGTGGAGAACATTGAAGGTTTGCTTAGCTTTCTCCATGAAACCAGATTGTATCGGAAGATCTGATTTTTATCATTGTATACATGTTTCTCATTTCAATACTTTTATAATTCTGTACATGTTCTTCATTTATATTGTTCATCATATTACTATTTTTACCCTAATCATCTGATTGCCTACCACATCTAACATACTATTTTACTATTATTTGTATTCTTAATCTACATTGCTTGGCCCTAAATGATACTCTTTTGTGTTGATGGGCCGTTAAGCACCATTCCATTCCATTCACAACTTTGAAGCGTATGTGCCGTGAAACACAGTGCCGTGAAACATTTTTGATATCCAATTAATACTATTTTTGCATTTTAAAGCCATTTTTAGGTGTTGACGGGATAAATAGAATAGTAGGTTAGTGCCGTGAATGGGAAGAAATATCTGGCGCGGCACGGAAACGGGATGTGCTCGGCAGAGCCTCGCCCATCCCGTTTCCTGAGCCTTGCCAGATATTTTCCCAGAGCCTCGCCCATCCCGTTTCCTGAGCCTTGCCAGATATTTTTTCCCATTCACGGCACTAACCTACTATTCTCTATATTAACTTTGCCACAGTTGCTTCAGTCTTTTCAAGGCTAACTATTTCTTTTCATTTCTGACGAGTATAAGCAAACTAATCGGTAAGTCACGTCGAATATCTGTGTGCATTTGTCTGATAAGTTAATGGGATGATTAAAGGTAATGAAATAAGATATGTGTTTTATTTTATTGCACAAAATCAAAGTTTAAACAGCAGCACATATTATTAACATGGACCCGGTAGACCTAATTTTCAGGGCCCTTATTCATAAAGAATCTAAAATTTGTCTTAAACTTAGACTTAAGTCCGTCTTAGTAAAGATCAAAATTAAGATTTATCTTAAATTAGTCTTAAGTATACTCTTAGATAAATCTAAGACGAATCTCAGTTAATATTTGTCTTAATACTAAGATAAACGTCACGCGCATAATTTATGAGAATCCAATGCGAATTTTAGTAACACCGGAAATACTCTCTACAATGAAAGCAGATAACGCATCGTTGCAACTTCGCCAAACGACATGTGTTCAATCGCGTCCGCGTCTCAAACTAAACAAAGCGTAATGGAGCCACCAATGAAGAAACGAAAGGCGAATTTGGGCGAAGACGAGGTGCTTGCGCTGTCGAAGTTCACCGCTGGCGTGACTGCCGAGAAAAAGCGGAGGATCTGGGAGAGTATTACGGGAGCCATCAACTCCCGGTATCCAGCTGCTAAGCGAACGCAAGAGGAAGTGGAAAAGAAGTGGCAAAACATCAAGTCTAAGGCCAAAAATGAGTTTCGACGGACAACGACAGCGACAGGTAATTCAATTGCATTTTTATTTTACAGTTACAAATGAAACAAACTACCTGGAAAGGTAGAGAAATCATTTTTCTTCAAGTCTTACAAAAAATATCCCACATGCTTAAATACTATTATAGTTCACTGTTACTTGAAATATTGCATTATATGAATACAGAGGGATTTTTTTATTTAATGGTGTTTAACAGCCTGTCAACAGCTGTTATTTAAGACCGGGTCAACAGGGTAAACTTCCAGATTTAACCTTTACAGATGGGGAAAACTCCCCAAATTAGAACTGAATATTTAAATAAAATCTATCTCCATAGAATATGTGGTTCCGGTGACCGGACCACTGACTTAGCTCCCGGCCCTTAAAAGTAATAGGATTAATATTAATCCTGCTACTTATTTGCATATTTTGATATTGGGTATGACGTACCAGAAAAACAAAATCCCCACCATAAGGCCAAACCCTATATATTGGCATTCTGGTCAGGATGAACCCGTTGTTGAATTACTCTTTGCAGTCTCCAAACCAACCGCCCGCTGCCTAAGGATTGAACCTCCTGCACTGTAATCCGATGCATGCTCAACCACTAGACTGTCGACCCATCTCGTCACTATGTGTGACACCTGGTAGCATCAGTATATATTACACTGATTGATCACTTTGAGTGAATACATGTAGTTGGAGAATGACACTCTGGCATAATTTCAACCAAAAAAGCTAAATTGTCATTCATGATTGTCTTATGTACGGAGGCAATCTTACTTGGCAATTTGAGTTATGTCGTAGTGTTATATTGTTGCGAATGGACAATAAGGCAGTTCAATTTTAAATTATTTGACAATGTCTCGTTTATTTTTACAATATTATACTCTACAAAAAGACTCACACAATACAGCAAAGAAGTGATAATAGAAAATCATGTGTATTATATATGATGTCAAGTTATATGTGACTTGAGAAAGGGGCCTCTGGCATTTGCGACTAGTGTAAACCGAGATCAGCCTGCACATCTACAGCCTGGTCATGGTCTGCTCTGTTTGCAATTCAGTCAGCGAAACACAAATCATGGCACTAGTATGCAGAATAGATATTATTAGGAGTTTGTTACCAGATCTATCAGATATGAAATTAAATCCACATGCTCCAGTCACATATATGAGCTACTCAACACAAAAAGAGAAAATCACGCGAGCTTGAAAGAAATCTTCCTCCAGAGGAATTAGTTATATATGGGTGTTTATGTATTTATTTATTTAACGGTGTTTAAAGGCCTGTCAACAGCTAAGGTCATTTTAGGCCGGGTTAACAGGGTTAAATCCCATGTTACCTGTTGTGATTCATGGTGTTTACCAACCAATTGACATCTAAAATTCTTTATAGGCTAATATTTAGTCAATTTGTTTGTTGGGGTTTAACAGCCTATCAGCAGCTAAGGTCATGTAAGGCCGGTTCACTGGGTTTAGTACTAAATCCCATATAGTACCTGTACAAAAGGGGGAAATACCACAATCAGAACTGAATATTTACAATAAAAAATCTATATATTCGGTCCTGAAATCAAAATAATCCCGATCTGATGCCAGGTCCTCGCCACACCAGAATCACTTGGCCCCCTCTCAAAATCAGTAGGATCAGTAATAATCTTACTACTGTTATAATGAGCAATAACCCAATTCAACTCCCAGGTAGCAAAACGGCCAACGATACAAACGTACCTGAGGGTCAAACCAGGCAAATTGTCATTCATAAAAGGAGAAACCCCTACCTTATTTACGGCATCGCGTTCGGCCGACCAACCACCTAGTACCTAATGTAGTCGAATTCCATATAGATTGGGAAAAAATCCAAAATTAGAACTGAATAGTGTCATACATGTATATAGGAAGCTGTGAAATTAAACTGGTACTGGTATTCACCACACCAGAGTCACCTAGCCCCACTCCCTAAAAGTAATAGGAATAGTAATATTCTTACTGCTTTTGTATCGGGTATAACCAAATTTAACTCAAGTAACAAGAAAGCCAAACGTGTACCTGAGGGCCAAACCAGGGATATCCGGATTACGGTAAGGGAAATAAATCCGGAGAAATCATATGAAAATATACGGTATCAGAAGCATGCATATAAGGCATGTGCAACTATATATTTACTTAACGTTTTACAACCTGTCAACACCTAAGGCAATTTTAAGCGGGTAAACTCGGTTGATTGTTGTGGTTATTGTTATATGTAACATATTTGTAACATATTTGATTTGTTTAAGTTCGGACTCCTTGCACTTTAAACAGATCAAATGTTTTACATGTGAAAGAAGAATCGGGCTTATGACAGTTTTAGCCAGTCTACGTTTCGATATACTAGTTCATTTCTGCAGCCTGGTATACATGTATATCTATATTGTTAAAAGCATGACAGCTGTTTCACCATTCACGAACATTGAAGTTGTTGATCAGTCTGATCCTGTTTCTTGGTCATTCAGCTATAATGCCTCAATACTCATTATGTGGTTATATAAATAAATAAATATGGCTTTCACCTTGATTCTTCTGGTGCATATCACATCATAATTCCCACTCCAAATCATTGACATGATTTTGAGCATTTTTATTGACCGAGAGTTATCAAATCCGGACATATGGCAAGAGTTCATACGGTATACATGTACATGTATCAATAAACTCATTTTTATCACTTTCAAATATAATTTTGTTGGAAATACTAAGGAGAATTTATCGTGGATATAAACTTCGAAAAGTTGAACGATACTGTCTGAAGGCCTTCCTACAATTATACACATTAGCTAAAAAGCCCATATTTGTATAACATTGCTTGTTAGGAAGAGTAGACTGGTCGCAAACCAATAAGCCCCATTCCTCCAGTCACAGCTACATTTGAGATAGAACACTACAAATCGCATGGGTGGACTATAGAATGAAAATATGGAAACTATTGATGATGACAAACAAGTAGCCAATACGACTCCGGGTTGCAGTGATAGAAATTTGTGTTAAAGTTTGTGACAAAGTTCCAAGTGCTTTGAGACACGACATGGGATTGTGTACCTTGGACATCTGCGTAATTTCATTAAATATGTTTACAAAATGTACAATATTTTCCGTAAATGGCGTCAAAAGTTGACATAATTTTCAGAGTACATGCAGAAATATATAACATTTTGTCAACTTTTGACTTAACGGTACATGCCCACACAGTGGGCACAAACTGTTCTTTATAGGAATTAAATAAGTGTATAATTGTGTCACTACAGTTCTAAAAAATACGAGTGCCCGCTATACAGATATAATCATTTAGTAATATTTATTTTACTGATAGTGACTGACTCGCGGCGGTATCAGGCTATTTTCATATGCAAATGATGCATGATATTTTTGAAATATTTATGCTGCCGTAATTAAATGTGTCACCTGAAAAAATATATTTTCAACAGTTTATAACGTATGATCATTGCACATCAAAAAATAAAAACAGAGTTTCAATAGTAATGTCCGTTAACATTTTAAGGAACCACTGTTATCGCCCCTGATATCGATGTGAAATTTACGTCTGATATAAAATGTATAATAATGCCAATCAATACGTAGGGTAATGGTGAATGAATGTTTATTTTGCAAGAAAATGTCTCCGATGATGTCTCTGATATAAAGAACAGTGTGTCCCTACTGAGTGGGCATGTTTGCACCTTTAATTTATGAAAAATATTCTAAATTTTGTAAACGTATTTAATGAAATTACGCAGATCTCACAACATCTTGCAGGACGAAGTAATACTCTTTGTAACTTAAATTCTAATTTCAATCAGTGCAGGGGGTGCCCAGCTAGTGCCCCCACTCGACCCTGTAACTGAGACGGTATCTCAGATCCTCGGCAAGGACAACCCGTCCATCATCGGGATCACTGATCAGTAGCCTATTTCATCAACATTGCAAAGTATACTTTAGTAGCAAAGTATACTTTGAGGGAGAAATTTTCAATTTTATGATAAATTTATTAATTTTTATTATACTGAATTTATTACATTATCACAGCCAACATGTGCCAGACTTGTGTATTTTTATATCAAGTGTTGAATAAAAATGCCCACCAATGTGAGATAAGTCATCAAAAAGTGTGAAAAACAATAGGGTTCTTCGAAGTGGCGTGTTAAACATGTATGGTCGTATGCGAAACAAAGCAGCATACCTACACACATGTATACCAAATTTGGTTTTTCCAACGGGCATAATATAAAATGTCAAAGCTGACGAGTTTTTGCCCCATTAGAGCAATGCGTGTGTGAAATATCAAGTAGATTCGTGCAAGCAAACAGAAAGGCATTTACCGAAGCATTAAAGTTTTGTGACGGACGACTGGAAGGACGGGACGGACAAGGGTAACACTAAATGCCCCCTCCACTATCGTGGTGGGGCATAAAAATGGTGTTAACTTCCACTTCCTCTAACATTTGCGAGGCGTCCTTTGGACTCCCTGCACTTTATTTAGATCAACTGTTTTACATACCACAGTAAACGCAACATCCAAAGGTTTTATTCCTTAAATGTGTGTCTATGGATGATGCTTCATTGTGTTATGCATGTAATGGTATATTTCAGCTCTGCGTCTTGTCAACAGTTTGTGGAGTATACGCCGAGCCTGACGCCGCCGTTCATTGAAGATCGGGAAGTTCTGTTGAACACAAAGATCAAGTTAGAAATCGAGTGTCTGAGGCTGAAGAAGGAGCTACTACAACTCAAATTAAGAAAAGAGAAAAAAGATCAAGAAATGTGAAATGGCTGTGATAATGTAATAAATTCAGTATAATAATAATTAAATTTATCCTTAAATGGAAAATTTCTCCCTCAAAGTATACTTTGATAGATAAGTATTTGCAATGTTGGTGAAATAGGCTACTGAGCTGTTTTTCAATTAGCAGATTATATACATGTATGCATAAGTTTGCTTGTAGATTTCTATTGGTAATACCCAATGGGAGTTACGTTATAATATTGATATCTTGTGTGATGGGTCATTAGCTTCATGTGAAACGGCTGTTGTTGGACGTGTCCTTTGTCAGGCAATTATGCAGTTATTCTATTACAATATTGAGGTCAGGCCAGTGTAGCTTCTGCTCAGTCTGATACAGATCTAATGTGGGAGCATGCGATGGGTAATTTCCTATCCAGCATGCAACTGAATATACATAACGTTTGTTAATTTAAATTTTGCACGTACAAACTTCATACATAATTTTATGAAACGGGCCTCTGATCGGAGTTGATGAAAACAAATTCTGACAATAGATCAATAGACTTTCCTACGCTTACCACTTACCTCTGGAAAAAATGAATGGACCACATGCCACCTGTAGGCTGCTCCCTCACCAGGGATGTTTGCCCGTCCATCATCAAGGTCATCGTCATCATCCTGGTTGTGATGCTGATGAACGATATCGTCGTCTGGTAACGGTATCCCCCTTGCCTTGTAAATTTGGTGAAGGACGCCACAAGCGATTACAATTCTGCAATGATAAATGCATTTTATTTGTATCATTCCCAATATCAAGTGACATTATTATGATTATATTTTCTTTATGTACGTGTGTGTTTCCAACAAACATGAACATGAAACAACTGCATGCTGTCAATTTCATCAAAAGACTATCAAATGGAACATCGATTCTATCATCATACTTGTGCATGAACGTCACACATTCATGCTTAATATGACATCACAATGTGACCTTCACAACTGTGCCTATGTATATTTATCATATTTCATTAATTTACTTTGCTTTGCCACAGTTTCTCCAATCTGCCACCGGGGTCATTTGTGTTACGACACGCCATATGGTCTTTTTAGTTGTTTTTAAAATAACCTGTTGCTCATTAACCCTTTCAGCACTACAGACCTCCATAGCGATGTTTGCAAACAATGTAGATCCAGATGAGCTGGCTCGTGATGAGCCGTCTCGTCACGATCTGCACTTTTTGCAAGTAATGATCATTATTTTAGAAAAGACACCCCCATTTTAAAAATGCACTAGTGTGAAAATTAGTTTGTGACTCGGGAAATTACCATATCAAAATCCAACGGGTTAATTATTTGATTTTTTTGTTTTTACGGCCTACCAACAGCTATGGTCATTTAAGGCCGGGCCAACGTATTTGATCCCACATTCAACCTGCTGATGGGAACAAGAAAATGTGGCTTCCTGGCACAGAAATGACCCCTCCCCACACGGTGTCAGATTGGTGAAAGTCTGGCAAACTTCTTAATGTGAGGATGGACACACATAGACGAAACAATACATGCCCACTGGCTCTAACAAGAATGTGGGAATAACACCACTCGTCATCTTAAAGGTACATGCCCACTCAGTAGGCACAAAATGTTCTTCATACCAGAGACATCATCGGAGACATTTTCTGGCAAAATAAACATTCATGCACCACTATCCCACGTATTGATTGGCATTATTATACATTTTATATCAGACGTAACTTTCCACACTGATAGCAGTGGCGATAACCATGTTTCCTTAAAATGTTAACGGATATTACTATTTATTATCTGTATTTATTTTTTGATATTATAATCTGTCGAAAATATTATTTTTTCAGGTGACGCATGTAATTAGTATAAATAATCAAAAAATGCCATCCTCAATTGCATATGAAGATAGTCTGATACAACTGCGCGTCACTATCAGTAAAATAAATATTACTAAATGATTATATCTGTATAGCGGGCACTTGTAATTTGTAATACTGTTGGAATAGTTACACACTTATACACTTATTTAATTCCAATAAAGAACAGTTTGTGCCTACATAGTGGGCATGTACCTTTAACAATTAATACTCGAATTTCCAAAACATGCTTGCATCCTTTCTGAGGGCTGAGTCGAATCTCAGAATGGAGTACGTGGAAGCGACGCTTCCACTGGCCAATTCCCCGCTCGACCAGCGCTCTTGTACGCTTATGTGATATGTAAAAAAAATATAATAATATACATGTAGTACATGGGTAGACACAACATTCAAGTCTTAAAAAACTATAATTTTGCTATTCGCACAGGCAAACAAAACAACAGAAATGCAGATATTCCCATACACAGATACATCAAGTCTAGTGCTAATTTTACACTGCATTTTCAAATTAGATGGCCCACATGTCGCGCCGCTGAGGCATTTGATAGTACTAAAAAAACTTTTAGTGCAAACAAACCTGTGCACATACTACCCATGTGAAGTTTGCTGTTAATCAGTGAACATGTATTTGCTTCTATTATGTAAATTAGTTGCATGCCAGCTCAAGGAAAAAATGAGTACACAGCAAGGATGCAAACTAAAACTAAAAAACATGTTCATAGAACACGGACGCCCCACATACGTACATATGTACCAGTATTGCTTTGAAGCAAAATTCAAAAAGTATTAAAGGGGCAGATAATACATGGCTCAGTATCAAGCAAAAGTAGAAATTCACTTTGTGTATCCACACACCATAAGGAAGCCACATACCAAGCATGAAGCCTCTAGCTATTACGGTTTAGAAGTTTTACAAATTACAAGGCAAAATGTGAATTCTAAGTCGAAAAGGGACAGATAATCTATGACCGGGTGTCGAATAAAATATTTAAATAACCTTTGCACATCTACTCATCATACGGAAGCTACATACCAAGTTTCAGGTGTGTACCTATTAGGGTTTCAAAGTTTCATGAGTTACAAATCAATATTGGAAAATTCTAAGTTAAAATGGGGGGAGATATTCCATGAACCGGGGGGCAAGTCAGAAATCAAAATAAACTTTGCGCATCTACTAATCATAAAGAAGCTGCACACCAAGTTCAGGTCTGTAGCTAGTACGGTTTAAAATAATACAAACCTATTGTACGCCATTTCTGCAGGTGTGGCTGGTCGCAAAAATGGTGTCAACAGCCATCGCTTTGCAGGGTAACCGCTGTCTCCTAACATATGGGCATTACCCGGAACACTATTACTTTCAAATAAAGTTTTCAGACCACTTTTATTCCGAATACGAGCATCATGTGTTGCTCCTGGCCACTTGGCAACAAGGTCAATGATGTTGTAATTACCGTCAAAGACGACTTGAACATTTATGATGTGGTAATGGTGCCTGTTGACGTACTCCGGTTCATTGTGGGATGGGACCTGGATTTGGCTGTGGGTGCCATCAATGACACCAACAATGCACGGGAAGGTGGAAATGCTGTATAAGTCTTGCTGCTTCACACGTACATCGTGAACACTTGTTGGAAATTTAATGAAACGTCTAATCAATTCTGGTGCATATACCATGTCCAGCACTTCGCTGATCACTCTGGATACTGTTGGCTGGGATACTCCGAAGTGATCAGCGCTGCACAGTTGCATGCGTCCTATCGCAAGGTACCTTAACGTGATCAAAGTGTTTGTCATTGGACGTATGTCTTTGTTGCGACCAGTAGCCGAAAGCTACATCATCCTTTATTAGGTTGCATACATATGTTATGCCTTCACAATTTAAACGAAACCGTTTCACAAGTTCAAAGTCGCTGTATTCGCCTTATCAACTACCTTTGAATATCCTTGGCCTTCTTACCACAGCCATTTCAGTCCTCTTTAGAATTTTGATATCCTTTACATTTCATATTTACATGTAAAGCCACTGTGTCTCAAATATTCATGATCGCCACGAAGGTCAGGTTCAAGGTCACTTTATATGAATATTTGAGACAAAATAATTTTTGCTGACATTGATATAGAATATTGCTGGGTATTTACGTTTAATTTTCTAGACATTATAAAAATGAATATGCTGCAATCATGCTGGTAATACATCATTCCAGAATAATTAACTATAATAAACGGCCAGTGCCTTCTTTAGAACAAATTTTTTTTTTAAATCTGAATTAAATTTCAGAATAGATTGCTTCTTATATCATGTACATGCATATTAGCAGTATTTACACATGAATATTCCTTGAAAATAATATTAATAAAAAAATTACTGGTAGGAGACCCTTTCCGTCCAGTAATTAATAATTTTCCTCCATACCTTTTTTAATTTGCATTCCACAATAATTTGCAACCATCAATGAACATGTTGGCTATTCTGCTATTGAATGCCGCAAGATAAAGAACTTGTTATTGTGCCGAGAGTGTAAGCAGCAGAACCAAGCCACCCCTCTTGAACATGTTCCTGGAAAATTCTAGTTGCACATTTTCCCTGTTATAGAAAATAGGTTGCACTATATAGCTACACCACAGCTGGGTCGTTAATTGATAGGCACTGAACAGTCAACGGTAATAATTAGCGTAATAACAATTTCATTTCGAGCATTAAAATCTAGCAATAATCTGCAGGCGTTGAAGTTCATACTTCGCTATATTGTTATTATAGGAATGAATGGGTTTTTTTGTGAAATTTTTCGGGGTATGAACTTGGAAAAGTCGCGGGAATACTGGACGAAGGCCGGAAGGCCTCGACCAGTATTCCCGCTACTTTTCCAAGTTTATATCCCCGATAAATTCCACAAAAAGGCCATTCATTCCTTACATTTCAAGATTTTAAATAAATTCATCAAGAAAATGTGTTTAGTTTCCGTTTTCTTAAGAATTATTTTAACTGAGCCTCACGGTTACGGAAAGTAGTTCGGCATGGGAGTTTACTGGGATATACATTTTGGACAGAGACTTGCTACGGGCCAATCAAATGTTAGGGAATTGTGTAAATATTTTTGTACTGGAATTATACTTCGCTATATTGTTATTGAGAGACAAATATACATGAGACAAAAATATTATCATAAACTCAGCTAATAAAATATGTATTAGCAACATTCTTAGGCCACTCTCAATTAAGTAGACAGTAAACGATTCAAACGCAAATTTGAAAATACTACTGTGTCATAACGCTTGGTTTAAACAATATGTATTGGTAAATGTACATTGTATACATGTTACATAGCAAAATACAGGGATTTGAAAACAAGCTAGTAGCTTATATAAATGCATCTCCCTACAAGATATACGACAGAGTCATAACGCTCATGTAATGTTATTAGAGTTATGTAATCAGAACAAGGAAAATTCCATCCCAACACTGCCCAAAGCCAGTTCTGTTAGCTTACATTATCAATGTTGACAGTAGACATAGCACTATGACTACCGATAGCAAAGTAAATAATAAATAAAAGTCAGATAATGAAAAATAGAAGGTAAACATTATATAGATTTGCCGCTTTATATGCAACAGGTTATACTATATCGCTACACCACTCTATAATAGCATTTACACTTCGCGCACTAAGATATAGAAAATACCAGCAAGGTGTTGACGTTCATACTTCGCTATATTGTTATTGAGAGACAATTCTACAATATGAAATATTACCATAAACTTACATAATAAAATGTATATTCGCAACATTTTAGGTCACTCTCCGCGAAGTAAACAAATAACGCTTCAAACGCACATTTAGAAATACTACTACGTCAGAACTCTTATGTAATGAAATGTAATTAGAGTTACGTACTCAGAACTAAGACATGGCATGTTAGTCTATATTGACAGTCGTTAAGTTTTCAATTTCATTATTTTGACGTTTAGTTGTGCGAATTTGTATCCGACCTGTCTTCAACTGGTGAACTTCGCTAACCTAGAGCAAGGTATTACACGGTTTTTCGCTTACTGTGTCGCTCCCTTCGCTTAGCGTAGTAACATCGTATGTAGCGGTTACAGTCATATTAATGCTATTTATTTCAAATATTTGACTATGGAGTAGAGACAACCAAATTCATGATGATGAAAAACGTATTTCAAAAGACAGGGCTATTCTTTCTATGGTGGAAATTTAATATTATATTTTGAAATGCTAAAGAGGTTTGTGGAATTTTCGGTCAAAACAACCCGTGAATCGACGCAAACCGAGTGCTGTCGATTACTGTCAGTCGATACAAATACAAATGACACGGCTTCAGACACAATAAAAACATCTTCATTTACGTACCGTTTTAAGTCAGGATATTGGTACAGAACAATATCACCCAAGAAATAGAGATAAACCTCGGCGAAACTGTGATAAAATCGATTTTGAACATTGATTTATGTTTGTCTATCGGCGTAAGTTTGCTAATACATCGGCGAACTCTCAATAATACCCATCAATAATATCCGCAGTCGAGCGTATTAAAGGTTGTATACTACTAATAGTACTATTAGTGGAAGAGCATTAGGGTTGAGATCGAAAAAAAATAGGTCAAAGCTGAATTTTTCAAAATATGTTCAGAATATCATTAGAAATAACATATCAAAACTCCCCATGAATCCGAGTGGAGCTTAATCCAGAATTCAAGATGGCGTCCAAAGTGGCGACCAAAAATGACCAAAACTACAACTAGTGTAATTTTCGCCAAACCAATTCGAATGAAATGTGCCAAAACAAATAGAATATAACGCATAACTACTTTAACAGAAATTTTGAGAATTTAGTATAAATATTACGTCCAAGATGGCCGCCAATTGCATCATACATAGCTCTCAGAACGTGAGAAACAAGCGTTAACCGAATGGCACTAGGGTTGAAATCGGGAAAAAATGCAAAAGCTGAAATATTCATGCAACATATTCAGAATACCATCAAACCCAACATATCACAGCTCTCCATGAATCCCACAGTAGTTTATGTAGAATTCAAGATGGCCGCCAAAACAGTACAATCATGAATTACCTACAAATAAGCAGAGATCTGCTATGTATTAAAGTCAGAACATATTCATTTGACGGATACTATCAGTTTAGTACCCAATGGCGTCTAACTGATATAATCAAGATGGTCGCCAAGATGGCCGACTAAATTAATGTATTTCCTGTAATATGCAAAATGTTTTCCAAAGCAATGATATCAGAATTCAATAAAATATATAACTACACCATGAGACGCACGTCACATTTATTGTGTATCATCGTCGAGTGCGTCAGGAGATATTTGTATAATATTTGTGCATGTTTGTCCGACACATTGACTGCAGAGCGAGGAACAGTGAAGTCCAAGCTTTCTGCAGCCACATTGCTTCCCGCATCCGCTCTTGCAACCACATGACACCATTTTCAATAGCTTTGCAGGGGCAATCGTATTTTCTGTTTTTCTGTTGGTACTAAGCAGTTTTACCTTTAGTTGCCAGCCCCATTCGAGTGGAGAAAGGGTATTCCCCATCCATTGTTGTACAGTGTGATACGTTCGGTACGAATGTTGTTTAGCTGCTGCACTTGTGGGCGGAAGAGATTCTAACTTGAACGTACTTGAGAGGGTTGAGCGACTTATTGCTCTGTTATAAGCTTGATATCTGTAGCGGTCAAGAGTGTCTGCCTTGTCAGCTCCATAAAGCTGAAGAAGAAACTGCTCGCCAACTGTAGCTACATCTTCGTTTGTGCTTGTTGCACGCGTAAACGTATCCAACCCAGCAATACCCTTATGTTTCTCTACAAACATGAATGCTTTCTTTTTTCCTTGACCGAACAGTGCTGACACTGTATCACATCCCGTGATCGTGTGAATGAACATTAGATGTTGCCTAACGTCTCCTATAGATTGCTGGATTTCCGCAATGTCGTACACGAACAAGGTATTGCCCTTCGACAACATGTGCAGGTGGCATTGTTCAGTGCTTTGTGACACAAGCATTACCAGCAAGTCCGTGTCTGTTCCAACAACCACTACGTCCTTTGGTCGGGATCGTGCAATTGATGTTGCTGTGGCAACAGTTAGACTATCCGCGTCTGCCTCAGCATGCTTTATGACTACATCGTGAAATTTCAACTCTTCAGCAAGCAGCTCTATCAATCTTGATTTGTTAGTTCCATTAGTCAGGAATGCTTCTTGGGTAGTCACCGTTTTCATGTCTGCATCAAATAATATATCACGGGAAGTGGTTTTCGATGCTCTTCGTCGTTGCTCCGCTAATTTCGTAGATGCCTGGCTGTTGTAACCATCAAACACCACGACGACCTCACTGCCACCAAAATGATATGCAATGTATGATACGTAGGACTTACATACCTCCTTGTAAGTTGCATTTTTCGGCCACACGACTGTGTGAAGGAGGTAACCTCCATCAATGACAAATGTTGCCTCATCAGGAAACGTGGATTGCGGATCAACTTTCGATTTCAACAATGTGCCAAGTGCATTTTTGGCAGTTCTCCTCATTCCACCATCATGAAAGAGAGACGTAGGCTGAGGTGCCAGCTCATACGCTAAGAACTGTTCCATTTCAGATCGACTTTGCATGACGCAAGTGATTCTGTTGAAGAGCAAAGTAGGATTCACTACAACTGGCTGACCACGGACTGTGACTGTGTTAATCAATGCGTTGATTGTTTTCACTCTGTCATTCCTTTTCAGCTTTACATCTGTAAATGTTTTATCTGTCATGGAATTTGCTGCTTTTTGGCCTATTTCAAACGCCATGTCACAGTTCACCGACTTGTCGGCAACTAAACCAGTTGCTATTGCAACAACTGACTTAGAATGACTGTGGGAAAATGGCGAATGTACTCGTAACCATCGCAAAAATGTATCGTAGTCCTTATGATCGCGTGATTGCGAGCTTGCATGTAAATCCCTGTGCTGATCCGATGTACTGGCATGGACACCTGTGAATGTTTCAAGACTCTCACATATGGGTACACAGCGGGGTAACGCATGAACCCACTTTGTTAATGAGCTAGCTGTGATGCCACGGCCATGGGTCATCCCACCTGACGATTTCAACAAGCGCATCAGCTCTTGCTCGATTGTCTGATCGGCAAAATTACCGCCCCAAAAGCGATCAGTTCGTCGAATGGTAAAATACCCACCTTCAGTGAACTGCTGGTAGTCTTTTTCGGCCATGATAGATTCTAGTTGTGTCATTTGCTGTAGGTAGAGTCTGGCAGATTTTGCGTAGGCAAGGTGGCCAGCAGCATGGAACAGCGGTATCATTCTCCTTATGCAATATAAATGGAGATTCCAGTCGCCTGTGCGTTCAGCTCTGATCAGTAGTCTCAAAAGAGACACCTGCTCCAAGTAGTTGACCCAAAGCTTCCCAGTGCGACTGTCATTTGCAGCATGTTCCATCAACTTACCAAGTACCTGACTGAGTTCTGCCAGACTAGCATCCTCTTCTACACTGCCTTGACTGTTCAAAAGTGATGCATGAAGTCGACGTAATGACTCGGCATCAACAGTAACTGATGATTCCGGTTTCTCAAGCAGAAGAGAAGTTATGGAAGCTGAAGTTAACAGGTGAGCACGGACAGCTCTAGCATATGCATGCCCCGTTAACATGTGAATAACAGTTCCTGGAGCGTACACAGTCTCCCATAATGCTTCTAATCCGCTGCCTGCCATGATAAATCCAACTGATCCCATAAATGACATCATTAGGTGAAAACCACCCAATCGTGTGATTATATTCGACAGATCTGGCGATGCAGCCACTATCTCTGTGGCTTTGATGTAAAGCGGTTGGTCAAATGTGACAATGCAATAAGCGCATTATGGTGATCAGTTGATTATTACAAGTGTTCCAGGTGTTTCAAATATTGCCACATTCCGCGATAAAGGACACAAGGTGCTTTGTGATACTTGGCAAGCTGAAAAGAAGGCAAATGCTTCAACAGAGAAAGACAGAATTGTAGATATGGCGGCGTCCATAATCAGAGATGATATCAATTATTAGCAATTGACATGAGCGTTTCCAAGTATTCGATGGTTTCAACAAAGTGGAACTCTTTCCTGCGCGCTTTGGGTTGCTTGTAACCTACATGTATCTTCTCCGTGCAAAACAAACAATCCGTTTTACTGTCAATCTCTTTACGATCAGATCGCAGCGTTGCCCCTGTAACAATCTCTGGAACATCTGGGGCTTTTCGTTTTTGTGCCTCCAGTGTGGATTTGCGTGTAACTCTTTGTAACAGTTGGCGTGTACATCAAAAGGCGGTACTACTGTTCTCAGAAGAGCATCGAACCCATCACTGCGAGTGACACTGGCTGTAATCAACGAGGCATGACCCTTTTCGCCAACGGTTTGTGTTTTCGCAGAGGCAAAAAGCTCTTTACAAATAACACACTTCCCATCCATACTGTAAAATGATCAGAATATGTCGATGCTAGTATGTGTACTAAGATATTCAGAAATAACAATTTGTCATAAATACGCAAACGTACTCAATATCAATAATGATTTAAATCATGGCGTTGTTGTGTCTTCTCGGCGTATAGGAGCATATTGCTATATTAGTATTTAAACTATTACGTCATGCTGATTTGTGCAAGCCCTCTTCTGCTACTATTGTTAGATTGTGAAATGTGCGTTGCGCCATTTTGGCTGGATAAATGGGGCTTATGCGTTTTGTGATCAGTGTGACCAGATCGGCCTGCGCATCCGCGCAGTCTGATCAGGGTCTGCACTGCTCGCTTGTTACTTGGTGAATGATCCATCGTGCCTAATTGAACAAGATGTGTCAGTGTCAACTTATAAATCTACGCTTTAAGACCCGGAGCTAGACATGCCACAAATACACAATTATATTATTATTTCTGCGGTCAGCATTAGATTATTATTATTATTATTATTATAGATTTTTTGTCCGTTCAAACTAATATTTTGTAAAAAAATGCATTTTTCTTTCTTTTTTTTATATTTTTTATGTCAAGTTCCAAATTTTTTTTATTGTCATACCATAATATGTGCATAATATTCTATTTGTGATGATATGCTGACATATCATGCAAAAAAAATACAGTTTGCACTATTTCTTGTGACATTTATAACACTGGACGATTACGGCAGCCATTTTGGACGCCATCTTGAATTCTGAGTTAAGCTCCAGTCGGATTCATGGTGAGTTTTGATATGTTTCAGGTGATTATATTTACAAACTATACAGAAAAATTCAGCTTTGACCTATTTTTTTTCGATCTTCGTCATTTTTTTATCTAATACTCTTCCACTATATGTATATTATCCAATAATATGGTTCGGTAACACTGCTTTCTATTCCACTGTTTTCGCTTTGGAAGTGAAGAAACGAAGTAGAACAGGCGCCATTTTTTTTCAAATCTTAACTTTTTCTTAACGTTAAGATTGCTTTACGACTACTCATGAGGTGTCTTAAGTTTTTCTTAGATTTAACAGTGTTTAAGACAATTCTTAGTCGAACTTACCTTTATGAATAGGACTTAAGATTTTCTTAAAATTTAAGACGACCGTAAGTCGAAAACTAAGTCGAAGCAGCAAGTTAAGATCAACTTTAAGTTTAAGACATGACTAAGATTCTTTATGAATACGGGCCCAGACTATATGGTGTGTACAATATGATATTTCACCAGTGTAGACCGAGATCAGCGACAGCCGATCAAGATCTAGATATAGAGAATAGTAGGTTAGTGCCGTGAATGGGAAAATATATCTGGCAAGGCTTAGGAACCGGGATGGACGAGGATCTGCCGAGCACATTTATCTCGTCAACACTATAAATAGATTTATTAAAAATATAACCCCAGTCACTGCAAATATTCATACGCAGTGATTAGATCGTATTGACAGGATATCAAAAATGTTTCACGGCACCGTGTTTCACAGCACATACGCACTGTTGACGGGATGAATGTATGTTTGATGTCATATTTCCTTACATATTACAGAATTTCAGAACATTTCAGAATACATGCTGTGTGTGATATTGTTTCAACATTGGACGTTGTTTGCGATGTTGTATTTTGAGAAATCAACAGGACTATGTGAGCAATGCCCATATGATAAATCGTGCCATTCCATTTCAAAATACACTAACATAATTTTCTCTGTAATTAGGTGTAATAATAGGCTTGTTAAGTGACTATTCACTTCAAGTCATGATGCAAATGTCCCCTTTGGTATGGAAGTATGCACACAAATACGCACGCTAGATCGCATTTTCAATATGGCCGCCAAATAGCCGATCATATGAAAGTTTTGCTAAATTCCATTTAAAGTTAAGATTCAAATGTATCTGTTGTATGCAAGCCTCTAAGAGTCATGGCGGAATTGTTATCAAATATAGAAGTCGTATCTCAAATCCAAGATGGCCGCCGACGACCATATTGGAAAATGTGAAAGTAAATAGTCGTTTAGCTGAATTTCAATTCAAGATTGATTACTTGCTTTTGTGTTGTATGCAAGTTTCTAATGGTAATGGAAGTTGTATCTCATATTCAAGATGGCTCTTGTCCGTCATTTTGAAATAAATGGCCAATGTGTTGTTTGCATTATTATAATACAGGTTTTCTAGCTATGTTGAATGCCATAAACTATGTTCTTGAATCATTTTTACAACTGAAATGCATTAAAAATGATATCACGGTATTTATGCTTAAAATAATTTTAACTACATACTATGTAAAATGAAAATTGAGAACAGATATTGAACAGAATCACCGAATTAACAAAACCTAGTAGATGACATTCCTTTATTCTTAATTTGCTGGAAAATATATTCCATGTGCATATGCTATTTCCTTGATACAATGCAGACCCGGTTGGATCTGCTCACAGATAATAAACTTCATGCTGTGAAACCGACTCTGGGCGAATGGACTCTTGGCTACAGACATGTTCGCCGGGATGAAGTTGTCCTTAGTCGATTGCGCATTGGAAATACACGACTAACGCATTCGTATATGCTCAATGATGAGCCGCGTCCATGGTGTATTCCATGCCACAGCGTATTTACCGTGCAACACATCCTACTGGTCTGTATCGACTTTGCCGCAAACACTTCAATGTTACTTCACTTGCGGAGTTATTCCAGGTGGAGAACATTGAAGGTTTGCTTCGCTTTCTCCATGAAACGAGCTTGTATCGGAAGATCTGATTTTTATACGACCGTTTGAAAAAACGGGACGTATTATGTATTCATCTTGTACGGGCTGGCGGGCGGGCGGGCGGGCGGGCGGGCACAGCTTGTCCACTGTAACAAATTTACTTGCTATGGATATGTACAGTACCTTTAAAGGGCATGAGTGTTAATGTTGGCAGAGAAAGCTTGGCATTGTTCCCTCTGGCTGTGTATTGTCCAGTAAAACACAATGGGTATACTTTTGCGCGGTCAGTATAGGTATAAATTTTGGATAGTGCAGTTGGAAGCCAGGCATAGTTGACAAAGCTGTTGTGAATATGTGAGAATAACAAATGTTGTGATGATATATGTTCGGTAGAGGGAACATGGAATAAGGGGTAAGTAGACTGTAGATAGATGGAGCGATTTTGTCGATTTGTGTGGTAAATTGAGTGAAATGGTATGGTGTGGACGTGTTGCCTTCGGAAGATAGCATGGGTAAGGGGATTTCTGTCCCTTTGTATTTTCCAGGTCCAACAAGCCCCTTTTTCCCCAGTGTACGTGTTGGTAAAGCGACAGGGTAGATGCGAGGAAGGCGTGTATGGGTCGTGGCCGTTGACGAGAATTGATGCAGTGCCATACCTGGTGGTTCACCATTTGAACCGTCTTGCGCACAGATGGAATGACAGATGGTTCACCATTTGAACCGTCTTGTGTGAAATCGATACAAATCTAGCTGGTGTAAAATACTGATTAGTGCTTGTGAATATGTGTAAACCAATAGGAAAATACACACATAATCTATACACTGGATATTCAGTTTGCAAGAAGTTGCTTATGTGACAAAATTTATTATGTATCGGATGTATGTTCATTTCTAAGAGAAATATTATGCAATCATCACAGTGTGTCGTTGATATATAGTCATTGTATGAGTTTATTAGGTTTGTGTATTTGAATGCATTATTGACATTGATTAATTTTCAACAAAGCAACATAGACTACATGGATAACACTAATTGGAGGTTATACTGATAGTGAAGAATTGTGTTGGAATATACTTTTGTTCCAGTTAAGTGCAGAATATGACAGTTTGGACTGTGTTATAATTTCGAGAAGAGTCTGTTTATCAATGAAACATTTATCATTATTGTATATAATACATGTAAATACATGAACAATATGTAAACAACATATAACAGAACTGTGTTGTATAGTTATCTTCCTGCAACAACCTATATAAACATCCTTTAGATCGTTACATTTGGGGGCTTTTATGTTTGAAAATACATATGCTGTGAATTATATTAAAGTTTTGGGTAAGATTTTAATTGTAAACATGGCAGAAGAAACACCTGAATGGATAAGTATGTTACTAAGTAAGGGTGAGAGTGTGGACCAATGTATTGTATTACTGAAAGAAATACGTGAATCCAAGAGGCTAGAAATTGAGAAAGATGAAAAAGAGACAGAAAGGAGAGAAAGATCAGAGCAGCGAGAAGCTAAAAGAGTGGAGTTAGAGATGGAAGTGAGAATGCGAGGAATTGCATTGAAGGAAAAAGAGTTGGAAGTTGGGAGTACAGATAATCATAGGGACAATGCTGCAAAAGCTAAAACTAGATTACCTCTGTTTGTAGAAGGTCAATATATAGAAGTGTTTTTGACATCTTTTGAAAGGTTGGCCGTGATGTATAAATGGGATAAATCTGATTGGCCAATTCGATTAGTTCCATAGTTAACATAGAAAGTATTGGAGGCATACAGCAGAATGGACTCCAGAATTAGTAGTAATTATGATACAATAAAGCAGAGAAAAATTTCGGAAATGTCCGTCAGCGAAATGATGAGACATACCGTGAATACTGTATTCGAGTATTATGAACACTGGAAAGATGCTGAAAATGTGCAAAGTATGTATGAGAATGTAGATGATTTAGTTTTGAGAGAGCAACTTTTATATACTGCAGAAACAGAGTTACAGGTTTGGTTGAGAGAGACACACAGCCTAAATCATGTGAGGAATTGGTTTGTATGGCCGAAGCGTATCAGTTGGCTCACAAAGGTGATAAACGATTTGCACGCCCAAATATAAGTGTCAACCAAATATATAGTTCCGCAAACAATAGTGAAACTGTACATCAGAAGCAAATGCACGGACAGTCAACAACAGGTCAGGTAAGTAATGGGAAACGTGCCTGTTACAGATGACGAAGTACAACTCACCTGAGTTATGAGTGTATGGAAAATGTTAACTATGGTAAAGATAATGACGGAACAAAATACATGCCACCACACAAAAGAGGATTTGCAGATAAAGGTGAGAATCAACAGTCCGCAGTTGGGTTTGTATTATCAGCAAGAAAGGTAAAAGATAATGTTGTGGAAATACCAGACTTGATCAAATCAGTCAAATTCGAAACAAATGAGTTTGGTTTGAAAATCTGCAAAGGTGAAGTAAATGGCCAGGTATGTATGTCGCGTGACACGTGCATTCTTGTATATTCCGGATTTCCGTATAATTGTATATTTGTGATGTGTCGTACTGTGTTGTATTGTTGTGCGTACTATTGATTTCACATACCTGTGATTCCACATACCTGTGATTGCACACACCTGTGATTTTTACATACCTGTGATTTAGCATGTACATTTGCCATGTACATTTGCGTGTAATAACGGGGCTTATGTTGTATTGGTGGAAATACGTTTATGCGTGTCCTTTTTGCGGATTTAAATACACTTCCATTTTATGAGCAATGTTTTACTGATGTCACGCCATATTTGCCACAGACTATGCATGTGTGTGGTAGAGAACTTTGTGACTGCGTGTGCTGGTTTCGCTAGTGAAAAGACCCATTTTGGTATTACGGACGTCCACTATCCGTGCGCGGCCGAGTTTGTCCGCGTGTCAGTTGTTCACCAGATAAGGGACCTTCTGTAGGGGAAACCAGTATATAGCGCAGACCATAACATTGTCTGCCCTGTTATGTATGCTACGGGTTAATGTTTCAGCATATCCTGGTACTGGCCAACACGGATATATCAGATCCCATACTGGTGATGCTTTGCGTCGTGATATTTCCGTAAATGACCAAGATATTTGAGTTTAGTATGTGCTACACTCTCATATGAGTGTACAGCCCGTAGTACCGATATGGACGGGTGTGGCGGGGCCAAATAGCGACCCTCGTATGTCGAGACCAGTCGTGTCCATTTCGCATTATGAGATCTGGGTCTATTGTGTGCAGATTTATGGTAGTGTGTGATATACTATGTTGGATGGTATTTATTCCGCGAGGGCTGTACACTAGTTTGGTTGAATTTATGGCGTGGGAACATATATTTATGCCAAATATAACCCACGGGTGAAATGGCAAAAGCCATGGTTTTGTAATATTTATGCTGAGTGTCGAACGAGGGGTAGGCATATTCATTATTCCGTGCGTGGTTTCGCTGGTGCGTATATAAGCGATGTCTCGCAATGTGTTGTTGGGACACATATTTTCTGGTAGCAGAAGGATAGTACTGTATTCACCAGTGACACGGAGGATTTTGGCATGTACCTACAACATTTTATTTCAGCTGTGATTTGCCGTTGTTCGATTCCCGTTTTAGTCCGTTGTGCATCCTGTCTGTCTGTCTGTCTGTCTGTCTGTCTGTGTCTGTCTGTCTGTCTGTCTGTGTCTGTGCGTATTCGTCCAGTAATTGGAGGCTCATTTCATTTTGTAGCCTCTTGAGATCGCTCCAGCGAGCCACATTGGACGTTTTGGTCCACTCGTTGAGGGCAGACCCCAGTCAGTGCAGAGTACCAGGTCGTCCGGGTGTCCATACGTCTGTCTGGCGCAGTGTGTGTAGCAGCTCCGTGTACAGGCCTGTATAGAGCAGTGTGTGATAGCTACATCGCGTTCAGCAGACAGTCACAGCCATAGATTAGTGAAGTGAAACACCATACACATATATCATATTATTATACTACCACCGAGTTGAATGTCACCTATGTGAAACTTTTCCCGGCGTCTTAGCCAACGTGATAATCGCCATTTGTATTATATCGGAACTTTACATCCGGTCTACCACTTCCGGTATTACAACCAATTGATTCACCATGGATACCTTACATCCGGTCCACCACATCCGGGTTGCTACAGTCTAGTGATACCATAGGAACTTTACATCTGGTCCACCACTTCCGGAAATAATACTTCGCGACAGTCTACCTTTGGAACTTTACTTCCGGTACCAGCTTCCGGAACATTATCGTTATTGACTACCATGTGATGTAACCACATCCGGCTTTGACTTTGACATTCAGACTTTGGAAATAGATTGCATAGGTAATACATATGTATACTTTGATAGTGTATGGTAATACTCCTATCATGGCATATCATGGCTAAGGGATTGTAGTTTATTGTTTATTGATTAATCCACTTGAAATTGGATTATAGACATATTGTTGACTAGACCTCATACTGCGGGTGAGGCAGACCTTTGGACCTTGATACTCAGAGGTTACCACTATCTATTGAGATACGCCAGCACTGGGGTAGCTCAGATGATTGTCATTTGTCCTCCAATGTTCGTTCTGCCATGTTGTACTTATATGTTATTTCACTTTGATTAGCGATCGTCAAAGTACTTGTGCATTCATACTATTGTCCACTACGTGACCATTGAGATACCACATACTGAATTTATTCGTCTATAGCTTTTAAGTTGCGTTAAAGTATAACAGTTGATTGGCTTACAACCTTGTAATTGAATAGTATCATGCACCGTACAGTGATGTTCGCATATCAATGTATCATGTATTACTGTGTATTCCCCATGTAATATAGTGTACATTATAAGTGATTAAGTGACTACGTGTACTTATCTACTCTAGCCTATCCCTTACACTTCAACTGCATTGTTACCGCTTTTCGTTCGTCAGATCAAGCTATACTGGCCATAACATCATAACAATTGAAGTATACTTGGTTCGTATGATAATAGGGGAGACAATTTGTCTCGATCATTCCTGACCTTGGTAATGACCTTGACAATGTACAATATTAAGAGACACATGGTGCAGTACAGTAGTGGTGAACAGTAAATTAGTAGAACCTGATCAAATTCAGACATCAATAACAAACGTAACTATGGCTGATGGGACAACATAGGTTTGTGAGGAAGCTATTGTAAAGCTAAACATTCCATATATAGCAGGTAGAGTGAAGGCAGTGGTACTAGATAATTCACGGTGTGATGTGTTAATTGGAAATACATGTTTGATAGTGAAAAATACTGGGGAAAGTAATGAGGTTTGTACAGCAGTTGAGACCAGACAGGGAAAGAAAGACAGGTTAGTATTAGACGAGAGGGACATAGTATTAGATGATGAAAATGATAAGAATAACTATAATGATAACAACATCACATAGCTAGAAGATGGGTTTCAGTCACTTAAGTATAAGAAAGAAGGAAGAAATGAGTTCAAAACAGAACAGACAAACGATGTAAGCTTGACAAAGGTAAGAAAGCTGGCCACATAAGGGAGACATGGTGACAGTGAGTATAAGTCATACTTTTCTATCATCAATGGCATACTTTACAGGTTCATTAAACTGCCCCATGTAGAGCTATTGAAACAAATAGTGGTGCCTACTAAATACAGAGATATGATCATGATGTGTTCCATTAGGATGTCATTTAGGTAACAAAAAGACCCACGACAAGATATTACATTATTTCTTTTGGCCAGGGTTATTCAGCGATATCGCAAGGGTTTGCCGAACATGTGCAAACTGTCAGAAAGTTGTCCAGAAAGGTAGGGTTGGTAAAGTACCATTAGTACCAATTCCATCAATGGAAGAACCATTCCAAAGAATTGCTATGCATATAGTTGGGCCACTGCCGCGTACTGTACGGGGTGCAAATATATATTGGTAACATGCGATTATGCACCAAATATTCCGAGGCGATTCCACTGAAAATATTGAGGCGGAGACAATTTCAGATGCATTGATTAAAATATGTTCACATGTTGGATTCCCACATGAAATAGTGTCTGACCAAGGTGCAAATTTCATGTCTTCCTTGATGTGTGAGCTTTGTAAGACTTATAACATTGATAAATTGAGAACAACGCCATACCACCCAATAGCAAATGGACTTGTTGAAAGATTCAACGTAACATTGAAGACAATGTTGCGTTGTTATGCCCAAGAAGAACCAGATGAGTGGGATAGACATTTGCCATTTCTTCTATTCGCATATCGTGAGGCCCCACAGGAGACGACAGGATATTCCCCATTCGAATTAGTGTATGGACGACAGGTACGTGGTCCATTGCAAATTCTAAATGAGAATTGGGATGAACCGGACCCAGGCACAACAGAAGCATATGTGATAAGTTATATCTTGGAGGTAAGAGATAGGTTGATGGCAACGAAAGACATAGTAGCAAGCACAGAGGTTAAGTCGAAAAAGAGAGAGAAATATTACTTTGACAAAAAGGCTGGGAACAGAGAATTAGCGGTTGGCCAAAAGGTACTCATCTTACTTCCAACATCAAACAATAAACTCATGGCAAACTGGAAAGGACCATACGAGGTAACAGAGCAGGTAAGTGGTGTCGACTACAGAATCAAGGTCAACGAGAAGACAGAAAAGGTATTCCACATAAACATACTGAAGCAATGGTATGAAAGAGAAGCTGAACAAGCAAGTGGAGGTGAGTTGAGTGAACAAGAAAATATTCTAAACGTGTTAGGAATTATGTGTGGTATGGGTGAAGAACAAGATATCGAAGATGTAGATGTGCAAATAGAAAACCCGTTGGTGACAGCACAGGAATCATTAAGTGATTTAGATATCAATGTTAGACTACAAAAAGATGAGTAAAAGATGTGTGAAAGATACCAAGATGTCATCACTGATATCCCAGGCAAATCTGAACTGGTACAGCATAAGGTAGAGGTAAGTTCAGAGAGACCCATATTTAAGAAACCATATGCATTACCATATGCTTTGCGAGAAAAAGTGAAGCAAGAGATAGAGAATATGGTAAGTGCAGGAATAGCTGTACCATCTGTCAGTTCATGGGCAGCACCCATTGTAATTGTTCCAAAAAAGGACAAAAACATTCGACTATGTGTTGATTATCGAGGGTTAAATGAGATAACAGTGTTTGATCCACAGCCAATGCCTAAAATTGAAGAGATTTTGAACAAACTAAGGAAGGCTAATTACCTTACGAAGGTAGATTTGACAAAATAGTTTTGGCAAATACCACTAGAGGATAAAGCTAAAGAGAAGAGTGCGTTTGTAACTCCATTTGGACAATACCAGTTCAATGTGATGCCATTTAGCATGGTAAATTCGGGAGCATCATTTGTGAGATTGATGAAAAGGGTATTACAGGATATGGAACAATTTTCAGACTCTTTTATAGATGATATTATCATCTTCAGTGCAAATTTTACAGAGCATTTATATCATTTGGATAAGCTGTTTGCATCACTTAGAAAGGTAAAACTTACAGCAAGGCCAATTAAGTGTCAGCTGGCATACCCAGAACTAGAATACCTTGCACATACAGTAAGGAGAGGCAAGGTACAGCATACATTGGATAAAACCAAGGCAATCAAAGAAATACCAGTACCCGATACGAAGAGACAGGTAAGAGCCGTTCTTGGGAAAATTGGCTTCTACATGAAGTTTATCGAACACTGTTCAGAAACAGCCGCTCCGTTGACGGATTTGACATCAAAACACGCACCAAACAAGGTAATTCGGTCCAAAGATTGTCAGAAAGCATTTGATCAACTCAAATCAGAAATCACAAAGTCACCAGTATTATGGAGTCCAGATTTTTCGAAGCCATTTATTTTACAGACTGATGCAAGTGACAGGGGTATTGGAGCAGTACTTACCCAAGGAGAAGGTGAGTATTTGCATCCAATAGTGTTCATGAGTAAGAAGTTGTTACCGCGGGAACAGGCATACAGCACAATTGAAAAAGAATGCTTGGCAATAGTGAAAGCTGTAGTATCCCTGAGAGAAGAGAATTTGAAATTCAATCAGATCACATGCCAATGCAATGGCTGAACAGGATAGGATGCAGGGACACAATCAGAGGTTGTTGCGATGGAGTTTGATACTACAGGAGTACAGGTTTGTGATTAAGCATATTTCAGGGGCAATGAATCAGGTGGCAAACATGCTATCAAGGCAAGGTGAGTATTGATAGGTTTAGTAGTAAATTTGTTAAGATATGGTAGGGATAAATGCTTATTTATCCTCATATGAAAAGGACCTATGTAACAAATTTACTTGCTATGGATATGTACAGTACCTTTAAATGAGTGTTAATGTTGGCAGAGAAAGCTTGGCATTGTTCCCTCTGGCTGTGTATTGTCCAGTAAAACACAATGGGTATACTTTTACGCGTCAGTATAGGTAGGAATTTTGGATAGTGCAGTTGGAAGCCAGGCATAGTTGACAAAGCTGTGAGAAGAACAAATGTTGTGATGATAGATGTTCAGTAGAGGGTAAATGCAATAAGGGGTAAGTAGACTGTAGATAGATGGAGCGATTGACCGATCTTAACCAAATTCGGTATACATGTTTATCACGGCAATATGAAGAAGTCTATTGATTTTGAAAAAATTCTGATAACTTATCTCCCCTTGGCGGCCATTTTTAATTTTCGCACTCTCTATCCTTGTCCACGCAATAACTCAAGTTCTACTTGACTGATCATAACCAAATTCGGTATACATGTTTATCACGGCAAGACGAAGAAGCCTATTGATTTTGGTGGCCATTTTTAATTTTCTGACTCTGTATCCTTGTCCACGCAATAAGTCGAGTTCTACTTGACGTATCGTAACCAAATTTGGTTTACATGTTTATCACGCCAATATGAGTTATCTCCCCTTGTTGAATGGCCTTGCCTCGACGGGCGTATATTGTGACCTTCGGCACTCTTGTTATCATTGTATACACGTTTCTATATAATTTTATAATTCTATACATGTTTATTTATATTGTTCATCATATTAATATTTTTATTCTGATCATCTGATTGTCTACCACATCTAACATACTATTTTACTATTATTTGTATTCTTCATCTACATTGCTTGGCCCTAAATGCTACTCTTTTGTGTTGATGGGCCATTAACCACCATTCCATTTCATTTATACGTACAATTCTTTGTATTTCAGATACATGATGCATTTTTTTCAAATTATTGAGATTAAAATAACTGAGCAGATGAACGGTGTGCATCAATCATTAAAAATATGGTATTTTAGAATGAGCTTTATAATTATATGTATTACAAACATGAGATACAGACACAGTGTATGTTGGTTTTGTGATGTCGTGGATTAATTATTGATTGCATACAAATTGTGGAGCGCCGTGACGTAATGGTTAGTGTGTCGGACTACTGATCCAAGGGTCGTGGGTTCGAGCCTGACTAGCGGCGTGCGTTGTGTCCTTGAGCAAGACACTTTATCCACACTTCTCCAGTTCATCCAGCAGTAAATGGGTACCGATAATTCGTAGTTGCTCTGTAAATACGAATTACCGGCTTATCTCAAAACACTATACCTCCGTTCTTTCTCCCATTCTTGGGAGACGGCATGCAAGGTCCTAGAGCCAGTGCCGCCGTTAAATATAAGCTAAAAAAATAATTGCATACAGGTGACTAGACTAACAGAATTAATACACTTTTGCAAAGGGATACTGTGTGAATTACAGATGTAAAAGAGTCGAGCATATTCGAATACTAGTATGTAATTGTATCCCCCGGACTCCGTCGGGGGATACTATGGATTTGACAGCGGGCCGCGTCCGCGTCCGCGTCCGTCCGCCGCAGACACTTCTTGTCCGGAGCATAACTCGAACACCCTTTGGAATATTTTCATGAAACTTCACACATGCTTAGACCACGAACCGAAGGTGTGTCGCGCACAAGAATGACAACTCTTGCATAGCTAATTTTTTAGTTTGAGTTATCTCCCTTTCTTTTTTCGCGCACTGATTTCGTGTCCGGAGCATAACTCGACCACCCTTTGGCATATTTTCATGAAACTTCACACATGCATAGACCATGACCCGAAGGTGTGTCGCGCACAAGAATGACAACTCTTGCATAGCTAATTTTTTAGTTATCTCCCTTTTTTGTTTCACGCACTGATTGAGCATAACTCGACCACCCTTTGGAATATTTTTATGAAACTTCACACATTCAATTAGACCACGAACCGAAGGTGTGTCGTGCACAAGAATGACAACTCTTGCATAGCTAATTTTTTAGTTATCTCCATTTTTTGTTTTCGCACACTGATTTCCTGTCCGGAGCATAACTCGACCACCCTTTGGAATATTTTCATGAAACTTCACACATGCATAGACCACGACCCGGAGGTGTGTCGCGCACAAGAATGACAACTCTTGCGTAGCTAAGTTTTGAGTTATCTCCTTTTTTTGTTTTGCGCACTCTACAAACTGGACAATAATGCATGAAGACCCGTTTTCTCGTGTGCTCTGTTCTGTACACCTTACCTGTAGAGAGAACAATAGCCTTCTCTGGTTGAACAATAGAGACTGGACAACCATTCACCTGTGCATGTGCTAGCATGTGCAAATGTCCAGTCTTGACCACTATCTGACCACAGGTAATTTATATAGGTAAATTATTTCATTGTATATTTCATTTCCGTAAGCAGTGTTGAAAATAGTATGTGCATTATGTGGACCTGTGCAGATATATGTAGATAAATATAGGACTATTAAAAAAAAATTCTGGGCTCCAGTAGCAAACATTATTATTTTTCATTTTTAAACTTTTTTTTTCCATTTTTTTTTCATTTTTTTTTTTCAAATCCTTTTTAAATTTTTGTCTAGTAGCATAAGGTCGTAAGTGCTATAGAGACTATTATCATATAATAAAACAATTATTGACTAGTGAGCCATATAATATAATCTGATATTCCATGGCTCACTAGTCAATAATTGTATTATGTTCGGGCCAGTGAAAATTGCTTTCGGGCCCAGGCTCGAGGTCAAGGCGGGACAAGGCGAGGCATTTGATTCCGCGGAATTCTTGTTTACTTATCTCCCTTTGTTGTTTCATGCTCTGATTTCGTATCCAGAGCATAACTCGAACACCCTTTGGAATATTTTTATGCCCCACCACGATAGTGTTACCCTTGTCCGTCCGTCCGTCCGCACACACGAATGGGTACTTGTTGTAAGCGTACGGGTATCTTATTGGGTAGGGTTAGGATAGTGTTGGGTACTCTTGGGTATTTTTATAGAGTAAAAACCCAACAAGTATTCATTCGTAGGAACGTGCGTCCCGTCTTCCCGTCTGTCCGTCCGTCCGTCACAAAACTTTAACACTCGGGTAAATGTCTCATAATTTCTTCATTCATTCTTCGACCGATCTGCTTCATATTTCATATACACATTGCTCTGATGGTTCACTACCGCCCTGTGCCAAATCCACGTTTGTCCTTCCCCCGCCAAGCCCAGGGTCAACGTCACATACTTGGTGCTTCAAAAACTTTAACGCTCAGGTAAATATCTTATAATTTCTGTTTTCTTTCACGGATCAGTTTCATATTTCATATACACATTGCTCTAATGGTCCTCTACCGCCATGTGCCAAATCCACGTTCCGCGTCCTGCCCCCGCCAGCAGTCACGTCACAGGTCACATACTTAGTGCTTCAAAAAATTTCCCCCCCCCCCCCCCCCCAACGTCTACTAAGGTAAACTTTTCACCTACCCTTCTGTTTTAAACTATCTTGGGTAATTTCTGTTTTCTTTATCATGGATTTCTCTTCATATACTATACACATTGCTCTAATGGTCCTCTACCGCCCTGTGCCAAATCCACGTTCGTCCTGCCCCCGCCAAGCCCAGGGTCAAGGTCACATACTTGGTGCTTCATTAAGATCACATAGTGCTTCAAAAACTTTAACGCTCGGGTAAATATCTTATAATTTCTGTTTTCTTTCACAGATCAGCTTCATATTTCATATATGCATTGCTCTAATGGTCCTCTACCGCCCTGTGCCAAATCCACGTTCGTCCTGCCCCCGCCAAGCCCAGGGTCAAGGTCACATACTTTGTGCTTCAAAAACTTTAACGCTCAGGTAAAAGAAAATTTTAACTTGGAATTTGGCCTCATTTATTATCAAAGCGATATTTGGGACATCCGTGTTCTGTGAACACATTTTCTAGTTTATTAAACTTCACACATGCATAGAAGACGACCCAAAGGTGTGTCGCACGTAAGAATGACAACTCTTGCGTCGTTCATTTCTTAGTTATCTCCCTTTGTTGTTTCGTGCACTGATTTCGTGTCCGGAGCATAACTCGAACACACTTTTGCATATTTTCATGAAACTTCACACATGCATAGACCACAACCCTAAAGGTGTGTCACGCAAAAATGACAACTCTTGCATCACAAATTTTTTAGTTATCTCCCTTTGTTTTTCCGTCACTGATTTTGTCTCAGGAGCATAACTCGAACACCCTTTTTTCAAACTACTTGTGTATCTAGGGAGGGGGATACACATGCGCTTGTCGACAAGCGTCCATTTTTAATTTATGGTGGTAGTTGTAATAGTTGGGTTGAGATCATGTGCAGAGGTAAATAAAACAGCCATATGGATGGAGAACTAAGGACAGGACGGGCGAGCAGGAGCTTCGTATGTCTTGAAGTGGATATTGTATATGCTCCGCATTTTATAGTGCAGCACATGACAAAATTACTATTGTGTATGTGAATATATATTCTGTATGAGAGTGGCTCATTTTATTGCAACACGTGTTTTATTTAATTAGCAAGCAGAACAATACAAACATGTTGTGCACAGTTTTGTCAGGCTCACTAAATAACCGGATTTATACAATATGGTGATTGAGTGACTTATACATGTATGCATATCGCAATATAATGTGTCACTCGCCTGAATTGTGATGTAGATAGCATATACATGTATTTTGGGTACAGGAATAATGCATGTATATGTATATATTGCACACACTACATGATAAAATAAAACTAATACGAGACGACGCGAGATTCAGTGCGTAAATACATAATGGTTGTTATACATCACGATATACTAGTAATGGTCAAATTTACGGTCTTTTATAATTAGTCTAGCTACAGCGAGATACGATTCATCCGCTACTATGTATAATGGTGGCTATAACACCATCCCCTGCCAATAGAAACATTTCTACATATCGTGGACTGAGTTTAAACTTTGATACAATGACGCCAATAATATACAATGACAATGTAAATTGACGAATATAGCTATGCTGGGTTCATGTCGGTGATTGGTATTATTAAGTGACTTTGGGTTTCTCTGAATTAATATTGCCTCTGCGAGACATATACTGGATAGAACATTACACGAATATGCTTGCATTATGACAAAATGTCATGCATAAGATAATATGCATTTTAAGTACTACACCATTATACTATGTGCTTATAAATGATTAGTATATGATGATTTATATTGCCATGGAATTAAATGCATACATTGCATCTTCGCATACATTAAAAGATTATATGTGATTCGTATATGCATATGTTATTATTATACGATATACATTACATATATTTCTGAACGGTGCAGTGTACATTTTGTTCGTCATTCATTCCGGTCGTCTATTTATCTGTACTGCTGACAGTAACAATTTTGTTAAAGTTAGCATTCACAGTGTCAGTGCCAAATGCTTTAAGCTGTGTGTGTATGTGCAGGCGGCAGCCCATTTTCATTTCCTCAAAGGCCTTTTGCATTACAAGTATTTCTAGCTTGCAATTGTTTTCATCATGCCATCTAATTTTGTTTTGATACCTTTTACTAAGTTGTCAATTTTGTATGCTGCTTTCGAATGGTACTTAAATACATTCTAACTTTGAAAACTGCCTGAAAAAGAGAGTTTGTGTAATCAACCGGGTCCAATCAGTACATGTACAAACGGTAAATATTTAATATTGTATTGTGTATGTGTTTCTACATATACATGTCTAATCTTCCGAATGATTTATGGCAACCATCTTGGATTTGAGATTCAGTTTTGTTTACACATGTTATTATATACCTCAGTTCATTTATTTCAAGTGAAACTGTCTACAGATGGAATAGATGTGTATAATAGCATCTACGACAAACAGTTAGCGAACTCGGATTTAATTGAAAATTGGCTGATGACGACCATCTTGGATTCGAGATACACCTTACAAATTATGTTATTCAGTGTTCTATGACACATATGTAGTTCTATATCACCGAGAAGAGTCACATTACAACATTAATTCATTAAATACATATATTGTCAGCAATGTTTACCAATATGGCAACCGGCGGCCATCTTGAATTTTAGATAAAGCTTCTGTATTAGATATCCATCATGACCCTTAGAAACTTGAATATAATAGAAGAAATTTAAATCCTTACTTTTATTGCTATTTAGCTACAGTTATAGATTGTCGGCCGCTTTTTCCAATAGAGCTGTCGGCAATATTTTACCAATATGGCCACTGGCTACCATCTTCAATTTGACATACAACTTCTATATTAGATATTCATTCCTCCATTACCCTTAGCACCTTGTAAATAACAGAAGAAATATAAATCTTTAACTTTTATTGAAATTTAGCTGAACTTGTATACTGTGGGTATTTTTGTTTCAATATGGCCGCCGGCAGCCATCTTGGAATTCAGAAAATATCTGGGAGAAAGAAATTCATTTTATTTTCTGATTCATTATCTTCACTAAAAGCTTTATACAACATGAAGCTTGAGCATCCACTTATCCGCCAATCTATTGAGCTAAACCATCTTTTAATTTCGTCTGGCAAGGACATTATTTTGTGTTGACTACCCAATCATACTGGTATCAAGAGCAATGATAGGGCAGATAGTGCTGCCAAGGCCGCCCTGGAGTTACCGACTTCTAATTTTCTTGTTTGCTATCATGATTTTAAATCGTCCATTAACTCGTTCATCTCTGATACAATGCCGACCCGGTGGGATCTGCAAACAGATAACAAACTTCATGCTGTGAAACCGACTTTGGGGGAATGGACTCCTGGCTACAGACATGTACGCCGGGATGAAGTTGTCCTTAGTCGATTGCGCATTGGACATACACGTCTAACGCATTTGTATATGCTCCAAGGTGAGCCGCGTCTATGGTGTATTCCATGCCACAGCGCATTTACCGTGCAACACATCCTACTGGACTGTATCGACTTTGCCGATATTCGACGAAATCACTTCAATGTTACTTCACTTGCGGAGTTATTCCAGGTGGAGAACATTGAAGGTTTTCTCCATGAAACCAACTTGTATCGGAAAAACTAATTTTATCATTATATACATGTTGCTCATTTATATTGTTAATCATAGTTATATTTTTACCCTAATCATTTGATTACCTACCACATATAACATACTATTTTACTATCATTTTCTTCTTCATCTAAATTGCTTGGCCCTACATGATACTTTGTTTGTATTGATGGGCCGTTAAGCACCATTCAATTCAATTCAATTGGAATTGAGATACAACTACCATATTCGATATTCATTCCTCCATGATTGTTAGAAGCTAGCATACAACACTAGGAATTTGAATCATAAGTTTAATTGAAATTTAACTCAACTTATATATCGTCGGCCATAATTTCAATATGGCCGCCGGCAGCCATCTTGAATATGAGATGGAGCGTGTGTCTTTGGGTAAAAAACTTTCTATGGTCCTAAATAATTTCCATACCAAAGGGGACATTTGCATCATGATGTGAAGTCAAACCCCTATTTTTTGCACTTAACAAGCCTACTATGAATAGTATTGGTACAATGTAGAATACCATGTGCGTACAGTTGAAAATGTGCAGTATCTAGTACATGTACGTTAGTAGACTAAGTGATATATTGGTATGACTAGGTACAAACTAGTACTAAACAATGGACATTGGGCTGTATGTCCCCATATACAGTCCGGAAGTGTTCCTGGTTTCACAAACGAACGATTACCTATCGTTCACACAGTGTTTTCACATCGTTTTTATAGTTAGAAAAACAGTTTAAACCAACGAATACGTCATTTTATAATTACAAACAACGAAAATTACGTCAAAACGATACGTTGAAAGACACTACAGGCGTTGAAATAGTTGTCAGTCGGGTATAAATATCGTTTTCACCTACAACAACAATCAATAATTGTTTCTATGCGTATCCTTGTACAATCTTCGTTATACATGTTTTCTAAACAATGTCATGCACCAATTGCCTGCCCCAAGTCATTCCACCAAAACTATGTCCGTCACATAGTGTCCCTCCTTCCCCTCCAGCCAAAATGTCTTCATCATGCCTTTGCCCTGTAAGTAAATAACATGAGACAAGACATGTGATTTTGTACCTAAGAAGATGTGCGACTTTTAACGAAAACTATATTTGATAATCGGCTAGCATAAAATTTTACCTGATAAATAATAGCCTACTGTCTGTTGATATCCATTTTATCTGGATAGGCTCGAAAACGGTAGGAATTCCTCGGCGCGCCTCCGAGTTCCTACGCGTTTCATAGCATTGCCTGATAAACTTGATATCAACAGATTGGTGTTGTACTATATGTGGTCTGATCACAATGCGCGTATGTACATGCTCGTCTGGCGGAAATTACACAACATAGATACATATGATAATCCACGAAATTTAGAAACATAAGCAAATGTTCGTTTGAATTGCCGTTTTATTGGTCACCAACTCAGTAGGCCACTTTTTGTCAATGTAGATCAAATATGTAGTGTTACATAGTAATATAGAGGGAATGAGTTCATTACCGCGACTAATGGGAGCCGAATTTGGGGGTGTTTAAGTAACCACCAATATCAAAAATTGGTTATGGTTTATATGGCGAAAAAGATGAAAAAATACCGCCACCCTCCTCAATTAGCGAATTGAATTTGGGTGGATTCATTTTTCCGAATTTTGTAAATTCGAAAAACTGATATTAACTCGTAATTATTTAATAATTTTTTTTTTTTTTTAAATTTAATTAATTAATTATTTAATTTGGAAATTATGAGAATCTTCAAAACTTAGCCGGTAGCTGGGTGTCAGAAGGCACCGCAAGAAGTTCTTCGCGAACTAACCCGCGCGATGGACCATCATCCTAAAAAGTTAAACCGACCCCTCGTGCAGCAACCGGGCGGGATCAACTGATCCTGAGAATAGTGCTGCAGTAGCCATTGCTTGTCGTAAAAGGCGACTAAACTGGCTTAACGATTGGGTTCATACTTTCCGGAACCCACTATACCGGATTTGGCCCTCATGTACATTTTTGGCTTTCTTGTATGTGAGAGTTGAGTCGGGCTATACCCCCATATATAAAAGTAAGATTAGCGCTAATCCTATTACTTTTATGGGATGGGATAAATGATGCTGGTGTGGCGAGGGCCTGGCACCAGATCAGGTTGTTCTAATTTCAGGACTGAATATATATTTTGATTGTAAATATTGAGTTCTGAAGTTGGGATTTACCCCCCTCGGACAGGTGGATACGGGACACGACCCCGTTGACCCGTCTGCGTGTAGACTCCCTGAGGCTTGTACCTCTATGTCAGAAAAGCAGACGTTAAACCCTATTCACTCACCCCAAATAGTAGAGCACGGGTTCATCGGGTTTGGTAATAGATCGATCCAGATGATATACATTGAGAGACCACACGGGATCAGTCGCGCGGCGGCGACCACCTTCGAGCTCTCCCGGTTGATAGAGGTACCGGACGGCAACATCCGATGGAAGTCGTTTCTCCACTAAATCAACGGTTCGCCCGCGCGAGACGGCAGATGGTTTGTGCGACACCTTTTTAGACTTGATGACATCTACAGGCTTTTTACCGATCAATCTGGTCACCTCGCCGTTCAATGCTGAGACCACAGCGGGCAGCCTGGTCACCCACTCAGTCGATCGCGTATGAGGATCTACAAGCTCTTTGGCATATTGGTGCCCGAACAACCTCTCATCCAGGGTTCGATTGAACCGCTCCACTATCCCCTGGTCCTGGTGGATGTCGACGCGGCCGCGTCTGACAGAAACGTCATGTTTAGCCAATAGATGAGAGACCGCGCCCATGAACTCGCGGCCGGGATCGACCTGGAGAAGATTCGCCCATTTCAGAGGACTCCTCTTATATATTCGCGAAAGAGACTCTTTCAGCGGCTCAGCCCCTTATAACGACTCGCTACGTCAACGAGTGTCAGTGCGTACTTGTACGTCTTGCGACCGACGAGATCGTGAGGGAGAAACAGGAGGTCAGCTTGGTGGACTTCGTTCGGCACCGGTACGTCGAATTTCGGCCGCGGAATATTGTGAGGAAAGTTTGCACGGTGAGATTGTCGCGGCGAAGCTCTTCGTTGATCCAGTCCACACGGTTGGTTCGTTTTTCCGCCCATGCTTCCTTTGCGCTATTGAGTTGTTCTGTAGCTAAATCGTGACGCTTTTTCTCCTCATCCGATTCTTTTCCTATTAACGAGAATAAATAGTTGCTACCGCCGAACGCCCCTGCGCTCACGACTGCACCAAGCAGCAATAGTCCGATCGTAGCCATTTATTTCCATATATTAGCAGGTAGAATTCCAGCTTTAATTAGATAATCTCGGGTCGAAATTGCGGACGCTACATTCAAGGTCACGAACCCTGCGTCTTTCACAGTCATGTCCAATTTGGGAGCGGACCCTCCGAAGATCATCTTTGATATTCGAGCAAACCCGATAGTGAGACCCGATATCACCACGGCGTGATAAACCGCATTCACTATTATTTTACCTTCGTTTTCAGACATTATATTTATTGCATATAAAAGGGATCGCGATCAATGTTTAAATGGGGCGCAATCGGTTTCGTAACTTTCTTCGGAACCGCCTCCAACAGTGTTGGGGGTTGTCTCGAAAGGTATTTCCACACATACACGGTGCCCACAACTGCCAGACCACCAACAACAACCCATGGGATGATCCAGGTAGGAGCTACAGCAATCCACGATTGCTCCGACAGTTCCCGCTCCTGTTCCAATTCGTAAATTGGGGGAGATTGAACCGCAGCTGTCTCCGGGTGTTTTGCTATTTCTGCCCCCAACTCCAATTGCGATTGGAGCTCCTGAGCCGGAACAGCAATCCCCGATTGCAACGACTGTTTTGGCCTCTCGAAGATCGGCGAGTATTTTATCTTGTTTAGCTTTTCGGGTGGCAGCCGCTGCCCGTCCAGCTGCCTGTCTTTTTGGGTTTTTGTGTCGTGCAATTGGAGGATCAATCGGAGTTGGAAGTGGTGCACGGGTTCAACAGTGTTGAGGTCTGTTCCGTCACTCTCGCAGGTGCGTGTTGTGTCATCATTTTCTGAGATTATAGTTCGTGGGCATATATGTCCAAATTGACAGTGCTTAGCCGTGGTCAACGCGGTTGTCAGCGGAGCTAAATACATTACAAACTTGTGATAAATTGAGCAGCAGACTGTTCTAAGAGTGTGTCCAACAAAAGGGTCAGTCTCTAAATCACCAATCAGATATAGGGAGAATTGCACTGACAGCGGTAGCGTACAAATGAATAGCCGCCGCCCCAAGAGTTTTCGTCATCTCTGCCCCAAATTTGGATTCGTATCGCGCATACATTTTATCAACCTCGACATCTGACATTTTATCCACCTGACAAACTGAGAGACGCCTACCGAAATACTGCTCCGATTGCCCCCCCCCCCCAATCCCCCACCCCAGCAACCAGCGCAGCTAGCCGCTCGCGTCGTGTTTTCATTTTCTTTCTTCCCACTGTTCCAATTCTTCAAAAATGCGATTGGATTGGGGGTGCGGTTGGGTAGATGGTAAGGAGCGAACTAGGATTCCCAGATTGGAAGCGTGGTAAAACAATTATGCCGGCCCGCACTGTAGCGACCCTACAGTCTACCAACGAAACGATGGCGAAGACGGCCGCCGCGATAGAAACTGTGGAGCTCAGCGAGGTCCCTTGATTAGCCACCGACGCTATTCGCAAGATGTAGCTCAGCGAAAGCGAGATAGATGGAATACTCAGCACGATGGATGATGCCCCGTTACCTCTTCGCGAACTCCGGGGACTCGATAAGGCTCTACAAACGGTCCGGGGCGAACTGGTCCTTAACCTCTCCAAACTCACGGCGCTGGATGAACATATCACTCTAGAAGAAAGAAAACTTGGGGAAGCCCGTGGCGATAGAGAATCTACCGAGCGGATCACCGAATGACTGCGGTCGTTGCGGGATGAAAGAGCCGCTCGCTTGGAGGCTGCTTCGGCTTGCCGTGAGGCTCTCCGCACGCAAATCAGTCGGATCCGTGAAACAATCTCGAGGGTTCTGCACGAGGAGACGACACTCGGTGAGCGTATTCGCACTCTGTTCAGAGAGCAGGGCATCACAATAGTAAGCATCCTCGCAGCTGTCGGCATGACTATATCAACCATAGTTCTAGCTATCGAGCTGCTTGTAGGTGGTGCGGCGGCTGCACCCGCGCCAGCACCCGCGCCATCCGGCGGAGCAAAGGAGTGGGCAAAAAAGCATCTAAAAGCCTTAGCCAGTCTCCTGGCTAAATTAGCCGGAAAGGCGGCTACCGCCAAAATACTTGGGCTTTAACCGTGCCGATCGCCGGTCTTCTACTATTCTCCGCCCGAGAGTTCCTAAAACCAAAGCGCGAGTAGCACGATCACCACGAGGGCGACGACGAGCCCTAATTTCTCCTCCTCGTGGGTTGTACTTCCCGCTCCTGTTCCAATTCTTCCAATTTCAACATTGTTGATGATTGGATTGGGTGAACTGGTGGAACACTTGATGGTGCATCCAATTCGTGAATTGGGGGTACTGGGGTGGGTGTATCCAATTCTTGAATTGGGGGTTTTTGGAAATCGGTTCCACTTACAACCTCAACACTGTTGAACCCGACCGTCTTAGGGGTGCGCTTGATGATATCCGTGTTCACGTTACCGTTGTAGCCGATTTTTTGATTGGCGGTGGCGATTACGATCTGATTATTGTAACCGTCAACCGGGTCATCTCGTAGTATCATATTGCTCGGCGCCATATAAAAACCAAATCCAAATGCATAGTGTACTGGGGTGCTGGAATTCTGCAAAACGTCTTGATACCGCTTGATCGGCGCCGGCATGTCCACCGGAGATGAGATGGTGTCCTCGACATTGGCCAAGAACTTTTTGCGCGTCAAACGCCTTACCGTCTCCTATTATAGAACTGCGTGCTTGCGCCTGTGCGCCGAGGATGGCACAGACGTATGTGCGAATGGAGTCGTTGAGGCGGGTAACCCCACCCCTGGTGAACCCTTCCCCCCTATCCAAAATGAAAGTCCCCCAGCCGATATTGGCATGTTCGCTTTGTTGGATGTAGTCGACGTGACGTATGTCAGATGGAAGGTATTTCAGCCGGCGAAATTACAGTGTACTGGTGGATCTGAAGACGAGCCGAATGTCATAGTTTTTTAATCGAAACTTCCCCCATTGCTGGTTACGATATTGTTGTTTAGAAATATATCACCTAACCCACCATTTTTAGTAACTGTTTTCTGTTTCCAGTCGGTATATTTAGAAATCTGAAATTCGGCACATATTCTTTCGTAGGCTTTGTGGTCGTACGGGCTGTATAGAGGGTCCCATTTATACTCTTGGTGTGTTTTCACTTGCATCTCTTTGAGAATCCTCCTAATAGTGTAGTGGACGTGAAAAGTATAAACACTTTCGCAGAAAGCGGTCAGATTATGCTCCATGTGATTTATGTAAGAAACACCACACCCGGTTCTGGCACACCACACAGCTAAATTTAACTGGTTCTGCCAAAACTGCATCGGTGTTGCTTTCCACGCGTCTAGGGTTTCTTGGCTAGTAATTTTTGAAAATATGTTTGAAAAAGTTATAAGAAACCCGGTGTCTTCGTTTACTCTTATTGTTTGGTTTGTTAGCTTCCTAATTAAGTAGTGGATTCCTACCGTTAAGTAGTACACACCTCCCCGAGCGTACTTTGCCTTTGAATTGAATCTGAGTTTATTATGTTTGCTACTATCACTAATGTTCAAAAAAAGAGTTGTGAACTTCAGAAGTCAGTCGACAACTGCTGCGGAAAACGCCGGGTAGGCCTCAGATCAATCACCTTCACGGTTGGGTGGGAGAATGTGGGGAAGAGCGAAGGGTTTTAATATGTGAAGGATGGACAACAAGTAAGTGTAAAGCTGCCTCACGGACTGTGGGTAGTAAGACAGCTCATAGACTTTGTTTCCACAGAGCATGGCGACGGAGTCGACCTCACAGTATCGAAGGCTACCGGACTTGCAACAATGACCATCGGCCCAGACAGCCGGATAAGGATCTCCCCGATGTTGGGTATTCAACTCGGGTTTAGAGAGACATACTCCGCAAATAAAGGAGTGTTTGTCTCGTTTGAGTACGTCGGTGGTAACCCGGTCGACTTCGCCTTCACGAAAACAATGCAAGCCAGTGATTGTTTCTTTGGGGAGACTGTGACCTTAGACTTCCCATGCCCCGAGATGAAAGTTTTGGAATCGGGACATATCCACGAATTGACGGTCTCTATTCTTGATGATCAAGCGAGAGAGTTGAAGAACTATTACCCGATTTCGGTCGTTCTAGAAATTTCAATTCAAAGAATTAGACTCATGTTCGGAATGTATAACAACCAACATTGTGAGTATATACGGACCAGGTAGTTCTTCCAATTCCAATAGATTGGGTGACAGATATGAATTCAAAGAATCCGAGTAACAACCCAATCGAGATTGGAGCTCCCGACGGATCCAACCCCACAGGTGATTGTTTAACTACCGGAAAAACCATATCACTGATCAATAGAACTATATCGGCGGCCACGGACGAGATTCACAAGAGTCTACTATCACAACTTAGAGTATGTGCCCTGGCTGTGACTGCACAAACTCGTGAAGAAACACATACAGAACTAAACGAACTAGGCGGAAAAATAACCGAATTTCGGGAAGAGGCCCGGGTGGGGATTGAAGGGGTCCAAACGGGTATTGAGAAAGCCCGAGAAGACCACCAGGCGGCCCTTACGGAGGCGTATGTGGTGTTGTGCTCAGATGATCGGATGGGGATTGCGGGATTAGGAACCCGAGTGGTTGAATCTATCCGCGCCGTTGGTGAATCACTTGTCGCGGTTGATGATAAAGTAAATCGAGTTCGTAAACACGCGAACAAAGCACTTGAGGAGACCTCTGAAAAGGTTTGTGTTGAGGCCCATACCGCTATCGAGAAGCTTGCCGCATTGTTGGACGCATCTGTAGAGCAGTTTAAGTTATTACATTGCATAAAACCCATCATCACAGTTTGGGCTGAGAAGCGGTGCGCATTGAATGAGGGGATCTATGAATATTAATTTGGTGCCAAAGCGAGCAATAGATATGGGGGATACGTCATGACATCTCCAGGTACGGTTCGACGAGTGGCGGTCTGTTCGGTTAATGCTAAGGGTAAACCTGTGGGCGCGGTCATCGTAAATCTCGTACTGGATGGGGAAGAACGGGCGGTTGGAGTCACTAAACTCGTTGGACAGAGTTCAGCTGTGGTTTTGTTCGCCGGTGACTTTCCGAAGGTAGTGTTATAAAATTTGTTACGAAAATCGCTGACCCAGCGAGTTCTTCCACTGTTGTGACATTGTTAATTGAACTAAATTTGTAAAATTTAAATATGAACGAATCACCGCTTCCGAGCACGCTAAAAGGTTTTGGCGAAAGAAGTTCAGATTTTAGGTTGGAAAATATCGTAGAGATGCAGGATATTCTAAAACGAGAGGGGGAAACTCGGAGGGTAAATGCTAAAAAATATAGACGAGCGGCAAACATAGTGGAGGGGGTGAGAATTCGAAAATAAAAGTAGAAAGCACAACAGAATATCGGTTATCGCAAAGTCTAAGAAAAATAGCATCGACGTTATCGTGTCCAAAGCGTTGGCCAATAACAATATATCAGACGCTGAATTTGAGTCGGTGGTGGAGGAGATGTCTCGATATGATGATTTAAAAAATACTATTAGAACTAAGGCGCGCGCCACCCTTCCCAAGATTGAGAATACTGAATTGGATAAATTTAGGTTAAAACTGGGAGATAAAGTGAGGGGGAGGGGAGAGTTAGTTCCTTATAGAAAGCGTTGAATTGGGGCATACTCCGGTGATAACAAATTTAAAAAAAAAGTTTTGGATAAAAAAAAATAAAACGTTTTGGGATAAAAAAAAAAATTAAAAAAAAAAGGTTTGGGTCAAGCCGAGATTAGTTTTGGGTCCAGCCGAGATTCGAACTCGCGCCGGCAAAACCCTTCTGGGCCCACCTCGCTAAGCCTTGTCGCTTTTAAATCCCTTATCTTTTTCAGGCTGAGCGAGGTGTTATGCTCACATCTATTACACCCCATCATAGGACTATCCAACCGCGGACCCCTCCTCATCATTACCTTCATCCGCTAGAATGCGTCGAGCAGCCGAAGTGTAACAGACATGGCGAATATATCAGCGCTGATATATATATAGAGTACTGGCTTCCCAGTAATGTAAATGTGATTATTTCTCGTATATAAACCTAACTTTCTTGGGGGCAGTTAAGTATGTTTTATTATTTGTTTTATTATATTATATTACGTTTTCTATTTAATAATAGGGGTGTTCAGCTTTAAATTAATAAAATATAAAATAACGAACCATCCCGGAAGTTCGTGAACTATATAACCTCGCTAAGTGTTTATAAATAACCTGTGTACACACCGTCTGTGTAAATCGATAACCTGTTTACAGTTTACATACCATCGATAAGGAGAAATACACTCGGCTATACACACATGTTCATAATTGGAACATTGTCATCTGCTTGGTGTTTGTGATGCGTACACCGAATATGCTTGTACAGTGGAACCTTTCTAAATTGGACACTTAAAATACATTTAAGGTGGAACCTCTCTAAATTGAACACCGAATATGCTTTTACAGTGTAACCTCTCTAAATTGGACACTTAATATACATGTAAGATGGAACATCTCTAATCTGGACACTTAATATACATTTAAGGTGGAACCTCTCTAAATTGGACCCCTAATTGTGCATATTGGGATAACAGTGGCGGAAAACTTACAACACCACCCTCAATACTTGAAATTGGTACGGTTGGATGAATTGAATCGGGAGCAGCACCAATATCTCCAATTTCAACTCCGCTGAGGATTGGTGTGTTGATGGATTGGGGTTGGACAATTGGGGGGAATTGTGATATTTTATAATTAATTATGATCCATCAACACTGTTGAAATTGGTATTGAACATTAATATCTGCGTATGTATATACACCCTCAATTCGCGAATTGAAAGTGTTGAAATATTGGAGAACGGAACGGAAAATGCCTAAATCTGTTCTTGATCACACCGCTCGGGGAAATGTGCCTGCCTCATGGGTTAAAAGGAAATACCATATAGGATCTCGCCGGCTTACCAATATGTGGGCAAAAGAGCCCCCAATCACCCAATCTGCTCCCGAGCTGATTGGTGGAGCAGATTGGATATTCGGAGATCATGGCCCAGCAGGAGGCCCAATTGGGGTTGGAGGATTTATCGGGCCTAAGAGACCAGTTGGTCGCCCTCGGAGTACCAAAAATCCTGTTATAAATTCCAATATTATTGGATAATTAATTAAATTTTAAAAAATTTATAAAATTATTAATTAAAATATTTGTTTTGTTTATAATTAATTTTTAAGAAAATTATTAATTTGAGAGCGTTTGTACAAATATATCATATTGAAGAAGAAACACAATCTCTTTATAATTATTAATTGATTCCCAGGATTGGGAAAGTATATTTACTAGTATATATACAGAGATTATGCCGACTGTCATAAAAATACGAGACGGATGACGAGGAAATCTAATTTCTCTCACAAACTGGTCAGTGAGTTAGTAGATGAAAAAAACCCTAAAGGAAAAATCTCCAATTCCAGGCAACTAGGGCTTGAAAGCTGCAAAAAAGTGGTGACCCACACCCGTAAAAAATATATTAAAAAACCCGTAAGGTATTCTCCAAAAGATATTGCCCCACCACAACGGCGGGTACCGAAAACTGCCCTCCTAAGAAAAATAATAGAAGAGGGAGACGACATTCTGGAATACTACGCACAGACGGAGAAAAAAATTGAGAAAGGCTGTCGCGTGGTGTCGATAACTCTAAAACGAGGTGTTCAGGGAAACATATCGAAACGAATAATGGATGAGGTTGCGCCGATATTAACGGGAAGTTTCTATTTGAGATATTCCTTTTCATATAAATTAGCTCACACCCAATCCTCCAATCCCCGATTGGGTGAGCTGTAGGAGAATGACGAGCGAGGGAGGCAAAAAATAATAATATTTCATAAACAACTGCAGGGAAGTCCCTGGCTTAGAGAGTATGAGGAAGTTGGTGAAAGGGTTAAAGAGCAGTAGGAAACCCGCTTGAATATCGACAAAATCGAACGCCCGAATACAAAATGGTGGGTGGGTGTTACGGTTAAAATAATTCTGGCCTCCAAGCCCAACACTGTTGGGGATATGGTGATGAAGTCCTCAAAAATAGTGGGCGGGCTACTCCCAGAATGGTTGCGACACCGTAAGGGGATGAAACCATAGGACACATGCAACGACGACCACTGCCTATTCAGGTGCATAGTTCTCCACACAACTAAACTCCGGGCGGACCGATGCTTAACAGCGACGCAAGTTTTAGCGCAAGAATATTTAGATTTCTGTAAAAATAAAGGATGGAAGCGGCCGTCTGGGCCTATACCGTTCGATGACCTAAAACATGTGAAGGAGTGGTGTAAGACAGGATGTGAGGTGTATGAGCCGGTTGAGGATGGTACATGGTATTTAAGGAAAGTGGCGGCGCACTATGACGAACTCGGGACGAATAAAATGAAAATAGGAATTTACAACAATCACGCATTCTTGATTACCGACATGGACAAGGTCACCAAGACATATTGTTGTGGCGTCTGCGATCAGAGATTCACACAATCTATAATTTTAAAAGACACGCTAGCACGTGTATGCCAGGGGAGACGAAGCTCACGTGTAAAGGCTCTTAGATCGACAGACCAGCATCTGCGTTCGAAAAGGCCTTTTACCCCAGATCTCACGCGAGTAAGAAGGCAACAAGTTGGTTAAACTCGTTCACCGGACCCCATATTCAAACTGAATACTGCGGCCACGGTGATGAGAGACTTGTGCCAGTCGACGGATTTTGTGGGGAAACCAACACAGCTTACCAATTTCACTTTGGGTGGAAGTATACACAACTCAATAAAACTCGTGCGAGAAACGCTGCAATCGCGAAGGAGTGTAAATTAGTTAAGATTTGGGAGTGCGCTTATACAGGCGACGTTGATCCCAATGTTGCGACCCCTCCAACAGTAATTTATCCACACCAGATTGTATACGATTTTGAAGCGTATTTATCGAAATCCCACGAAGACGATAGTCACTCCAATTGCAATTGGCGGAGTAAGAAAGGTAATCTCGAGTTTGTAAGCGAGCACGTTCCCATAAGCGTGAGTATCGGCGATACGTTATGTACCGAAATAACTCACATATGTGAAACAGATCCCGCCAAATTGGTGGCGCTCTTTATGGAGGACATACAGAAACGGGGTAAGAATATACGAGAAGTTGTTGGCAAAGAATATATGCCCACCTATATAGATAAACGTCCAGTTACCCAGCACGCGAAATCAATAGGTTGATCGATCAATGTTCCCGTAATTGGGTTTAATTGTAGCCGATACGATATAAATCTCATAAAAAAAATATTTCGTCGGAGTATTGACCGACACCACACCAAAGGTTCTAGTGGGGAAAAAGGCAAACACGACGATATTCCTATTTACACCCGAGTTCAGATTACTAGACGTAAAATTATACCTCATTATACCTTATATGTCCAGAAACCTCATACGACAAGTGGATAAAGGCGTACGGTTGCGAGGGGCAAAAGTCGTTCTTTCCATACGAGTGGTTCGATTCTCCAGATAAATTAGATTATCCGGGGTTACCAGATATCGATCACTGGGGCAACCAACTTAATCCTAAATAAAAAATAAATGAAGCGCAGCTGGAAGAGTGTAATAGGATTTATAACGATACAAATGTGAAGACATTCCTGGATTGGTTGAGATATTATAATGATTTGGATGTATCCCCATTTGTAGAGGCGATGTCCATTTTTTACAAGACTAAAGGGATCGACATGTTTAAAGACGCAGTTACCCTGCCCGGAGTCGCGCTGCAATTTTTATTACGAGGCACGATAAAAGAACACGTAAAATCTTATAGAACTAAGGAAAGTGCGGAGGCCGCCGCTGAATGTGAACCACTGTATGCGCCCTCGGCTGAGGCGTACGAAATGTTGAAAGGGGCGCTGGTCGGGAGACCGTCAATTGTAGTTTCCCGATACGCGGAAGCCGGGGTCACAAAAATTAGATCAACACCAGAAGGTGAGGGGAAAAGTTGTGCCGGGGTATTGGGGTTGGATGCTAACGCTCGGTATTTTCATTCATTAAGGTATTGGATGCCGTGCGGTAAGGAAATAATTTACGGAGCGCCAACAAACCCGCACGATCCTGAATTCATAGACAAATTTACTCAGAAAATAACAAACGACGAATTCTTCGGATTTGTTGAGGTAGATATAGAGGTTCCAGATAACTTAATAGATAAATTTTCGGAGATGTCCCCTTTATATATTAACCGAGTAGTTGAGGAGGAGGAAGTGCCAGATCACATGTTAACATATTTGAAAGATACGGGCCGTAAACGAGGAACAGGTAAAAAACTAGTTGGGGCTATGGAATCTATGGAAGATTTTGAATTAATACAAATGGATACGGACAGTCTATACATGGGAGTAAGCAAGAAACCCCGGTGAGGAAGGGAGAAATATGGAAGTTTGAAACGTATAATAAAACCCCACGTGCGCGACGATTATTTAGAAGATGAACCCGATTGGTTGGTGTGCGGTGAATGGGACGACAGACAGCCCGGCCTTTCTAAGACAGAATTTCACGGAGATCGGGCCATTGCTCTATCGAGCAAGTGTTACTTTGCGGAGAAGTTACCGGAGAAAACGGAGGGAAAAATAAAACATCCTGCAAAAGGGTTGTCTGCCCGGCAGAACGCGTTAACCTGAAACCGATATAAGAAAACGTTGCAGTGGGGACGTGACGAAGAAGACACCGGGGAACGAGACATGGGTAAAAACCGCGGATTCCGAATGAGGGACGGCGTTATGAAAACATATACGCAGCAAAAGTTAGGACTATCGGCCTATTACGACAAGAGGCGAGTACAACCCGACGGTATACACACGGACCCACTCTACCAGCACCAATCCTCCAATCCCCGATTGGGTGAGCAGATTGGAGAATTACCTATACCATTAATCGAGAATTGGAGGGAAGTGGGGATAATTGGACTTGATGGGGTTATGGGATTTATTAATTGTTAATCAGTTTTTCGAATTTACAACATTCGGAAAAATGAATCCATCCAAATTCAATTCGCGAATTGAGGGTGGCGGTATTTTTTCATATTTTTCGCCATATAAACCATAACCAATTTTTGATATTGGTGGTTACTTAAACATCCCCAAATTCGCCTCCCATTATTCGCGGTAATGAACTCATTCCCTCTATACTACTTACATGGTTTCCGTTGTTTGCACATATATAGCGCCTGCTGTTTGCATATGGCTTTAGGCAATGCCCATTCCGGGGCCGCGCGTAATGGAAGTGCCTTCATGACGTCACTACGCGGACGTGCCTTTATGACGTCACTACTTCATGACGTTCATGACGTTCATGACGTTCATGACGTTCATGACGCGGCCCCGGAATATGAATACCGAAAATTATCTACGTGAATGGGACGATTTATAAAAGTACTGAAAATACTGAATATAATGCTCAAATTACATAAGTTTTTTGTTGGAAATGTAACAATAACGCTTGATCATGTCCAGCCGTGTGCAAACGTTTGCACACGGCTGGACATGATCAAACATTATATTTAATGTATCCAATCGCATCAACTGTGTTAATGACTAAATGACGAACGTTGTACAGTGGAACCTCTCTTAACCGGACATTGTTGCACGCTTGTGTTGGCAATTTTGATGCGTTTCAGTAATTTATCGCCGATGGCACTGTCTGTTCTTGATCGCATTGCACTGCCTTAGAGTGGATATATGTCTGGTTTACAGTGAAACATATATATACCGGACACTAGAGAGGTTGCACTGTATATCATGATCATAGCCTCGACTGGTGAACGCATGAGAAACTAGCTTGGTCAACTTCTACAGTCCGGAGCTACACCATATTTTACTTTCGTCTGGCAAGAACATTATATGTTCGCTTCCCAGTCATATTGGTATCCAGGGCAATGGCAGGGCAGATAGTGCTGCCAAGGCCGCCATGGAGCTACCGACTTCTAATTTTCCTGTTTGCTATCATGATTTTAAATCATCCATTAACTCATTCATCTCCGATATAATGTAGACCCGGTGGGATCTGGTCACAGATAATAAACTTCATGCAGCGATGCGAAACCGACTCTGTGCGAATGGACTCCTGGTTACAGACATGTACGCCGGGATGAAGTTGTCCTTAGTCGATTGCGCATTGGACATACACGACTAACGCATTCGTATATGCTCAAGGGTGAGCCGCGTCCATGGTGTATTCCATGCTTCAATGTAACTTCAATGTTACTTCACTTGCGGAGCTATTCTAGATGCAGAACATTGAAGGTTTGCTTCGTTTTCTTCATGAAACTAACTTGTAAAGGAAAATGTAATCATTGTATACATGTTTCTCATTTCTATAATGTTATCATTGTATACATTTTACTCATCTCTATTGCTCATCGTATTAATATGCTACATTATTTCTACATTGCTAGGCCCTAAATGATACTCTTTTTGCTTACTCATCGTTTTTACATCGTTTTCGTTTTAATTGTAAGTTTAAAGAAACGAAAACATCATTTTCTAATTAATTGAAAACAAAACATCAAAACGATTCGTCGGAAGAAACACAAAAAGTTGTAAACTGGGTATTTGAACGTAAATATGGTTTCCACCCGAAAAACAAACAAGCAATAATCGTGTATATGCATATCACGTATCAAACTATCGGTTTCACTGTGTTTTTCACTCGTTTTCGTGCGTTTCGTTTGGAAACCGTCAACAAATATTCGCCGTATGTCAGTGGAAAGTGAAAATAAATGGGTTTAATGTCCAAGCAACAGCTATGGTCATGTAGAGACGGGACCACAGTTTAAAGTCTCGTCCGACAGACCTAACCAGTGGGATGGAACTACTATGAACGTATTTGTCGATGCCCTAGGCGAAGTTTAAACCCACAACCTCCGGATTGGAAGTCAAGTGCTCTAACCCATAATCCACAACCCATCCATATATGTATGTCAGTGGAAATAGAGAATAGTAGGTTAGTTCCGTGAATGGGAAAACATATATGGCAAGGCTCAGGAAACTGGATGGTCGAGGCTCTGCCGAGCACATCCCGTTTCCGTGCCGCGCCAGATATGTTTTCCCATTCACGGCACTAACCTACTATTCTATTTATCCCGTGAACACCTACAAATGGCCGTAAAATGCAAAAATAGTATTGACTCGATATCAAAAATGTTTCACGGCACCGTGTTTCACGGCACACACGCACTGTGTTGACGGGATAAGATACCTTTATGTCGATCTCACCACGGAACGCCATGTGATATCCGCCAAGCTTCAGTAATGCCAGGTGTGTCTGCAGACTTAAATGAATTCTCTGGCCTGCAAATTGTATAAGGATTTGACGATTAATTTCGGGATACATGACTGTCATACATGAACATATACGTGGCTGTGACTGGGGAGATGGGGCTTATGGGTTTTGCAAACAATGTAGATCCAGATCAGCCTGTGCATCCGCAGTCTGATCATGATCTGCACTGTTCGTCATTACATCAATGAAGCACCCGTCATGCTTCTAGCAAGCAATATATATAATTATCAAGCTACAGGAGTGTGCAATTTAATCAGGAGCTACACTGGTCACAAATCCCATAAGCCCAATTTCTCCAGTCACATCCACATATAACCCTGTGAGGCGCATTGCCAATACGGCACTGAAATTCCGCTGTCCTTCCAGTACTATAATCCATGACATATGTCGAATATGACTGCCCGAAACATATACATTTTTAGTGTAAATGTTCGCTTTCCTTGACACTATATGCAGGAAAAAAAGTGCTCAAATATAGGCATTTAATTCAATCTAATAAGTTAAATGAAACGAATAAGATGATTGTTTGCTTTTTGTAGTAACCTTTAAGACAAGCTGTATGTAAAGAGCCATAATACAAACAATGCAGGTGGCATTATCACCGGTAAAATGGATTCACCGCTGAGCTGCGGCTCTTGGTGACAATGGATTCATAATATAATAATGAATAGGGCTGCCGGATGTGAAAATGAACGTTTGCAAACACAAAATTAATGGAAATCGTGAACAACTTGCACCGTGTGATTATTAGCTATTTGTATTTTGCTGACACCTCCGGCAGTACGTCAGTGACTGACGTACATTGTGTATGGCATTGATCAGAATGCATGGGTGTGTAGTTTTGTCAGGGATTGGTTTCAAGTGCCATGAGGGATTTTGTCAGCAGGCGGTATTTTAAATTGTGTTACATGTAGAGTGGAGCCGCTCCAAACCGGACACCCTGGGAGGTCCCCAACGTGTCCAGTTTGGAAATGTTCCACTGTAAATCAGGCATATGAGCACTTCTTGACACATTATAGTGTTTTTCAATCATACTGTATTCCATAAGAAACCAAGCTTCAAGCCACCATTCGGCAAGAGAATGGATCCTTTGATACACGATGCTGGCTTGGATCTGGATAACATTGCCTAATAGGCTATTCCAGATACTCCACCGTGGCAGTTGGAGCAGCCCAAGGTGATCTTCGATCTTGGTCAGCACACGAAAGCAACAACGGATCCATCCATTTTTAAATCACTTTTTTCTTGAAGTTTTCTTGAAGTTAAAGACAGATACAATACATACACTCCGCGTTTTACTGATGGCTCAAATGAGCTGCTGCTGCCGCTGTCCCCGAGGGAGATCTTCAATCCAGACTCCCAGACAAATCTTCGATATTTTCTGCAGAATTGAGGGCAAACTTACTTGCTCTTGATTTTGCGAAAATAAATTCATTTTATTTTCCGATTCATTATCTTCAATACAAGGCTTGTACAACATGAAGCTTGAACATTCACTCATCAGCCAAATAATGGAGCTACACCATATTTTACTTTCGTCTGGCAAGGACATTATTTTTTTATTGGCTCCCCAGTCATACTGGTATCAAGGGCAATGATAGGGCAGATAGTGCTTCCAAGGCCGCCCTGGAGCTACCGACTTCTAATTTTCCTGTTTGCTATCATGATTTTAAATCATCCATCAGCTCGTTCATCTCCGATACAATGCAGACCCGATGGAATCTGCTCACCGATAATAAACTTCATGCTATGAAACCGGCTCTGGACGAATGGACTCCTGGCTACAGACATGTACGCCGGGATGAAGTTGTCCTTTGTCGATTACGCATTGTACATACACGACTAACGCATTCGTATATGCTCAAGGGTGAGCCGCGTCCATGGTGTACTTCACCGCTCGTAACCAAATTCGGTATACATTACGGCAAGACGTAGAAGCCTATTGATTTTGAAAAATGTCCAATGACTTATCTCCCCTTGGCGGCCATTTTTATTTTTCGCACTCTGTATCCTTGTCCACGCAAGAACTCAAGTTCTACTTCGCCGCTCGTTACCAAGTTCGGCATACATGTTTATCACGGCAAGACGAAGAAGACTATTGATTTTGAAAAATTTCCGATGAATTATCTCCCCTTGGCGGACATTTTTAATTTTCGCACTCTGTATCCTTGTCATCCTTGTCATACTTCACCGATCGAAACCAAATTCGGTATACATCTTTATCATGGTAATACAAGAAAGCCTATTGATTTTGAAAAATTTCTGATGCTTATTATACGCCCGTTTGAAAAAACGGGACGTATTATGTATTCATCTTGTACGGGCGGGCGGGGCGGGCGGGGCGGGTGGGCGGGCACAGCTTTTCCACGCAATAACTTATAACCCTATTCATTGTCAGTGAGTTATCTCCCCTTGTTAACTGGCCTTGCCTCGACGTGCGTATATTGTGACATTCGGCACTCTTGTCACCCCTTGGCAGCCATTTTTAATTTTCGCACTCTGTATCCTTGTCCACGCAATAACTCAAGTTCTACTTCACCGATCGAAACCAAATTCCTTATACATGTTTATCATGGCAAGACAAAGAAGTCTATTGATTTTGAAAAATCTCCGATACTTATCTCCCCTTGGCAGCCATTTTTAATTTTCGCACTCTGTATCCTTGTCCACGCAATAACTCAAGTTCTACTTGACCAATCATAACCAAATTCGGTATACATGTTTATCACGGCAAGACGAAGAAGCCTATTGATTTCCACTTGGCGGCAATTTTTAATTTTAGGACTCCGTATCCTTGTCCACGCAATAAGTCGAGTTCTACTTGACGGATCATAACCAACTTTGGCTTACATGTTTATCACGTCGAGATGAGTTATCTCCCCATGTTGACTGGCCTTGCCTCGACTGGCGTATATTGTGACCTTCGGCACTCTTGTTATCATTGTATACATGTTTCTCATTTCTATAATTTTATAATTCTATACATGTTGTTCATTTATATTGTTCATCATATTAATATATTTACCCTGATCATCTGATTGCCTACCACATCTAACATACTATTTTACTATTATTGTTATTCTTCATCTACATTGCTTGGCCCTAAATGATACTGTTTTGCCGTTAAGCACCATTCCATTCCATTCAATCATAAAAAGTCATTGTAATCTGAGATAAATAACAGCGAAACACATCTAAGGTAAACATATATTTTTCCGAGTGTCCTGTTTACAGGGATTCAACTGTATTTCAATGACAATTCTCACTGTACATGTATATGTGGGGCCCGTTTCACTAAACTTCGTAATAGTAAGAAGATCGTAAGTTGAGAAATTTATTTTAAAATAATTCCATCACAAAAATATTTACACAATTCCCTAACATTTGATTGGCCCGTAGCAAGTCTCTGTCCAAAATTTATATCCCAGTAAACTCCAACGCCGAACTACTTTCCGTAACCGTGAGGCGCAGTTAAAATAATTCTTAAGAAAACGAAAAAAAACACATTTTCTTGAAGAATTTATTTCACATGCTGGAATTATAAGGAATGAATTGCCTTTTTGTGGAATTTATCGGGGTATAAAACTTGGAAAAGTCGCGGGAATACTGGACGAAGGCCGGAAGGCCTCGTCCAGTATTCCCGCGACTTTTCCAAGTTTATAATATATAATAACTTTTACAAAGACAGACGATGTTGGAAAATCCTCAGTGTATGTGTTCACATGTAATGAGCACGTAATTGTAGGTGTGACGTCGTACGCATATTTGTATCGTAAGAAGCTTAGTGAAACAGGGGGCCGTTTCACTAAGCTTCATACGATACAAATGTTCGTAAGTGCAAATTTATGATCGTCTGGAAATTCAATTGATGGATTTACATGTATTGAGCATAGGTTGCATATGCAACCTATGCTCAATACATGTAAATCCAATAATTGTTTACAAGAAAACATAGTTTATGTGTAATTTACAGACTATCATAATTTTGCACTTATGAACATTTTAGTAGTACGAACTTTAGTGAAACGGCCCCCAACCCATGAACTCACGTTCCCCATTGGACTCCATACGGCTAGCTGTATTGACGGTATCTCCGAAAAGGCAGAATCTAGGCATGGACAATCCTACAACGCCTGTAACGTATAAAGTACTCGTGTTAAGGACACAGAAAATCGCTAATTGTCACACCTATAAATATATACATGTATTGCATATGCCCAATAATGCATATGTATTTTCAATTTAACTCGCATTTAAAGGAACCAATGTGTAACTAAAATGATAAGAACAAGAATGATAAGAATAATAATACTCAATCTATGAGTGAGATATGTAGTGTTAATGACACAGACTGCTGTGTCCATACATATAACACATACGGTATACGAGACCAGCCAATGTGATTTTTGTATGCGATTCTTTTTATGACAAATGTTTACTTCAACTGTGATATTATTTGCCTTTTTTGTAAATGACGTCGAATCTCATATACCACCGCCTATTCTAATCTTGCAAACATTTGTCCATTATCTTATTTCAATATAGGAATGCTGTTAATGTAGGAATGAATGGCCTTTTTGTGGAATTTATCGGGGTATAATACTGGACGAAGCGATAAAAAATTACAATTTTCGAAAAAAAATCAAAACAGCCATTCATTCCTTATAATTCCAGCATTTGAAATAAATTCATGAAGAAAATGTGTTTATTTTCCGTTTTCTTAAAAATTATTTTAACTGCGCCTGACGGTTACGGAAAGTAGTTCGGCATGGGAGTTTACTGGGATATACATTTTGGACAGAGACTTGCTACGGACCAATCAAATGTTAGGGAATTGTGTAAATATTTTTGTGCTGGAATTATAACTGCTTGAATAGTATGCTTGGAATCAAACTCAACCAATCAAATTGCTTGATTGCAAGTTCAAGTTCAAGTTGTTTATTTCATGTATATAGACCGCCGGCCCAAAGTACAAATACATGTATAGTATACAAAAACAGTACAAGAACCATTTATGCAAAGTTGACATACATTCAGTGGATTGTCACGGCCACATCTATACTGGATTGCGATTTAAGATTGCTAATAGATGTTCAGAAACGTTGCAATAATGGAAAAAGTAACTTAGGCGGTAGGTAATACACTACATGTAGTTTCTTACCTGCACAACATGGTCCAGTGTGCATGCCGATCCGCACCATGATCCGTTCGTTGGGTAGATGCCGGATGCGGAACACCGACAGACCGCTCAGGATATCCAGAGACATGTCAGCTATCACGCCTGAAAAAAAAACACAGACACTAGAACATGTGAGCAGAGGCTCACGGATACCCCGGCTGCCGCCTGGACCGAAAAACAAAATGTTTAACGCAAATCTTACGGACGGACGGAGGATGATAAGAAAGCTAAATACCCATTGGCATATTCCGTATACCGGGGGTACAATGATGCATAATGACTTATACCGTCCGGAGGGCAAAGCAATATAAACCCAATATTTAACCCTTTGAACCCGAAAGCCCGCTATAGCGGTTTTTGCCAACAGTGCAGATCCAGATGAGCCGGCTCGTAACGAGCCGTCTCGTCAGGATCTGCCCTTTTTTAAGGAATTTTCATAGTTTTGAGAACAAAAAATACCCCCTTCTCATAAATGGACTAGTCTGAAAATCATTTTGTGATGATTATATTGGTTTCAAAATTAACATATCGAAATCCATTCCAGTTACTTAGTGGTGAAAAGGTTATTAACCACACATTTATAATATATCTATGGTACGGGTATTGTGCTTCGTTGTAATCCGTTCGTTTTTAATCAAGGAATAAAACCATGGCATGTTGCGTAGCCCATAGTTTTATTACGTATATTTACACGGCATTTCCTGATCAAAAATGTAAGTTATCAACTTTAGCGTTCAAATTATGAATACTCTTGTTTTACGTCATTTGTTCGCAATCCATTGAGTTGAAAGGCTTAACCCTCATAGAATATGTATTACTTCGAACAATAGCAAACGTTCAACCATTTTTGTCAACAGACCACATGCTCGTGACTATTCATGTAAAAGTTAAAATGGACAGATCGTGTTGAATACATAGAGAATAGTAGGTTAGTGCCGTGAATGGGAAAACATATCTGGCAAGGCTCAGGAAACGGGATGGGCGAGGCTCTGCCGAGCACATCCCGTTTCCGTGCCGCGCCAGATATGTTTTCCCATTCACGGCACTAACCTACTATTCTATTTATCCCGTCAACACCTACAAATGGCTGTAAAATGCAAAAATAGTATTGACTGGATATCAAAAATGTTTCACGGCACCGTGTTTCACGGCACATACTGTGTTGACGGGATAAACAGTGGAACATCTCTAAACCGACATCGATGTGTTAAATTATGATTTCACTGTCAAATATCAGTTTATCAGTGTTCATGATTTCAATGCACACATGCATGTGTTCAGTGCTCTTACATTTTGTACATCGGAATTACAGTGGAACATCTCTAAACCGGACACCCTGTGACCTTCCAGGGTGTCCGGTTTAGAGACGTTCCACTGCACTATACCTGCGTGCTGATCACCGTTCTGCTTAGGAATCCCACTCACCACCAAATACGCGTCGCCTATCGTCTCCACCTGCAATGGTCACATGGTAATTTGTAACCCTGGCTTATGGAATTTCCAATAAAGTTTGTCAATTGTAGAATATTAATATTTTATTACAGTACATGGTAACTATTAAAGGGGCATATCGGTATTTCTTTTTAAACAATACTATTAAAATAAAAACGTGTATTCGTCATGGCCCTGTAGATAGTGTTTTAATTTAAGATATATGACGATACTATGACCACTGGGTTGCTTCTATTTCACCCATATAGGTACATAAATATCGGATTTCCTATCTTGTTGCGTTCAACAAGATAGAAAAGCTGATATTTATGTAAAGATATCGGTGAAAATTTAAACAACCCATCGGTCCTATTTTGTTTTTATCTTATATTTAAGGGTAGGAATTGGCTCCAAACCCGGGTACGCTCCGAGTATCGTCATATAGCTTCAATTAAAACACTACACAGGCCCATGATGAAAACACGTTTTTAGTTTTTATAGTTTACGAAGAGATGCACTATACGTGATACTAGACAAAATAGATCCTGACCATACTGCATAGTTCTACCGTCGCGTAGGTCTTCAGTGATTTAATCGCGGACATGCTACTACATGTATGTTAGTGCGATAGGAGAGGTAACTAGCTCATAACCTCCCTAATTTAAAGCACACATTCGACTGCATTGCAACTAATAATAAATTCGGAAAGAAACACGGACCAACTGCCATTGGCTTGACACATTTACTGGGCTCATATGATATGCCCGGGAATGGAAGGTCTGCGAGCCAATTCCTACCATTAAATATAAGATAGCTACATATATGTTCTGTTCAGAATGTGCGGAATGAGCAGACTTCTCTGGAATCATGCAGGTCGGTCGAAAACGACATGAGGCCAATAATGACATGATGATCCGGTGATCCATGTATTCACTCTAACCTTATATGCGTCATAACGTTCGATGATTTCGTCGAAATGTGTGTACAGATCGTTCAGTAAATCCACGACCTGCATCGGCGAACTCCGTCCTGCAATCGCCGTAAAACCAACAATGTCCGAGAAGAAAACGGTTGCCGCATCGAATAGTTCCGGGTGTACTACTTCCCCACTCTTCAACCTATTGGCACATGATCTGTGGAGCAGGTATATGACTTGTATATCTGGGTGTTGTTTGGTAATACATGTACACGTTACGCGATACGTGTACAGTACATTAATAGTGTTTTCTTTCATTTATTTCCCAATGCACATGATGCAGGCGACGGAACGCAATTATTGCAACCCACCGCACAAATACGGCTTGAATATTGTACTTCAATGCAAGGCGCCTGGTTGTCTGAGCCTGCTAGCCGTGAAGCGCAATATTCAAGTATTTTTGTCATAAACAGATTGACAGCTATTGGCAAGATTATAGCAGGCGGTGGGAACAATTTCAAATGCAAAATCCTCAAAATAGTTAAACAAACATATGTTTGCATCCACAAATGCGTAAAAGTGTGCTTCCCATATTGAAACATTAGTGTACTGTTCAGACAATCAAACTGCTGGTTTGCGAGTTGATGTTGGAAATAGATGTTCAGAAACGTTGACATCTTGTCCAGATTTAACGGTTGCCATCCCTGAAATATTCACTTACTCCGGTAGCATCCTGTACAGCAGTCGGTCTGTCTTGCGCTTCTCGTCCAGTAGCTGCCCTGTTCTCTGGTCCACGAGCTCCTCCAGATTGCAGGCGTACTTCTCCAGTCGCTGCACCATCACGTCTACAATGTTCTCGTTGCTGCAAGCAATGAGTGCTTCGATAGAAAGGATTAAGTGTTTAGCCCAGTTAGAAAGTGTGCATTTGAACAGCATCACCGTAGGTGGGAGCATGCGATGGGTAATTTAACGATCGAGATTCATCATTACCGGTATCCTGACCTGAGACCTGGTTTGGCCCTCAAGTACGTCTTCGGCATTCTTGTATGTGGGGTTTAATCCGGCTATACATTGTATGAGTAATATGAGTATTCATAATCCTATTACTTTTTGTGGGAGGGGCCAAATGACTTTGGTGTGGTATGGACATGGCACCAGGTCAGGTTATTCTAATTTCAGGGCTGAATATATATTTATTTCGATGTAAATATTCCGTTCTGATATGGGATTTTCTCCCCAATGCAGCAGTTTACATGCGGGATCAAACCCGTTGGCCCGCTTTACATGACCTTAGCTGTTGATAGGCCGTTACATGTGAACACCAATAAATCAAATCAAATTGAACAGCTTAACCAGTACACAGTTACTGCATCATGAGTTAAGACACAAGCGCCATGAAAATGGTATTACATTAAAATTAACTTACACGTTTTTGATATTCTGTTTCACATATTTGCGAATATTGCTGAAGGTTGGCCGTTGTTCTTCCTTGTCCGCCCAGCACAGCTGTATCAGCTTAGTGACCACCTTAGAGGGGCTGGGATCGCTGCTGAATAGCTCTGGACGACACGGTATACTCTCCCTGTTTTTCACTCTCTCTATGATCCCTGTGAAATATGTTTTATGGAATTCAGTAAACCCAGCAACCATTCTCATTAAGGTTTTTGTTTTAACAGAGCATTCGCTGTGGTTATCTGACGATCTCCGTCCAAATCAAGATAAAACGACTTCAACACGTGGTGTATTCACACATAATTATCCAAAGTCTCCCAAAGTCGGCAGATGTTTTTTGCAGAACATAATCACCGAAGCTGCCATATTTACTATTCATCGTAACAAATGAGTATTTAAATTTAATAATTAGTGGTAATTGGATTGAAGAACGCGACATTTGCTGAAATTATACAATGACATTGAAGGATTATTTTAACCGGTCACGGATCTCCGGAACAACGACAAATCGGTCCCCAGTTAAACAGGGCGATTGTCATTGGATTGTTCAAGCTGTTACAGGTACGTGGTATTTCTACTACGGCATCTGTACTACGATTTCCTAATGTGGATAACACGTTGGGTCAAAGTACTGAAAGTACTGAGACGGGGTTTTCTCTAGAAGTGGTTGAATGTAAACACTATATGAATATATTCACAATAATGTACAATAAACTAGGCAGTGTAGCTCAGTAGTTAAATGTTGCCAAATAATGCTATTATAGCGGCTTAGGAAAGAATTTAACACACAAAATGGTTACAAATGCTAAATCATTTAATTAGAAAATGTAGGTCAATGTCACATGCTATATTATGTCCGTTACTTAGTTCAGGCTCTGGTGGCAGTACTGTCAGTACTTTGATTTGAGATGTGTTTTATGAAGTTCAGTAAAACCAGTGTCCCGGTTGGTATTCAAGTCACCATCAGAAGGAAGTGTGTATCTCTGCCCGTTTATCTCAGTCGGTAGATCCGACAAGATTGACAGTAAACCCCTCTTTATGGCTCTACGTAAAGTATCAGCTATATGGCTGTGACTCGAGAAATTGGACCTTTAGGATTTGTGACCAGTGTATCTGCAGATCAAATAACACTCATGTCGCATTATAACCATCTAATAGTAGCATGGTTGTTAGAAGTTAAACGCATGAGTGTTATTTCATTGATGGAATGGCTAGCAGTGCAGATCATGACTGTGCTGATGCGCAGGCTATTCTGGATCTACACTGGTCGGAAAGTCCATAAGCCCCGATTATCCAGTCACAGTCATATATTAAATATGCGGTGTTTCGCTTTATGTACTAGAAAGCACAGGTTGACCACGTAATAACTAGATTACTACTTGACGGATTGTAACGAAATTTGACAAGCATTTGATCGGGCAGGCGGAAACACGCTCTGGATTTTCAGATGACTTGTCTGCTCTTAGCGGCCATGTTCGCATTCTGAATCCTTGCCCAAGCAGTAACTGAAGTTCAACTCGATGGATTATGACCAAAATCGATGTGCATGTTCACCACGGCACGTCAAAGAACTTATTTTCTGATAGTTCATTTTTAGCTCGACTATTCGAAGAATAGTTACAGCTTATGTAGTCACCCCGGCGTCGGCGTCGGCGTCACCGTCACGCATTGGTTAAGGTTTTTAGTCAAGCATGTATATGGAATACCACTGGCCCTACACCCACCATACTTGGACAACTTCATCTCCTAGTGATGTACATCAATAACCCCTGATCTATATTTGACATCGACCTCCATTTCCTCTTGAATTACTTTGTTAATTCCCCTTGGTTAAGGTTTTTAGTCAACCTTGGTTAAGGTTTTTAGTCAAGCTTGTACATGGAATACTATTGTGCATACATACACCATACTTGGACAACCTTTTATCATAGGGATGTACATCAATAACCCCTGATCTATATTTGACATTGACCTCCATTTTCTCTTGAATTACTTAGTTAATTCCCCTTGGTTAAGGTTTTTAGTCAACCTTGGTTAAGGTTTTTAGTCAAGCTTGTACATAGAATACTATTGTGCATACAGACACCATACTTGGACAACCTTTTCTCATAGGTGGATGTACATCAATAACCACTGATCTATATTTGACCTTGACCTACATTTCCTCTTGAATTACTTAGTTAATTCCCCTTGGTTAAGGTTTTTAGTCAAGCTTGTATATGGAATAATCCTGGCCCTACACCCACCATACTTGGATAACTTCATCTCCTAGTGATGTACATCAACAACCCCTGACCTATGTTTGACCTTGACCTACATTTAACCTTGAATTACAAAGTTAATTCCCCTTGGTTAAGGTTTATAGTCAAGCTTGTACATGGAATACTAGTGTGCATACAGACACCATACTTGGACAACCTTTTCTCATAGGGATGTACATCAATAACCGCTTATCTATATTTGACCTTGACCTACATTTCCTCTTGAATTACTTAGTTAATTCCCCTTGGTTAAGGTTTTTAGTCAAGCTTGTAGATGGAATACTCCTGGCCCTACACCAACCATACTTGGACAACTTCATCTCCTAGTGATGTACATCAATAACCCTTAATCTATATTTGATCATGGCCTACATTTCCTCTTGATTTACTTAGTTAATTCCCCTAGGTTAAGGTTTTTAGTCAACCTTGGTTAAGGTTTTTAGTCAAGCCTGTACATAGCATACTATTGTGCATACAGACACCAGACTTGGACAACCTTTTTTCATAGGCATGTACATCAATAACCCCTAATCTATATTTGACCTTGACCTACATTTCCTCTTGAATTATTTAGTTAATTCCACATGGTTAAGGTTTTTAGTCAACCTTGGTTAAGGTTTTTAGTCAAGCTTGTACATGGAATACTATTGTGCATACAGACACCTTACTTGGACAACCTTTTCTCATAGTGATGTACATCAATAACCCCTGATCTATATTTTACCTTGACCTACATTTCATCTTGAATTACTTAGTTAATTCTCCGTGATTAAGGTTTATAGTCAAGCTTGTAGATGGAATACTCCTGGCCCTACACCCACAATACTTGGACAACTTCATCTCCTAGTGATGTACATCAATAATCCCTGACCTATAGTTGACCTTGACCTACTTTTATCCTTGGATTACTTAGTTATTTCCCCTTGGTTAAGGTTTTTAGTCAAGCTTGTATATGGAATACTCCTGGGCCTACAGCAACCATACTTGGAAAACTTCATCTCCTAGTGATGTACATCAATAACCCCTGACCTATATCTGGCATTGACCTACATTTAACCTTGAATTACTTACTTAATTTCCCTTGGTTAAGGTTTGTATGCAGGCCGCGCCCACCTTGTTTGTCAAGCTATGTGTACATCGACAACCCTCGTAGTCGAGCTATGCTGTTGTCCTACAGCTCTTGTTATACATGTCGGAACTCATCTTGTTGCGTTACAATCATGAAGACATTACCGGTAAATTACGGTGAAATACGTCCGAATCAAACGCAGTGAACTTGTCGGAGTCATCCACATTAGCATGCTAATATAAGTTGCGAACAGTAACTTAAAATCTACTCCCGTACCGTCAGATACGGACGATACGGGAGTAGATTGCAAGAGTTATTGTTCGCAACTAACATGTTTAGTGAGTATCGAATTTACCTTCAAACGATATACCTCGAAATTCCTAGTGAGCGTCGCCTTTACCTTCAAACGATATATCGAAATTTCCAGTGAGCTGAGCTTCGACTTTACCTTCAAACGATATATCGAAGTTTCCGGCAAACGGACCCGCCCGGTAGACAATCTCATGTAAAATGATGGCGAAACTGTAGACGTCTCCAGCCTTGGTACCATTGGGCGGGAAAGGTGACACGCTGAGCAACTCTGGGGCCGTCCATAACATGCCTTGCAGAATAGTAAAATACAAACAGAAATATTAAGTTTCAAATCAATCCGATTTAGGGTAGCAGAAATATTAAGTAGCCGAACACTTTATTTTAACTGGAGTTAGGCATGAAGGCCGCATGGGTGGGCTATGGAATGAAAATATGGATTGTGATATATAACATATCAAGTTTCAAGTCAATTCGACTTATGGTTGCATACATAATAGGTAGCCGGAAACTTTAACGCGAATTTCGCCAACACTTTAACGCAAACAACTAAGTAATTTGACCCTGGGCGGGCAGGCCGCACGTGTTGGCTATGGGAGGAAAGTATGGATAGTTATAAACAATACTATGAAGGTTCACATCAATAATGGAAATAATAGGTTGTTGAAAGCGGACGAACGAGCGGACATCGCTATACCAAAACATAATGTACGTTGCGTTTTTTAAAAGGCCGTATACTACATCTACATGTGCGTTTCCAGTATACACATTAGTTTAATTAATGTAATTAACGTAAATAATTAACCACCGTCTACACCAAAACTAGCGTGCACACATCTAGTTATTGTTCAGTATATAATTATTTATTTGACAAAGTGGGTCATAGGCACAAATGGATTCAGAAATATGATAATAGTACACAAATTATTTTTGTTTTATTAATCACTTTCATCGCTTCTACGAATGAAATCACGTGTTTTTAGATCCGCATACAATTTTGTAACTGGATGTTTCAACGCGTAGTGTTGAGATTAATGCATAATTTTTGCTTTTATTGCTTTTTTAAAATTTATTTTCTGAATCGTACTTAAACATTTCATAATTAGACTAATATGGGAGATTGTACATTAAGTTATGAAACATTACTTGTTAAAAGGCACTGTGTTTCGAACGACCTGTGTGAACGAAATGCACCATTGCATCATTGTTCAAGTGTTATCTCAAACCTATGGCTCTATGGGTAGATGCGGCAGTAACTGTGCAAATCCCCCGTTAAGGGAGTGTTGCAGAGTTACTGCCCGCACCTGGCCTATGGGATACACAATTTTGCATTTCTGTTGTGTTATCTCAAACCTACGCCTCTATGGGGTTTGAGATAACCCAACAACTTAATGCGAGTAGTAGCAAATCATGACTAGGGTGCAGAACGAAATGTGCTGCACCGCCTTTACATCGCACATGTTCGCTCAAAACTAGTCTACGGATGCACTGTATATGGATCTGCCAGTAAATCCGATCTTCGGACGCTCGACCCAATACATCACCAAGACTTAAGACTCTGCATGGGTGCATTCGGTATGTCTAACACACAGAGCTTATATGCCGAAGCAAATGAGCCTTCTCTCCACGACAGACGCACCAAATTATCTTTGCAACATGACACTAAACTACATTCCAATCCATCTAATCCAGCTTATGGCATTGTCTTTCATCGAACTACAGATGCTGTATTCGATAAGAACCAAGCTTTAAGCCATCATTCGGCAAGATAATGGATCCTTTGATACACGATGCTGGCTTGGATCTGGATCACATTGCCAAATACGCTGTTCCAGATACTCCACCGTGGCATTTGGAGCAGCCCAAGGTGATCTTCGATCTTAGTCGGCATATGAAAGCAACAACTGACCCATCCATTTTTAAATCTGTTTTTCTTGAAGTTAAAGACAGATACAATACATACACTCCGCTTTTCACTGATGGCTCAAAGGACGGGAACCGGATACCTGCTGCTGTAGCTGTCCCCGAGGGAGATCTTCAATACAGACTCCCAGATAAATCTTCGATATTTTCTGCGGAATTGCGGGCAATGTTACTCGCCCTTGATTTTTGCGAAAATATCTGGGAGGAAGAAATTCATTTTATCTTCCGATTCATTATCTTCACTACAAGCTTCATATAACATGAAGCTTGAGCATCCGCTTGTCCGCCAGATTATTGAGCTACACCATCTTTTAATTTTGTCTGACAAGGACATTATTTTGTGTTGGCTCCCCAGTCATACTGGTATCCAGGGCAATGACAGGGCATATAGTGCTCCCGAGGCCGTCCTGGAGCTACCGACTTCTAATTTTCCTGTTTGCTATCATGATTTTAAATCATCCATTAACTCATACATCTCTGATACTATGCAGACCCGGTGGGATCTGCTCAAAGATAACAAACTTCATGCTGTTAAGCCGACTTTGGGCGAATGGACTCCTGGATACAGACATGTACGCCGGGATGAAGTTATCCTTAGTCGATTGCGCATTTGGACGTACACGGCTAACGCATTCGTATATGTTCAAGGATGAGCCGCGTCCATGGTGTATTCCATGCCACAGCGCATTTACCGTGCAACACATCCCACTGAACTGTATCGACTTTACCGATATTCGACGCGAACACTTCAATGTTACTTCGCTTGCCGAGTTATTCCATGTGGAGAACATTGAAGGTTTGCTTAGCTTTCTCCATGAAACCAACTTGTATCGGAAACTCTAATTTGTATACATGTTGCTCGTTTATATTGTTCATCATAGTTTTATTTTTACCCTAATCGTTTGATTACTTACCACATCTAACATACTATTTTACTATTATTTTCTTCTTCATCTAAATTGCTTGGCCATAAATGATACTCTTTTGTGTTGATGGGCCGTTAAGCACCATTCCATTCTATTTGACTGATCGTAACCAAATTCAGTATACATGTTTATTACGTCAAGATGAAGAACTGTATTGGTTTTCTGTGAGATATCTCCCCTTGTTGACTGGCCTTGCCTCGACGGGCGTATATTGTGACCTTCGGCACTCGTGTTAAATCCTAGTGAGCGTCGCCTTTACACACATACACCCCACTTTTCACTGATGGCCCAAAAGACAGGGACCGGGTAGCTGCTGCTGCCGCTGCTCCCGTGGAAGATCTTCCCGAGGAAGAACTTCAATCCCGATCTTCAATCCCGACTCCCAGATAAATCTTCGATATTTTCTGCGGAATTGAGGGCAATTTTACCCTTGATTTTGGGAAAATATCTTGGAGAATTCATTTTATTTTCCGATTCCCTGTCTTAACTACAAGCTTTGTAACAACAGGAAACTTGAGCATCCACTTATCCGTCAGATCATTGAGCTACACCATATTTTAATTTCGTCTGGCAAGGACATCATTTTGTGTTGGCTCCCAAGTCATACTGGTATCAAGGGCAATGCCAGGGCAGATGGTGCTGCCAAGGCCGCCCTGGAGCTACCGACTTCTAATTTTCCTGTTTGCTATCATGATTGTGAATCATCCATCAACTGGTTCATCTCTGATACAATGCAGACCCGGTGGGATCTTCTCACAGATAATAAACTTCATGCTGTGAAACCGACGCTGGGCGAATGGACTTCTGGCTACAGACATGTACCCCTGGTTGAAATTGTCCTTAGTCGATTGCGCATTTGACATACACGACTGTATGCTCAAGGGTGAGCCGCGTCCATGATGTATTCCATGCCACAGCGCATTTACCATGCAACACATCCTACTGGACTGTATCGACTTTGCCGATATTCGAGGTAAACACTTCAATGTTTCTTCACTTGCGGATTTATTCCAGGTGTTGAACATTGAAGGTTTGCTTAGCTTTCTCCGTGACACCAGCTTGTATCGGAAGATCTGATTTTATCATTGTATACATGTTTCTCATTTCTATAATTTTGTCATTGTATACATGTTGCTCATTTATATTGTTCATCATATTAATATTTTTACCCTAATCATCTGATTGCCTACCACATCTAACGTACTATTTTACTATTAGTTGTATTCTTCATCTACATCGCTTGGCCCTAAATGATACTCTTTTGTGTTGATGGGCGGTTAAGCACAATTAGATTCCATTCCGTATGCTACGGACGCTACGGGAGTTTAGCAGAGTTACTGCCCGCCCTAGCCTATGGGATACATACTTTTGTATTTCAGTTGGTCCCCGGTGGTATCGGTTACGGAATTCTGGTAGAATCTTCCCATTCCGTAATCGGTGACCTTCAGCATCCATCGGTTATCCACGAGACAGTTGTTACTTTTCAGGCGACCGTGGGAGCCGAGTGAGGACGAATGTAAATAGCACATGCCCTGTAAGTAATCGTTACTATGCTTAATTGTGGTCTGGCGGTTATCGTCTGTTACCTTTGTATTAGCTCACCTGAGCGAAGCTCATGTGAGCTATTGTTACCGCAATGTGTCCGTCCGTCCGTCGTCCGTCCGTCGTCCGTCCGTCCGTGAACATTTTCAAACGTCTTCTTCTCGGTAGCCATTGGGCCTATAGCCACCAAACATCATGGTCATGGTCCTTATGTAGGGGGATTACAAAATTGTTAAAATGACGTCATTACGTAATACAAGATGGCTGCCGTCTAAAAATAGCACAAGTTCTTAAAAAATCTTCTTCTCATGAACCGCTTGACGGATTTCGACGAAACATGGTAGGAATGATCGATGTACAATGCTCTTTCAAAGTTGTTAAAATGGTTACCCCGGGGTCAAAAATGGGCGTGGCCTGTGGGGTCAAATTGGGGTCAAATTTTATTTATGGTCATGTCTATATCAAATCGAAGGTATCAAAGAGGCGATCGCTCTGGTACATTTTTTTGTCAAATTTGGATGGTCATGTCATCCAAGATGGCCGCCGAAAGGTCAAAATGTCGTTTTTTTTTATTAGAGATTTCAGAATTTTTCATCACACGAACCGCTTGGCCCATGGTGGCCAAAATTCCCAGTTATGGTCCATGGGTGAAGCCTTTTCAGATTTGTTAAAACGGAAGTCGTCGCTAATCCAAGATGGCCGCCGTCTAAAAATAGCACAAATTCTTAAAAAATCTTCTCATGAACCGCCAGCCGGATTTGGACGAAACTTGGTAGGCCGCCAGCCGGATTTGAACGAAACTTGGTAGGAATGATGGATGTACAATGCTCTTTCAAAGTTGTTAAAATGGTGACCCCGGGGTCAAAAATGGGCGTGGCCGAATATGGTCATGTTAGATATCAAATCGAAGGTATCAACGAGGCGATCACTCTGGTGCATTTTTTGTCGAACCGGATGGTTATGTCATCCAAGATGGCCGCCGAAAGGTCAAAAGGTCGTTCTTTTATTAGAGATTTCAAAATTCTTCTTCACATGAACCGCTTGGCCCATGGTAGCCAAACTTCAGTTATGGTCCATGGGTGAAGCCTTTTCAGATTTGTTAAAACGGAGGTCGTCGCTAATCCAAGATGGCCGCCGTATAAAAATAGCACAAATTCTTAAAAAATCTTCTTCTAATGAACCACCAGCCGGATTTCGACGAATCTTGGTAGCAATGATCGATGTACAATACTCTTTCAAATTTGTTAAAATGGTGACCCCGGGGTCAAAAACGGGCATGGCCCGTGGGGTCAAATTGGGGTCAAATTTTATTTTTGACCGAATATGGACATGTCTATATCAAATCGAAGGTATCAGAGAGGCGATCACTCTGGTACATTTTTTTTCGAAATTGGATGGTCATGTCATCCAAGATGGCCGCCGAAAGGTCAAAAGGTTCTTCTTTTATTAGAGATTTCAAAATTCTTCTTTACCCGAACCGCTTGGCCCACGGTGGCCAAACTTCACAGTTATGGTCCATGGGTGAAGCCTTTTCAGTTGTTAAAATGGAGGTCGTCGCTAATCCAAGATGGCCGCCGTCTAAAAATAGCAGAAATTCTTAAAAATATTATTCTCATGAACCGGCTTTTTTTTACCGCCAGCCGGATTTTGACGAAACTGGGTAGGAATGATCGATGCAAATGCTCTTTCAAAGGTGTTAAAATGGTGAACCCTGGGTCAAAAATGGGCGTGGCCAGTGTGATAAAATTGGGGTCAAATTTTATTTTTGACCGAACGTCTTTTTCTCAGGAACCACATGGCCGATGCTGGCCAAACTCCATAGTAAGTTAAGATCCTTAGGTGAAGCATTTTCAGATTTGCTAAAATGAGTCCTCGCTTAATCGAAGATGACCGCCATCTAAAAATAGCACAATTTGTTTAAAACACATATGAACTCAATGTCACATTCTCCTCTGGTGTTCATGGAGTCAGGTGAGCGAATTAGGGTCATCATGGCCCTCTTGTTAATATTCATATGATTTTAATATCATATGTTTTGACAACTCATGAGAATCGTCTACAATGAAGGCAATTCTCGTGTGCTTCCAAAATATTCGTTTTCTTTAGAAATAAGTGAAAAATGAAAAGCAACAGACGACAATTTGCATGTACCGCCTTTTAATGCTTGAACATGCGGCGTTTATCCAGTTGTTGCTCTTCAAACGCCCAAGAGACCCGAGTGAAGACGTAAATAGCACGAGCAAGTAATCGTTTCGACGCTGAATATTCACCCGCCACAATGAGGGATCGTAGCTAGTTATCTCCCTTTGAATTTTGTTTTATACAAATCCGGTCCAGATTGTATATAGTATTACAACACCCTCGCAATAAACAGAGACATACTTTCTGAACTATGAAACACTCACCTGAGGCTGTGTAATTAGTTTTCGTGTCTGATACTCAAAGTGACAATTATAGTTCGATTATGTTCAGTAGAGTACCTACACCATATGATTGTATGTGTTCTGACCATTTTCATGCTTTAGATGTTAGAATGCACTGCAATCCAGAGTGATAATCCACTTTATTTTCCATATAATGTGCCAACACAAAATCACATGTTGTTATTCTGGTGGCTGATTCACTTCCGGCTGATGCATCATGAGATAAATTTGTCCTAGTAACCAAAACGAACTGTCAGAGCATTCTAATATTTAATATTTACATATTTATATATAACACAGAACTGGTCAACCATTGTTGTTTACCTAATTTGACCATTAGTAATTGTCTCCTAATACTCTTTTTGGGGACTTTCATTAAAGTTTGTGGAGAATTTCCTGTTTTCTCAAGGTGTTGTACGTTGCTATGTAAGAGTGATACAGTGACAGGATGGTTGACGTCACCAGAATCATCCAGAATTTCGGTTGAGTCGCCCCATATTCTGGTCGAGGAAGCCCTCGACCAGGGTTGAGGGTGAAAGCACCCCAGATTTAGGTTGACTCTGGGGGATGGTATATAAACCCCCCGTTTCCTGATTCAGGAGCTCAATTCTGATAAAAATCTTGAGGCAACCACTCTCTCAGTTTACTATTTCCGTGAGCTCCCAGCTGTACCTGAGTGTATAGACACTGAACAAATAAATAGTTGAACTGTTCACTGTTATTCTTGACAAAATCCCCTGAAGTATCCACCCAATGTCCTCCATCCTACACACTCCAGCAGCCTGAGCATAACCGTATGGCCTTATTGAGTGCAACTAGGGCGAATGTAGCAGGACTTGTTGTGACAGGAACCATTCTACAGTAGTGTCTTTGACGAGAGTTGATCCAGGGGCCCGTTTCCCTAAACTTCGTACGACTAAAATGTTCGTAAATGCGAAGTCTGGACATTTCAATTGATATATTTACATTTATTGAGCATATGCTGCATATTCTCAATAAATGTAAATCCAATAATTATTTACAAGAAAACATTGCTAATGTGAAATTTACAGACTATCATAAAGTTTCTCTTACCAACATTTTTACTGCAGTCACAAATGTGCAGTCTGATCTGGGTCTACTTTGTTCGTAATATCAAAGGTTGTACTCGGTGTTCAGTAAGAAATAAACGCTAAATACCACATGGGACCGGGGGGTCGTTTCACTAAACTTTTCTTTTAATAAACGAGTATTGGATTATATGCAGCCTATGCTCAATACATGTAAATCCATCAATCGAAATTTCCAGACGATCCTAAGTTTGCACTTACGAACATTTTAATCGTACGAAGTTTAGTGAAACGGCGCCCTGATCTCTATAAATATATTTGCACCGGGAAATAACTAGCTACGATCCATCATTGTTTGTTCTGGCTTCAGGACAAATTGCCACTGTTTATATACTACTAATTATCGATGTGCATGTAGCCAATAAATAATTATAGTGTTCAGAAAATATGTACGGATCCGCAGGTGAATGACCAATAACAGGAATTAAAGAGCAGAATCACTCAGTACAATTATTTAATTATGGCTGTGACTGCAGAAATAGGGCTTATGGCATTTGTGACCAGTGTTGCTCCTGATCAAATAACACACTCCTATATAAGCCTGACAACGATATGTATTGCCTGTTAGAAGCTTGACTGGTGTTTCAATGATGAAATGACGAACAGTGCAGATCCTGGATCAGACTGTGCGGCGGCTGCAAAACCCATAATCCCCATTTCTCCTGTCAAAGACACAATTATGGTTAGAAACCGGGAAAGGAATCAGAGAAGTAATAACAGCGCTGGGGATCAAAGACGTTGTGTATAGCTCGTTATAATGCTTGCAAAATGCTAACAGTAACACGTATAAACACGATATCGAACAGGTTTGCCCTTATCATGCTTATAGGACTGCACGAATGCTACACTGCTCGCAAACTCGATAAACCCGTTCATCGTGACGAATCACATGACTGTCAGTATTCAACGTGTAATACAATCCAGCGCCTGATAATGTCTACGAGTTGCGTTACCTTCATCGGTAAATTTCTAGATACGTAAACACTATAGCGAACAGGTCTACCTGATCAAACTGCTGCGCAGGCTGCATTGGCTGCACTGGCTGTACACTGCTCGTAAACGCAGTGAGCCCATAACTCGTTCTAATGTTCCTGTTTGCTACCATCGTGATCATGATTTTAAATCATCCATTAACACATTCATCTCTGATACAATGCAGACCCGGTAGGATCTGCTCACAGATAATAAACTTCATGCTGTGAAACCGACTTTGGGCGAATGGACTTCTGTCTACAGACAGACATTTACGCCGGGATGAAGTTGTCCTTAGTCTATTACGCATTGGACATACACGACGAACGCATTCGCATATGCTGAATAGTGAGCCGCGTACATTGTGTATTCCATGCCACAGCACATTTACCGTGCAACACATCTTACTGGACTGTATCGACTTTACTTGCGGAGTCATTCCAGGTAGAGAACATTGAAGGTTTGCTTAGCTTTCTCCATGAAACCAAGTTGTATCGGAAAAACTAATTATATCATTGTATACAAGTTGCTCATTTATATTGCTTTTCATAGTTTTACGTTTACCTGAATCATTTGATTGTCTACAACATCTAACATACCATTTGGCTATTATTTTCTTCTTCATCTAAATTGCTTGGCCCTAAATGATACTCTTTTGTGTTGATATGTCGTTAGGCACCATTCCATTCCATTTCCCGTGACGAGTCACAATACCACGATCTGATAAATGTCTACGAGTTCCGGATACATTTGCATATGCAGCCTATGTTCAATAAATGTAAATCCATCAATTGAAATTTACAGACGATCCTGAATTGGCACTTACGAACATTTTAGTCGTACGTATTTTAGTGAAACGGTCCCCAGTTACATATGGTTCAAAGGCTAAGACAATCGGAATCTCAGATCACCATGCGCATCCACGCAGTATGATCAGGGCTTACACTACCGTCTGTTTCACGAAACCTACCCAAATGTTACGGCCATATAAATAAATACAATATGTTTTCGATAATATTAAATATTTTACCAAATTATACGAAATAAAAAGAAGGCTCATTCTTAAATTTGGATAAAATTAATATATTAATATATGGTTTATATGTGCTCAAATTACACGATATTTCCGACGTAGAAAATGATGTTTGCGTTGGTTTAAATGTGAATCGACACGTTTAACCCAAAAAAAACATCGTTTTCTGAATAATATAGATTAGAAAAACGTTTTAAAATTACGTCGTGTTCGTTGTTTTTATATAGACAATGCTGTTTTCGTTGGTTTAAACGTGACACGTTTAAACCAACGAAAACATCGTTTTCTAATCAGAAAAACGATGTGTAAACGATAGGCACACGTTCGTTTGTTCGTTTGTGGAATCAGGAACGAATCCGGGCTATACTCGCGTAGTTGTGACCAGTAGCTTTTGCAGTCTACAGTAGATTTCAGGAGATGCTGTTCGCAACTACTACTCACGTTGACAAGGTCCATCATCAGGGAGTGCTTGAACATCGCATCGAGATTGATGTCGTCATTCTCAAGGATATCCTAGAAAAACATTATAAGGTTCTACAATGTCCAGCCGTGGGTAAACGTTTGTCGTAGTACGAGGGAACTGTTTGAACCCCATGGCCGTTGGCCGCGGGTTCAAACAGTTCCGAGGGAAATAGCAGAGGCACCTTGAGCATTTATACAGTACTTTCGGCACTTTGATAATCTGCTCCATTCAAACAGCTGATTTACACATACATGTTCCGGGGCCGCAGTACACGGCGCGTGATACAGCCACGTCAATTTCAAAATTTCAGTGCGACCGTTGTAAACGTTTGTCGTAGTACGAGGGAACTGTTTGAACCCCATGGCCGTTGGCCGCGGGTTCAAACAGTTCCGAGGGAAATAGCAGAGGCACCTTGAGCATTTATACAGTACTTTCGGCACTTTGATAATCTGCTCCATTCAAACAGCTGATTTACACATACATGTTCCGGGGCCGCAGTACACGGCGCGTGATACAGCCACGTCAATTTCAAAATTTCAGTGCGACCGTTGTGAACTGGTCTGGTGACGTAATGGCGTGTTCTAGTAACGTCATAAGACATATGCATTACGTAGGTGTTAACTTGGCCCAGGAATGAACATTGTCTACAGCCGTCCCAAAATGTGATACTTTTGTACCGATATGCGTGAAAATTGAGAAACAACCCAGCAGCCCTAGTATCGTCATATAATTATATAATTATCTTCAATTAAACCACTTTACAAAGGGCCATGATGAAAACAGGTTTTTTTTTGTTGTTGTTTTTGTAAATCCTGATATGCCCCTTTAAGAGAGGTTCTGCTGTATATATACATATATACTGTACCTGTAGGCTTCCCTTTGGACAGTATATGAAAAATGCTGACGGCGGCGCCGCCTCCAGACTTGCCCCAATAAACGGGTTGACATTGTCACTCTGGAATTCTCGCATCTGAAACAGGGCTTGCAATAGGAAACGTGGATATATTGACGCTATGTGGTATTAATTTCAACTATCTCATCTTTGATACATGTTCGAGTTTTGCTTCTTCATTTACACAGCACATGGGCAATGTATGGACATGAGGATGTGATAACGCAGTTAGGTCACGTTCGACCGCATGTACGATCGATAATCCACTCGGTAAAGCTCGCGGATTATCTCCTCGTACATGCGGACGAACCGTGATCTAACTGTGGCATGTTACCTGTTCATAAATTTATATTTCTCATTTACATTCGATATCTACCATTTTGTTTATTAACATGCTTTCGTAAACAGTTTATAAACACATCTTAACAACTATTCCGATTAATATACGTAGGGCTCCAGATAAGGAATTAGTAATTGAGTATGCTCACTCCATTTCTGAAGCAATTGAGTACTTCAAAATGTCACTAGCCTTCCACTTCTAACTCATCGTCTTCACAGACACAAACTCCCCTAGGCCGTAGCACAAAGGCCTCAACCGCGAAACCTGCTTCGGAAGGCAAGACCTCAAAGGCCACGCCTTCCAAAAGCCCTAAAGGTCGGGCTAAACAAAATATCTTAAAAACAGATGACGGCCGTGTCCTGTGCGATCACGGCAAGGGCCGGATGACAGGTCGGCCTCTCCACTACCACTCATGGGTAGGTCCACTGCCATGGAGAGGATCCCTGTGAAACCGACCAGGAAGGGTATGATGACTCTGGATCGCAGAAGGGGGCATACGGCCCCATCTCATTTCAGAACACGTTTGAGTCGTTTGACTCGATGGAGACTGAATAGTCTTCTGACACTCCAACTCCCAATTAAAGCAAATTGTGATGATTAACAATATTATTAACCCAACACTACGCCATTGCTGTTTGTATTCAGGAAACATTCCTGAAAGCTGACGATACATTTTCTTTTAAATCGCATGCATTATGCAGTAAATGTTCAGATAACGCTGAACGCGCATCTGGTGGAGTCTCCATCCTCGTTAACTCATTCCACCCTAGCGCCCCGATAACGCGTCGCTCTGGCATTGCTCCGACTCCCGCGTGCCACGAAATGGAGTCGGTATTTATTTTATTCCAATCCCGCGAGCCACGATTTTGCGGCTCGCTAAAATTAGCTTTCACTCCCGCACGCCACGATATGTCGTCGCATTTCATAGGTTGTTTCGAGCCGCAATATCTGGGGTTCCTGCCTGTCAGCCAATCAGATTTCGCGTTATATATACCATATACTTATTTTGTAAACAAAGGGCGCTTGAATTTAACGAATTCTTCCACGTGTTTAGAAGTTCATAAAGCATTGGTAAATTATGGTAAATCGACGACTCGATCTCGATCAAGTTTCGGTCGGTGAATGTGTTACCTTAATGAATGTTACAAAAATAATGTAATTATAAAGAAAATGGTGTTTATAACACTATTTGTGAACATGGTTAAATGGATTATTTATCCGCATGCAAAATCAATGCTCAAGATGCACAGCGTATTTGGATAGTGTGTAAAAAAGTGTTAAATTCTTAAAAAATATTGCAGATTATCGGTTTTATGGAGAAATATGTGCAGAATTTCATGTTTATTGATATTTATTCATAGGAATTATAAGCTATTGTTGTAACACACCTAGTTGTTGAGTTTCAAACTTGAACTATTTTCTCAATAAGTCACTGGGATACAGGGCTGATAAGCCCACTGCTGCTGCTAGGAGGTAGCCTAGCAGATACCTGTAGAATGGAACTTGCTAGCAGGGGCTAGGGTGGAATGAGTTAATGTGAGCACCCCACATAGACTTGTGAATCTTAACACTAATCTTCAGGCTATGGCCGTTAGTGTTACGATGCACAATAATATCACATTATGTTCTATCTACATTCCACCATCTGCAGTTCTGTTAAAATCAGAACTAGATGATCTTGCCTCTCAGCTCCCTTCGCCTTTCATTCTACTTGGCGATTTTAACGGACATAACATGCTTTGGGGTTGTAAAGACACAAACGAAAAGGGGGAACTTATTGAAAATGTTCTTTCCGATCACAATCTCTGCATGTTTTAATGATAAATCTAGCACATATTTACATCCCGCAACCGGCTCATAGTCCTCTCTGGATTTAGCTCTGTGTAATCCTTCTCTGTATTTAGACTTTATGTGGAAAGTTGGTGACGACTTGGGAGTGACCACTTTCCTGTCTTCTTACAGGGTAAAGGACCACCTTCAAAGCTAGCAAGAGAAAGTTGAACTCTTGATCAAAAATGAAAACAACATTGGACATGATTCGTAAGATAAACGGTAAAGGCAAATCGACCACCTCAACAAAGCAGGACATAAAGTATCTTCCAAAGCAGACATTTCAAACACATTAGCAGACACCTTCTCCTAGAACTCCTCATCCAATAATTATTCTGAGGAGTTCTTGAATGTGAAATCTGAGCAAGAAAAAAACCCACTAAATTTCAATTCAGACAATTCAGAACACTACAACGCTCCTTTCTCTATGAGGGAATTAAAAGCTTCCCTCGAGAAAGCACATGATACATCAGCTGGCCCTGATGATATCCAATACCAACTGCTTAAGCATTTACCTGAACACTCTTTAGATAACCTCCTTGAAATATTTAATACCATTTGGTAACAAGGCGTCTTTCCGCCTTCATGGCGGGAAGCTACAATCATTCCTGTTCCCAAACCGGGCAAGGATCACACCGACCCATCAAGTAACCGTCCCATCGCACTTACTAGCTGCGTCTGTAAAACTATGGAACGAATGATTAACGACAGGCTTGTCTGGTTTCTGGAATCCAATGGACTGATATCTGAATATCAGTCGGGATTTCTTCGCCAAAGAGGAACTGCCGACTCTGGTTAGACTCGAAGCATTCATTCGGTTGTGTTAACAATGAACATATAGTTGCCGTATCTTTTGACCTAGAAAAAGCAAATGACAGGACGTGGAAGTATGGGATTATGAAGGACCTTCACGACCTCTGTCTGCAGGGTCATTTCCCTGATTTTATTTCTAATTTTTCGAAAGACAGACAATTCAAATCCGAGTCGGTACAACCCTTTCCGATCCCCACGAACAGGAAATGGGTGTGCCGCAGGGAAGTATATTGTCTGTTACTCTTTGTAACATTAAACTCAATAACATTGTAAAATGCCTGCAACCAGATGTTGACTGTTTGTTGTATGTTTGTATGTTGATGATTGTTTGATATGTTACAAATCAAGGAACATGCAAACTATTGAGCGCCAATTACAACTAAGCCTCAATAAAATTAACAAGTGGGCCACAGAAAACGGCTTTAAATTTTCGAAATCGAAAAGACGCGGTCTTCACCCTGATCCCGAAACACAACCCATCCCAATTGTTCGGGAGCAGAAATTTCTTGGTCTTAATTTTGATCCTAAACTCACTTTTAAACCTCATTTGCGATACTTGAAAGCTAAATGCCAGAAAGCACTCAACTTAATGCGAGTGGTAGCAAATCATGACTGCGGTGCAGACCGAAAGGTGCTGCACCGCCTTTACATCGCACATGTTCGCTCAAAACTACACTACGGATGCACTGTATATGGATCTGCCCGTAAATCCGATCTTCGGACGCTCGATCCAATACATCACCAATGCTTACGACTCTGCCTGGGTGCATTCCGTACGTCTAACGCACATAGCTTATATGCCGAGGCAAATGAGCCTGCTCTCCACGACAAACGCGCCAAATTATCTTTGCAATACGCCACTGAACTACATTCCTATCTGTCTAATCCAGCTTATGACACTGTCTTTCGTCGAACTACAGATGCTGTATTCGATAAGAAACCAAGCTTCAAGCCACCATTCGGCAAGATAATGTATCCTTTGATACACGATGTTGGCTTAGATCTGGATCACATTGCCAAATAGGCTGTTCTAGATACTCCACCGTGGCAGTTGGAGCAGCCCAAGGTGATCTTCGATCTTAGTCGGCACACGAAACAACAACTGATCCATCCATTTTTAAATCACTTTTAAGTTAAAGACAGATACAATACATACACTCCGCTTTTCACTGATGGCTAAAAGGACGGGGACCGGGTAGTAGCTGCTGCCGCTGTCCCAGATGTAGATCTTCAATCCAGACTCCCAGATAAATCTTCGATATTTTCTACGGAATTGAGGGCAATTTTACTCGCCTTTGATTTTGCGAAAGCAATTCATTTTATTTTCTGATTCACTATCTTCACTAATCATCTTTGGACAACATGAAAGTTGAACATCCACTTATCCGCCAAATCATTGAGCTACACCATCTTTTGATTTCGTCTGGCAAGAACATTATTTTTTGTTGGCTCCCCAGTCATACTGGTATCAAGGGCAATGACAGGGCAGATAGTGCTGCCAAGGCCGCCCTGGAGCTACCGACTTCTAATTTTCCTGTTTGCTATCATGATTTTAAATCATCCATCAACTCATTCATCTCCGATGCAATTCAGACTCGGTGGGATCTGCTCACAGATAACAAACTTCATAACAAACTGCCGACGAAATTTTGGCTATTAAACACATTAAATCTAAAAAATATTGAAAGTAAGTAATGTTTCATCAATAACAAAAAAGTCACCCTCCCCGAAAAATAATGTATTTGACGAAATTCCATCAATTGTTGACTTTATTGCGAAAAAAAGATTTTCCTACATTAAATTGCCATAGGAAAATCGTTTTATCGCAATAAAATCAATATTTGATGGGGCTGGTTCAGTTGGATCATGGGTAATATGAATGATAACATATAATCAATTACATGTATTACATAAATATTATGCTAAATCAAACTTTGGCTCTTGCAGCGCTGGAGAGTAACATTGTCATCTGCGGGTTTATTATAAGTATTACTGTATTTTTTTAATAACACGTGCAAACTTTTTATTGAAAATTCAGGTCTCATTAATGACGATTCTAATGTACCACTCAACCATGAAGTCTTAATAGAACAGTGATTTCTACCCAGTAATGCAAGAGCAAAAGAGGGTGAATATCTGTAATTGTATATTTTGTATTTGTATCTGACTATTACATGTATATTATGTACGGTTTGTGGGGGATGGCATCGACCCACCACAAACCTATTACGGGGAAAATAAATATGTTCAAACCTGAAAAAAAAATATATATTTGATGGAATTTCATCAAATAATTTTTTGGGCGGAGGGTGACTTTTTTGTTATTGATGAAAAAATACTTATTTTTAAATATATTTTAGATTTAATGCGTTTAATAGCCAAAAGTTCGTCGGCAGCAAAACGTGGATCAGACAGTAGTACATAATTAAGCAGTACCTCCTTCAGTTCCATTAAATCGCATCTCGTCAGGTTGTAGCGGGTGGCCGGCAGGGATTTTATGGCGACAACCTGTCCCTTCAATACTCCCACCGTCGTCAATGCATGGCCATCTTGAAACTTATCGACGGAGTTTTCCGAGTGACAGGACAAAGCCGATCGAGACATCTGTAATATATGTATACTATACCGCTTTTCTACTGGTTTATACAGGTACGTGTATCTGTATATTTGCATCTTCAATAAATTCATAATGCAAATGCCCATTCGATATATTGTGTTTATATCCCAGTAAATTACATTAGCCCCACGTGACTTAACGCGACGTAACGCGACGTTGCTGATTCGTTAAATGTGGCTGTGACTGGAGAAATGGGGATTATTGGATTCATAACCAGTGTTGCTTTTGATCAAATAGCTCACTCCTACAGCCTGATAACGATCTATAGTGCTTCTTAGAAGCATTATTGGTGGTACATTGATGGAATTGCGACCAGTACAGATCCTGATCAGACTGTGTGGATGCACAGGCTGATCTGGATCTACACTGGTCGCGAAACACATAAACCCCATTTGTCCAGTCACAGCCATAAATCTTGTTTGACGTTCGTTGACGCTATTGACCGGCAAGGTCGCTGTTCCATGAATTGTGACAACATGACGTAAAGGAAACCGATTCTTGATTTAAACGCCATATTTGGTTATTTACATTTTTGAAACAATCAGAACATGCACTGACTGGACTGTTGCGTTTACTGTAGTAAGAAAAACATTTGTCAATGGTCTGTTTAAAGTGTCTGACGTGTTATTTGATCTGGGTCTACACAGGTCATAAATTCCACGAGCCCCATTTCTTCAGTCACGGCAACATATGAGGCGCGTTATGTGGTTTTGTACGTACGATATTTCATGAAATAAATTTACAGAAACTGTGATAATGCAAGTGTTATCCAATGTTCAGTATTGGTTTGCTCCAATAATAATTTCTATGTTTTTATCTATTATTTAATGCGCGCCTTGGTATAACGAAGCCGGAAATAACTGAAATTTTCAACAAAGTCCGATTGAGCTGAAATTTGGTGGTGCCATAAGTGAGTCCATAGGTTTTCGGCAGCTACAATGTAACCACGCTGGTGCTGATCAAAATTGGAGATCTCCATTATCGAAGCCGGAAATGACTTCGAAAGTGTGAACTTTTCAACAATGTCCGATCGAGCTGAACTTGTGTTGGGTCTATAGGTTATTGCTCGCTGAACACCCACACACTGAAAATTCGACATCTCCATTAACAACGACTGAGCTGACGTTAAAAGTCTAAGATTTTCAAAAGTGTGCGATTGAGCTGAAATCTGGTGGGTCCATAGGCTTTCGGCCGCTGAACACACTGGTGCTGATTAAAAGTCGATATCTCCAGGAAAACAGACATAACGTCGAAGTTTTGATATTTTTAACAAGCTCCGATCGAGCTGAGAACACACTGGTGCTGTTGAAAAGTCGATATCTCCATTAACGAAGCAGAAAATATCGTCGAAAGTCTTGACATTCGACTTTTCATCATCACCAGTGTGTTCAGCAGCCGAAAACCAATGAACCCACACATTTCAGCTTAATCGGACACTGTTGAAAGTTTAAGATTGTTTACGTCATTTCCGAATAATGAAGATATATATATATACATCACCAGTGTTCAGTGAGCGAAGACTTATGGATCCACCAAATTAAAGCTGGATCAGTCATAGTTAAACATTTCAGAATGTCGACGTCATTTCCGGCTTCGATAATGGATATATCGAAGTTTCATCAGCACAAGTGTGATCAACAGCCGTAAACATATGGACCCACCAAATTTAAGCTGAAACGGACATTGTTTAATATTTCAGAATTTCGACGTCATTTCCGTTTTTGATAATGGAGATATCGACTTTTCATTCAGCTCGTGTGTGTACAGCGAGGGAAAACGCACCAAATTTCGGCTCCATTTGTTGTACATTTCAGACTTGAGACGTCATTGTCGGATTCATTTTTTGAAAAGCGAAAACCTACGGACCCACCACAATTAAACTCGATCGGACACTGTTCAGTTGAAAAGTTTCGACGTCATTTCCGCCTTCGTTAATTTATATGTGGATTCTTCATCAGCAATCGTGTTCAGCGAGCGAAAACATATGGACCAACACATTTAACCTCAATCGGACTGCATTGTATTTTAAAACAATTCTGACGTTTAAAACTGAATTTTCTGCTTCGTTAATTAACGTTTATACTCGCCTGCGTATTCAGCGACCAACAACCTATTGACACACTAACTGTCACCTCTATCGGATGGTTTTGAAAAGAATCATACAGTCGACGTCATGTACGTCTTCGTTGATTTTGATATTGACTTTTCATAAGTACGAGCTTGTTCAACGAGCAAAAACATATTGATCGATAAACATTGTTTTTATCTTGGTCACGGCACCAGTTCGTAGTTCCCGACGTACCAAGCTTGTACATGCTAATGGTTCTGTAAATGACGTAGAAATATGACGAAACTTTCATAGCAAATGTGGAAGACAATTCCGCATTTGCTATGAAAATTTCGTCAACTTTCGACGTCATTTACGGAAACTATCGTACATTTTGTCAAATATATTCAAGAAATATCTCAGATGTTGTTTGGTACAAATTCACTTGGCACGCCATGTGATTTTGTACAGAAGAACGTGTGCGACAGCTCATGAAACATACAGAATGTTGAGGAAATTGACATAGTAATTACGGACGTCATTTACAGAAAATTTCGCAGTTTCTATAAATATATTTCATGAAAATTGTTCTAAGGTACACAATCGCATGGCGTGTCTCATATAGCAATGTATATTTACCCGGATGCTGGCTCCTAACTTGTTTTTTATCAAATCAACCTCTTTGATATCAACTTTCCATATCATCTTCATCATTCTGTTCTCGATCTGCCGTTTTCTGGTAAAATAAAACAAGTAAAATTACAATAGAGAACATTATTATATACGTACTTTTGTTTCCCATTGAAACACAATGGAACGCACGCCGTCTCGTGAGTTCATATTGGTCAGTGCCGGAACTACGTTTCACCACGTAAAATAGTTCCTTCTAAATCATAACTAGTAGTGAGCCGTGTCGTCAGAATATGGTTCAATTGTAAAGGAAATTAAATTGTTCACATTAGTGGGTCCAAGGTACAAAAATTAGCATGGACATTATTATTATTTATTGCATAATGATGTATTATTGTGTTCTACGGTAGAAATATTAGACAATGGGGTTACAAGGATATAGCGTATATACATTCTCAGCACATTTTCTTAATTATCCAACTTTTTTTCGTTGCAATAATATTTGAAAACAATTTGATAAATGGGTAAACAAGAATCAGTATAAACTGCCTTTGGAAACATGAGCAGACCATAACTTACCTAATTAGATACACTATACTAATACTACACTAATTACTAATTCTAATACTATAATACTAATACTGTACCGTAATATATACACTACTACACTACACTACACTACACTACACTACACTATAATATACTACACTTCACTATACTACACTATACTACACTTCACTACACAATACTACACTATATTACAATACACTATACTACACTAATTAATACTGTACTGTATTATATACACTACTACACTACACTACACTACACTATACTATACTACACTACACTATTCTACACTATAGTACACTATACTACACTTCACTACACTATACTACACTTCACTACACTATACTACACTTCACTACACTATACTACACTTCACTACACTATACTACACCACACTATACTACACTACACTATACTGCACTTCACTATACTACACTATGCTACATCTTCACTACACTACTACACAACTATACTACACTATACTACACTATACACACTACACTTATACTACACTATTACATCTATAAATTCACTACACTACTACACTTCACTACACTATACTACTTCACTACACTATACTCATTCACTACAACTATACTACACTTCATTACACTATATACATTACACTCACTACACAATACACATTCACTACATATACTACACACTATTCACTACATATACTCACTTCACTACACTATACTATTACTACAATACTACACTTCACTACATATATACACTACTATACTACACTACTACAATTCATACACTATACATACACTTCATCACTATACTACATTCACTACATATATCACTTCACTCACATACGACACTACACACTTAGCACTACATACTACACTCACAACACTATACTACACTATACTACACTTTCACTACACTATACTACACTACACTATACTTACACTTACACTTACTACTATACTACACTATACTACACTCACTACACTATACTACACTACACTATGCTACACTTCACTACACTATACTACACTTCACTACACTATACTACACTATGCTACACAATAGTACATTATATTACACTTCACTACACTATAATACACTATACTACACAATACTACATTATACTATACTACACTTCACTACACTATACTACACCACACTATACTACACTTCACTACACTATACTACACTTCACTACACGATACTACACTATGCTACACAATAGTACACTATATTACACTTCACTACACTATAATACACTATACTACACAATACTACATATATACTTACTCATACACTACTACATTATACTACACAATACTACATTATACTATACTTCACTACATTATACTACACTATACTGCACTATACTAACACAACTATATCACAACAATTATACTACACAATACACCTGTACTATACCTTCCACCACTATAAGTACACTTCCACTACACTAGGCTAATACACTATACTACAACAACACTATTACTACAATTCACCTACACTTAAATACTTACACTTCACTACACTATACAAACACTTTCACTAACAACGAACTACACTTATACTACCACTTCACTTACCACTATACTTCTACACTTATTCTACACCTTCACCTACACAAAACCACACTTTCACGTACAACTTATACTACACTATTCACACATATACTACACTATACTACTCTCACACACTATACTACACTAACACTATACTACACATCACTTACACTATACTACACTATACTACACTTCACTACACTATACTACACAACACTATGGCTACACTTCACTACACTTATACTACACTTCACACACTATACTACACTATCTACACAATAGTACAATTATATTACACTTCACTAACACTATATACACTAACTACACAAATACTACATTATACTAATACTACACCATCACTACAATTATACTACACCACACTATACTACACTTCACTAACACTATACACACTTCAACTACACGATACTACACTATGCTACACAATAGTACACTTATTACACTTTCACTACACTAATAATACACTATACAACACATTACTACATTATACTATACTATACTTCACTGACACTTATACTACATAAACTACACAATACAACATTATACTATACCTTCACTTACATTATACTACACTTACTGCACATACTACAACGACAACTATACTACACTACATTATACGACACTATACTACCACTGATCTATACTTCACTACACTATAGTACACTTCACTACACTATGCTACACTATACTACACTACACTATACTACAATGCACTACACTATACTACACTTTCAGCTACACTATACTACACTTCACTGACACGAATACTACACTATACTAAACGTCACTACACTATACTGAGCTCTACACTATGCTACACTTCACTACACTATACCACACTTCACTACACTATACTACACTATGCTACACAATATTACACTATATTACACTTCACTACACTATAATACACTATACTACACAATACTACATTGTACTATACTATACTTCACTACACTATACTACACTATACTACACTATACTACACTACATTATACTACACAATACTACACTGTACTATACTTCACTACACTACACTATACTACACTATACTTCACTACACTATACTATAAGTTATTGGGATTCTACACAGGCTATATGGTGTAATATTGCCCGTCTGGAGGTATGTTCACCCGAGGCGATAGCCGAGGGTGAACATACCTTCAGACTGGCAATATTACACCATATAGCCTGTGTAGAATGACAATAACGTATTTTTCATACCGCAGATCCTTTATTTGGCCGTATAAACATATCTCTTCTTTTGATCTTTGCGGTTTTTTTTTTCAGAAAGAAAAATAATCCGAGATTCGATTTTCTACCGTCAGTCTTAATATAAAGGCGTAAATGAACATTTCATTTTTTTATTAAACGAAAACAAACTAAATATGGAGTAAGAAATCCATCGAAAACGACTTTATGACAGTTTTTTTATATCGTGTAATTTAATTTATATTCCACTGCTCTATCGATCTGCTCTCCCTTTGGTGCCTCTAGAAGAATGCGACTGGTTCCCAAACATTCGCTGTCATTGCTACGCCGCGTTTCGTGCGTGGAACCCATAGTTTATTACCTAAATATAGCCGTGTCACGAAGCCAAGTGTGTTGAGATTTGAAAACACTGAACGGGACAGTTTGTGGCATATTTTGCTTATATTTTGATGAGCGAAGAACGTTTATGGAAAATTAAACAATAAAGACAGGTTTTGAGTGTACAATTTGTTACTTTTATTTATCAATTCGGGGTTTTATTGTGTTTAGTGAGGAATACAATTCGCAATCGCTAGACGCTTGCAAAATGTGTCTTCATTGGACGCGAGGCGCCGGAGGTGAATCGCAATTCCTCTATGTCCGACGGCCTTGGCAGGTCATATAATATATATGACCTGGCAAGCTAGCCAATCAAAAGCCGAGAAACTTATCTGCGGTATGACAATACATTTTACTGCACTGTACTACACTACACTATACTACACTACACTACACTACACTAAACACCACAGCCGACAAAACTAACACTACACTATACTATACTACACTAAACTACACTATACTAACAACACTGTACTACACTACACTATACTAACACTTTATACAACACTACACTAAACTATACTACCAACTATTCTAACACTATACTACAACTACACTATAACTACACTATTAACTACACACACACTATAACTACACTAAAACACCTACACTATACTACACTGTACTACACTACACTACCACTACACTGTACTACCCTATAACACTCTCACACTACACTATACTACACGTAACTAATGCACTAAACCACTACTATAACTACACTATACTACACTATACTAACACTACCACTATACTACACTGTACTACACGTACTCACAGTACTCCCACCTATACTACACTACAAATATATACTACACTTGTACTACATTAACACTCACCTATACTACACTATACAAACACTATTACTACAACCTACACTGTACTACACTGTACTACACTACACAAATATACTACACTATACTACACTATGCACTATACTAAAACTCACTACACTATACCTACCACTACTACACTGTACTACACTACACTATACTACACTACACTTACTACAACACTATACTACAACTACTACTACACTATACCACTCACTACACTACACTAAATAACAACAAATACATTATACAAACACTCATACTACACTACACATACTACAAACTACACTATACTACACCTAAATACTACACTTACTAGACTACACTAAACACTGGAATACACTGTACTACACTACACTACACTGCACTACTCACTAAACTACACTATACTACACTAAAATAAACTTAAAAAACACTGCACTATACTACACTACACACTATACTACACTACTATACTACACTACACTAAACACACTACCTACAAAACTACAGTCCTACACTGTACTAACACTACACTATACTACACAATACTACACTACACTGTAAACTACACTGTACTCACTACACTACTACACTACAACGTACACTACACTATACTACACTACACTATACAACTACAAACTATACTATACTACTACACTTACTACACTAACACTAATTCTAACACTACATTTATACTACACATACTACACTACACTACACTACATATACTACACTGTACTACACTACACTATAACTACACTACTACTACACTACAATACATACGTACTCACTACACTATACTACACTACTACTCTACACTACTACACTACACTATACTACACTACCTACTACTACACTATACTACACACACATACTAAACTACACTATACTAACACTGTACAAAATACACTACACTATACTACACTATACTTAACATTCTACACTGTACTACACACTATACTACACTATACTACACAACACTATACTACACTATACTACACTACTACTACACTACACTGAACTACACTCCACACAGTACTACACTACACTATACTACACTACACTATACAACACTATACTACACTACACTGTACTACTCACTACACTACACTATACTACACGTACTACACTGTACTACACTCACTACACTACACTACACTATACTATACTACACAATATACTACACTACTTATACTTCACTACACTACACTATACTATACTACACTACACTATACTACACTACACTATACTATACTATACTACACTGTACATACTTCTCTACACTACATTATACTGCACTGTACTAATACTCACACTACACTGTACTACACTAACTCACTATACTACACTATACTACACTACACTTACATAACTCAAAACTACACTGTACTACACTACACTTATACACAACTATACTATCACTACCTACTATACTTTACATTACTACACTATACTACACTAACACTACACTGTACTATACTTACACAACACACTAACTACTACACTATACTACACTATACTACACTACACTGTACTATACTACTACTCTACACTATACTACACTATAACTACACCTACACTGTACTATACAATATACTATACTACACTAAACACTGTACTATACTCACTACACTACACTATACTACTACAATATACTACACTATGGACTATACACAACTATCACTCTACACTGTACTATACTTCACTATACTACTACACTATACTACAGTATACTACACTATACTACACTACACTACACTATACTACAAATACACTGTAAACTACTTCACTACACTACTCCTATACTACACTATACTACACTATACTACACTATACTACACTATACTAAACACTACACTACACTGTTTACTATACTTCACTACACTATACTACACTATACTACACTACACTATAAAACTACACACACTACTACAATACTACACTAACACTGTACTATACTTCACTACACTACACTATACTACACTATACTACACTACACAATACTACTACATATACTCACTATACTACACTATAACTACATACACTGTACTATACTCACTACACTACACTATACTACACTATACTACACTACACTATACTATACTAACGCTATGCTACACTACACTGTACTATACTTCCCACTACACTATACTACACTATACTTCTCACTAACACTATACTACACTACACTATACTACATCTACACTGTACTATACTTCACTACACTACACTATACTACACTATACACACTCACACTGTACTAATACTTCACTACACTACTACACTATACTACACTGCACTACACTATACTACGCTACAGTATACATAAACACAGTACTATACTTCACTACACTACACTATACTACACTATACTACACTAAACTACACTGTACTATGCTTCACTACTACTACACTATACTACACTATACTACACTATACTATACTACACTACACTATACTACACTATACTTCACTAACACTACACTATACTACACTATGCTACACTACACTAGTACTATATATTCACTACAACTATACTATCACTATACTATACTACACTATACTACACTACACTATAACTACACTATACTACACTACACTGTACTATACTTCACTACACTACACACTATGCTCACCTACTACCTATATCTACACTGTAACTCACACTACACTGTACTATGCTTCACTACACTATACTACACTATACTACACTATACTACACTAATACTATGCACACTACACTATACTACACTACACTACACTGTACTATACTAACACACTACACTGTACTATACTTCACTACACTACACTATACTACACTACACTGTACTACACCATACTACACTACACTGTACTATACTTCACTACGCTACACTATGCTACACTACACTATACTATACCACACTATACTTCACTACACTACACTATACTACACTCTACTATACTTCACTACACTACACTATACTACACTGTAATATACTACACTACACTATACTACACTATACTACACTATACTACACTATACTACACTATACTACACTATGCTACACTATACTACACTATACTACACTACACTATACTACACTGTACTATACTTCACTACACTACATTATACTACACTACACTATACAACGCTATAATACACTACACTAGTTACACCATACTACACTATACGACTCTATACTATTCTACACTACATAAACACTATAAACCTACAATACATACACTACACTCACACAACACTACATATACTACCCTACACATAACCGCTATAAACACTACACATGTTAACACCATACTTAACCACTATACTATTCCTCCTATACTAAACTACACTACACTAAACGATAACTACACTAAACACTACACAACACTACACAACACAAACACTACTCTACACACTACACTACCACTCACAACACTACACTATTCTATACTACACTACACTATACTATTCTACACTACACTATACTATACGGTTGTCAGCTGTACGGTCGATATCCTCTCGCTAAAATTCGCGGATTATCTCCTCATACAGGCGGACGAACAACGCTGTACAGTGGAACCTCTCTAAACCGGACACCCTGGGAGGCTCCCAGGTTGTCCGGTTTAGAGAGGTTCCACCGTATGTCTTGAATGTGAGCGCCCCAATACATTTTGGCGTGCTGTGTAATCGTGAACAGAAATTAGCATAAGATAGAAATGTCAGTGAAACCAATCTAATGAAGCAAACAAATTTGTTCTCGGTGTCCGATTTACTTACCTGATGATATACACTATACTTGTGGCGACGGCTATAGCAACCAATATGGCCATGCTGATGCCGACAATGATGCCAGTGTTGTCTGCAATCAAAGATAGAACAGTACATGTATCGGTGTATGTGACTCGATAAATGGGGCCTATGGCATTTGAGACACGCCATGCGATTTTGTACCTTCGGACATTTCGGTTCGGCTTATATGTAAGGGTTATAATTGGCTCGAACACCTTCCAATACCCGTACCTGCGGACATCTGCGTAATTTCAATATATGTTTCATAAATAAAATCAAAAGTAGACAACATTTTCAGAGTACATGCGGCATATAATTCCGTTTCATCAGACTGCGCGGATGTGCCGGCTGATCTGGGGTTACACTGGTTGCATTACCAGTAAGCCCCATTTGTCCAGTCACCATCACATATGAGACACGCGATGTGATTTTGTACCTTCGGACATATTATGCGTAATGTCATCTTTCATAAATAAAATCAACGTTGACAAAATATTCCAAATGTACTCTGAAATGTAGTCAACTTTTGACGCCATTTACCAACAATATTGCATATTTTTAAACGTATTTTATGAAATTACGCAGATTTCCGAAGGTACCAAATCACAGGGCGTGTCTCATTTGTGGATAATCAAACGTCTGTAGCCGATTTCATCAAAATTGCAAAGTATACTTTGAGGGAGTAATCATTTACTTTTCCCAAAATGCATTATTTCATACAGAACTAACTACTGCATATATTTGATGATTAAAAGTATGCAGAATTATTATACTGAATTTATTACATTATCACAGCCAAAATGGCTGTGATAATATAATAAATTCAGTATAATAAAAATTAATAAATTTATCATAAAATTGAAAATTTCTCCCTCAAAGTTTACTTTACTAGATAAGTATACTTTTCAATGTTGGTTAATAGGCTACAGGTTTAGAGGGATTCTACTGTACTTGGGGATGAAGGGGTTAATTGTCTTACCCAAGGGAAAGCTGATGTTGTCGCATACTCATGAAGCCTGATCATTATCAACACTATTATATGATTGAAGAGTTACGGATGTATCATTGGCTGATTTGATGCGCAGTCTGATCTACGGCGACACCATAGGAATGAATGGCCTTTTTATGGAATCAACGGGGTATAAACTTGGAAAAACCACTTTCGCAATTGACGATAAAAATAAACAATTGGCTTAAAAAAATACAATAAATGTTTTTTTGTTTTTTTTTGGAAAATTGTAATTTTTTATCGCCAATTGTTCATTTTTATCCTATTGGTTATTATAGGAATGAAAGGCCTTTTTTGTGGAATTTATCGGGGTATAAACTTGGAAAAGTCGCGGGAATACTGGACGAAAGCCGAAAGCCTCGTCCAGTATTCCCGCGACTTTTACAAGTTTATCTGCCCGATAAATTCCACAAAAAGGACATTCATTCCTTATAATTCCAGCATTTGAAATTAATTCATCAATAAAATGTGTTTATTTTCCGTTTTCTTAAAATAATTATTTTAACTGTGCATCACGGTTACGGAAAGTAGTTCGGCGTGGGAGTTTATTGGGATATAAATTTTGGACAGAGACTTGCTACGGGCCAATCAAATGTTAGGGAATTGTGTAAATATTTTTGTGCTGGAATTATTGGTCGCATAACCCATAAGCTCCATTTCTCCAGTCACTGCCACATACACATGTATGTGTCTGTGATGGGAGGAATGGGACTTATAGGATGTAAAACCGATGATAATGGGGCTGATATGTGTTTGAGAAGTGCATTTTTGGAAGAGTCTGACAAATTTTGCACATATGTTCATTAGAACATCTTTTTAGACGGGTGGCCAAAATATATTATTTTACCAGAAATGATCACATATGGATAAATCCAAGATGGCCGCCATAATAAAATTACAAACTCTGAAATGCATATGCATGTATATGTGCATTCATGTCACCAGCTAAAACATTCTAATTGTCGATCATTTGGATATGGAAGTGAATAGCATGGATTTACAACCATTTACAGTGAAACAAATAGTTGAAGGTAAAACTTAAAAGAAAAACGCGATTTTATTAATTTTGTTCATCTTCTTCAATACATATGTAATTTTCTAGACATTTACACTTTTTGAATATATACATAACAGTTTAATGCATATACAATAAAATCACCTTACATTCATGAGCTTCAGTTGTGGAGGTCATAGTGAAGGCCAAGCTAGACTGTAAATATAATCAGTGTACATTTGTATACAAGTCTCTGTAGTATTAATACTTTTACATGACTGCACAGCTATGTCGCCTAATGTTACATGATATAGATGTTGGTGACTTTCTGGCGGTAATTAAAATTGAATTAACTTCGCCAATTTCAAAGGTCAATGTCATTCAGCACACTAAAACCCTTTTACGCCTGTTTCCAAATGCATGCTTCTAGATGTCATCTGCGGCTATACAATGTATGCATTGCGAATTATTATTTTGGTACCGAGTTTGCCCATGCATCCTAACATCCGCGACATAGTGAAGTGCAGGACAAAGCAACCTTAGCACATTGGAAACGACCAGTGCAGCCTTTCAGACAAGCACATCTAATCAGCATCCTGTAGGATGCACTAGCAATTTGGAGGGAGCACCACAATGGTTGCCACATTCCTTACTCGTTAGTCCACCCCAATGTAGCAGGAGATACTTCAGGCAGTTGTGTTGTATGTGCATGACCCCAGATGTGACCGCCCTGTAGTTTTGCCCGCTTGATATGCTGTTCAAGAAAAGCCGATGTTGGTGAGATAGTTTGAAGTATACGTCCTTTTGAGGTGAAAAGTTGCTTTCGAACTTCATTGACACTGTTTGAATCACTAGTGCCATCATACAGCAGGACGGTGAAACGTTCTAGCACCTGAATATCACCTTCACGGATTGTGTTTGGACCTTCTGCTAACAACCGGAAAGTTTCCATACCTTCGGGAAATGAATACCAGATGTTCCATGTCATCTATTTTCCCTATATAATGGAACGATGATACGGTGTCGCATCCAGTATATGCATGATACATCGGCATGCAGAGGGACGTCTGTGTTCCAATAGCTGCTGATATATCATGAATAGGAATATAGCGACGATCTTTTCCAGTACCATAGGACATCCACAACTCAGACAGATTTAGTTTTGGTACTGCCGCCACACTCATAGCCACTACATCAGAATCAGTTGTTCGTATCATGAATGTATTGTATCAGTCTGCATCAGTAAGGTGTACCATTAACCTTGAGTCTGCTTCTTCATGGTTACAAGGTGAAAGCCTATGTAGATCTTTAAGGCCTTGGTCACACACGACACAGTCACCATGTGTTACAATCAATTGTTTGCTGTCGGGAACAGAGAGTGAGCGCACTTCCTCCGTCATTAGCATGAACAGTTCCGACTTGTTTACATCATCGTTGAGAAATAAGGGCCAGCATTTTGGTGGAGTGGTGCAGCGTTATACCTTGATACTCACACCCTTTCCCTTTGATGTCCTCGTTTGTTCTTTTAGGCCGTCCTCCCTATATACATCGAACACTATATCCAACCGTCGGTGGTTATCAAGCACTCGAGAGATGTATGGAAATAATGTGTCATTCATGTAGTCGGCGAATGTCTTGCCCTTGTCATGTGGCAGGTAATGAATTACTGCTGCTCCATCCATGAGCATGACCTCAGCATTTTGAGTATGCATAACCGGCGTGATGTTAACTGCCTTTTCAAACCCGGACAATGGTTCGTTTGAGATTTGATCGAATATTTCCATTGTCTGAAATGGATGGGGATGCACCTGATTTTCATTTGAGAAGAAATCATCTGAATATCCACCCCGAACTTCACTTGCTACGTATAATCGGGCGAGCGTATAACTTGTGTCTGGAGCGCCTTCTCGTGTGGGAGTTTGCTTTGTCGAGTGCTGGTATGGGCCATTAGATGTAGCTTATTCTTTGTTAATGGCTTGAAAATGCACTCTGTGTCTGCCTTGAGGCGCTTTGTAACATACTCATCAAACTGATGTAGGCCGGCCTCTCGTAGTTTCTTCACACAGAGCATAGCAGAGTACTACACCATTTTCTGAGAAGGGATTACATATAGCGTTGATCACTTTCTCTAATGACTTGCAATCATTAATGAACTTTGCTTGAAATGATTTTTTGTTTGTTCATGGTGTGCCTTTGATGTGCTCCCTGGCGCAGTGTGTGTGATGATGTGATGAATCATGGAGTTAAGCTTGATTTGCGAAGATCAAACTTTCCTTCTCTGATCGAGCGTGTGTACACTAGCACAATGAGCTTTGGTTAAATGACATGGTATATGCACTGAAACTGTGGATTCGATGCAGACATCTCCGATGCCCATACATCCATATCATCTGGTGAGTCTGCTGGTGAAACAGATTTGAGATAAATCATTGTACTGCTTCATCATGATTGTATAGAGAACAACTGCTGTGACTTCATGTGCATAGCGAGTGCGATTGATGTGTGTAGCTATGAGACAATACTCTACAACACCAGGTGTGAAAATACCAGCTTCGGTAAGCGCTTCCACCCATCCACTTCCTTCTAGAAGGTCGCCAGACAAAGTTAAAGCAGCCTTTTCGAGGTGGTGCAAACCACCCATTAGCATCACATACTTGTCCTCACCGTGAGTCTCAGGGAATTCCCATTGTATGCTTTTTGCGATCGCATACAGAGGTTGATCAACGGTAATGACTGACACTTGATCAGGATTGAGATGTTTGACTGCAGCATTGATCACGCTCATCGCATGCGTGATCATTGCGGGAGAATTTGAGAATTCAGTGAACAGAGGGAGTATTGCAGTTTTCATAGTTTCTGGCTGGTCCTCTTAGTCGGTTTGCATGACAGGCCGCCCATGAAAGGCCACTATCCTTTGTATCATGTGTGTTATCGCTTCACTCGCGTTCAACCTGAAATTCATCATGCTGCAGAGTCTTAGCATCGCCTCACAGTCCTCCGTCTACCAACTGTATCTCTGCTTTCTTCACTGCGCAGTTGTTCACTGGCTCAATTGATGTGTAGTATGCTGGATGTTCGGATGATGACCTGATCTGTTCATATATGGCTCCGGTCCTTCAATACTACCAGTTTAATCGTGCTTGAGGCTTTGGAACAGGGAGACAGCTGTGCCGTGAAGATTATTGATGGTAGTGGTAGAGCTGATGTCAATGATATCAATGGCTGCCAGGACAAACAGCTGATGGTGCAAAGGAGGGATAACTACACCAATATCAGAATACCGTGCACGAACATAGCTATATAAACACTTACGTATTTCCATGACTCGATCATAACTCACAAACAATTCCAAAGCGTACATTGTATCCACCACATCCCTTTTACCTGTATTAGCATGCAATTTTAGATTTTACAATATTCTTCAAAACTTCTCTTGAGCATATTTGGAATTCCACACGACGTCCCGAGTGATCAATATATTGCTACCAAAATTTACAAAGCGTAAGAGTTTTGCAACCATGACACTGACATTTGGAACTTAAATGTGTCAGAACATCAATGAACCAATTACAACTGATGGCATAGCTGGGAAACTATTATCATATATGGTAAAATTGTAAAAATATGTTTTAACAAAACAAACTGATGGCTAAAGAAAATTACTGAACTAGATATATCAGTTTTTGACCTTGACATTGACCTTTAATTTTGAACGATGGTGGTTAAAATTAATTTGTTTGGACTCTTCAGTCAATAGGTAGCCACAGTATGTTCCAATAGTACAGTATTTTGGAAATTAGATTCAGTGATGCGCAATAGAATATCATGGCTGAAATTTGAAGTTTATCCTACTTGACCTTGACCTTCAATCATGACATTGAACTATAAATGTCGCGTAAACAATGTTATTCTTTTGTGCAATTTGTACTCAAATGTAGGTATAAATTGCCAAATATATGCATATATATTCGAGTTTAAGACAGTAAGTGATTTTTGCCGCCGGCCATCTTGGAATTATGCAAATTAGGTCATTCCGGTGGATATTTTTCGTGGCCACCCGTTCTGGGTTTTTTCGAAATGCACCAATTAACAGAATGCACAATTTGGCAGACTCTCCCAAACGTGCACAGATCTACCTTTATTCTGCACATATCCATCGCACTATGATGGCTCCTGATCAATTAGCACACTCCTACCGCCCGATAACCAGATGAATTGATTGCTAGAAACATGGCGGGTGTCTCATTGATGGAATGGCGAACAGTGTAGATCCTGATCAGATGGTACGGATGCACAAGCTGATGTGGATCTATACTGTTCACAATACCAATAAGCACAAGTTATACAGTGAGAGCCACATGCATGCTTCATTGTACAAATATATTTCTAGTTGGCCGTTCCAAGGCGGCTATATTGATGTACTTTTATAACGTTCTTCTCATTTTCTTAAGTTACGTCTTCTATCAAGATCCAATGCGAAACGTAGTTTGCTTGGGATAATGTTACAGTTAATGACACTGCCACATAAAAAAATATGTGATCGGTCAAGCTTCAACGTATGATGTTCTGCTTATGTACTAGGCACAACCTAACATTTGAGTTAAACATATATTTATTGAGCTCGTTCGTTAACTGATTATGTAAGAAACTCGGCATAGCTCTTGTATATTGTTATATTGCTTCTTAATCTTATTAGGCAGATGTATACTGTTTTGTGTTAAATTGTGTGGGGCCTAATTCACTAAACTTCGTACGATTAAAAGGTTCGTAAGTACAAAACAAAACAAATATAATAATGAAAGCTCTCCGGCCGCTGATGTTTGCAAATACTTATCGGGTGTTCTCTAGTGTATTTCACTGTACATGGTAGAACGGAACAGAACAGAATATAGACTTTAGATGTATCCGAACAAAATTAATTTCAGACCAACTAGCCGTATATCAATGTACAAGTAAACTACGGTAGCCTTAGTCAACTCCGTGTGTAAGTAAATTAAATACATAATGATAATTCTTCGTACGATTTTTTTTATCTTACGAAGTTTAGAGAAACTAAATATGCAAAAGAAATATTCGCAGTAGCAGTTGATTTTGAGAAATCTTCGGCGGACTAGTTTAGATTTAATGCCACCTATATGTAGGTGGAAACAGTAGCATTAATGAACCACGTTAATGTGAGAATCAAATTCATAAAAATATTCATATGAAAGGAAGTTTAGTGAAATGGACCACAGGTGTATACCTTTGGGTGTGGCAATGCAGAGTTCGCCGAAGAAGCCACATGCTGGAGTATCTGCCGGCGGCAGACCATCGGACGTCTGCCAGTTAAACCCAGCCCAGGGGCCAGTCTCAACTATCTGGAATCAATTAATATACGGTAAATACAGGGTCGTTGGAATTGGGTGCCGTTTCACTAAACTTCTTACGACTAAAATGTTCGTAAGTGCAAAATTATGCTCTGTAAATAACTCATTAACAATGTTTTGTTGTAAACAATTATTGGATTTACATTTATTGAGCATAGGCTGAATATGCAGTCTATGCTCAATAAATGTAAATCCATCAATTGAAATTTCCAAACGATCCTAAATTTGCACTTACGAACATCTTAATCGTACGAAGTTTAGTGAAACTGATCCGGCGACTGTATGATCAATAATTTCGACATATTTTTAATTCATATATAACCAAGAATTCCGCACGGAAGCGGTGTCGCGCCTGCTGCGCCATTTGACAGTAACATGGGCATTGACATGTGCTACAATAAGCATCACAAAAACCATCAGAGATGCTTAAAACACGAAAAAGGTCAAGGTTGAAGAAACGTTTTGACATAAATAAAATGGCTACGGTTTTCCACAACCATGTGAAGGTCAAGATATGTTACAAAGATCTATACCCGCCCGTGCTGTAGAGGCCCTACAGGCGGTCGAGACCAAGGTAGACGAGGCTAGCGATAAAACAGTTGAGCTTAGCGAGCTCCCACGCGTAGCCACTGATGCTATTAATGCGCTCAGCGAAAATGAGATGACGAAATACTCAAAACGATGGATGACCCACCGTTAAACCTTCGCGAAGTCCGGGGTCTCGATAAGGCTATACAAACAGTCCGGGGTAAGCTAACACACAACCTCGCTAAACTCACATTCCAGGTGGAGAACATTGAAGGTTTGCTTAACTTTCTTCATGAAACCAACTTGTATCGGAAGATCTGATTTTTATCATTGTATAAATGTTTCTCATTCTATAATTTTATAATTCTATTCATGTTGTTCATTTATATTGGTCATCATATTACTATTTGTACCCTAGTCATCTGATTGCCTACGACATATAACATACTATTTTACTATTACATGTATTTTTATTCTTCATATACATTGATTGGCGCTAAATGATACTATTTTGTGTTGATGGGCCGTTAAACACCATTCCATTCCATTCGCTAAACTCACGGCGCTGGATGAACATATCGTGCAAAAAAATGAAAACTGGAAGAAGCCCACGATAAGCGGCGGATCACTGAACGCGTACGGGCATTGCAGAATGAAAGAGTTGGAGGCTGCCTCGGCTAACCGTGATGCGCTCCGTACCCAAATAAGTCGGATCCGGGTCGTTCATGAGGACGCGACACTTGGTGAGCGTCTTCGCACTCTGTTCAGAGAGCAGGGTGTCACGATCGTGAGCATCCTCACAGCGCTCGGTATGACTATATCGACTCTAGTTCAAGCTCTCACGGGCGGTAGTGCAGCGGCTGCGCCCACGCCAGCACCCGCGCCAGCACCCGCGCCAGCCGACGGAGCCAAGGAGTGGGTTAAAAAAGCAACTAGAAGTGCTCGCCAGTCTCCTGGCTAAATTAGCCGGAAAAGCGACTGCCGCACTGCCTGGGTTGATAGGCGGGCTCGTCTCCTTCTTGATATCCATCTTGTTAAAAACAGCTGGATGGCTTGCCAATAATGCTTGGGCTATAATCGTCGCGGTCGCTGGTTCCTATTATTCGCCGCCCGAGTGTGGCTTAGGTCAAACCCAAAACACGAATAGCCCGATCGCCACGATGGCGACGACGAACCCTAATGTTGCAGCCTCGTGATCCGATGTTGCATCTAGCACTGTTGCACTTAGTGCTGTTGCATCAGCTGCTGGGGTACATTGTTCTGGGACGCTTTGCGCTGGGGTACTTTGAGCTGGGGCACTTTGCGCTGGGGCACTTTCCGCTGTTACGGGTGCTTGCGGTTTTATGAAATCGGTATCGGTTCCATGTGCCAGCCCCGGGATGCGCTTGATGATATTGAAGCGACCCAGCCAGCGAAGAATCGCTATACACGCTTGTGTATTGCATATTCCTCGCTTCGAATGTATCACACATTTTGGACAACAAAACACGTCTGTAATTTTGTGCACACAACTTACCACGATCTCCGATGCATGCCTGAATGTTTACACTTGTCAATAGTTTATGAGTGTCGTCTTCACACACCAGGAAACTTGTTTAGTTATAATTCACAATAGTTTGTTGGCATTTCCCGTGTGTGTTGAATGCAGCCGCCATGTTTACTGGCTGTGCTTGTTTTGACTCGTGTCTGATTGGAACTGTCCTTCCTCACAATTCAGCCAATCACTATGATTGAGGATGGAAAAGTTCCGTAAATATTACGGAACTTGTCCAGAACCTACGGAACTTGTCCAAAACCTTACGGTATGCACAACTTGTCCAAAACCTTATGGAAAGTACCCGAACTTGTCCAAACCATTACGGAAAGTTACGGAACTTGTCCAGAGTAGCCTGACAAAACCTATAAATAGGAGTGAAATCTTTCAATGTCGTCGAGGGGGTGAACACCACTCTGGCCTCGACTTCCGTTGTGAGCGGGATGGGGAGTGTGTATTTATTTTCGACAGTCGTTGCCGCGCCGATTGCGGTGGCATTGATTGCGGTCGCAGCAGTGGCAGGCCTGCTTTGCATAACGAGCAGGCTGGTGCAAGCTCGAGGCCAAGAGTCGCAAGCACGACCGAATGGCAGTTCTCGCGAGGTCGAAGAAAAGCAGTATTGATGTTATCGTGTCGAAAGTAATAGCCGACAACGATATATCAGATAGTGTGTCCAAACTGGTTGTCGAAGAGATGGGAGATGGCGACGTTAAACAAATTGTAATGGAGGGGCGGGCCGACGAGAGAAATACTCTCCTCGCCTGCCTCTGGACGTGATATGCTTATTCGCGTGCCTGAAGACGGGGGAGATTCCGCCACCATACTGCCCGGCAGTTCTGTCGACGCCACCTTACGACGCATAAGACTTTCGGGTAAGACATCTTTTTTTCACTTGCTCCGATCGAATACACCAGGCTGAGAGGCGCGGCGAGCCCTTGTCCGGCAAGGGGCGTGGGCCGTCCATTAGGCTCGCCTCGTGGGGTATCACTGTCTCTCCGAGCAATTAGCAAGCGACATGGGTGCTTCGAGGAAGGGGGCTCGGTCGTCCCCAAAGAGCTGGTGCATTTGCCCCCACGGGCTTCTTCTTTTTCCCGGTAACGGGCGTGGGGTCCGCGGCTTGCCGCACGCCGCCCGCGGTTATCCCACAGGGGGAGGCGCATTCGCCTCCCTGCTGCGTTTCCGTGTGCTAGTAGAGTACGGCGGCCCCCAAAGAGCTGGTGCATTCGCCCCTCCACGGTCTCCCTTTTTCCCCGGAAAAGGGGCGTGGGGGCCGCGGCTCGCAGCACGGCGCCCACGGTTACCCCACTGGGGGAGGTGCATTCGCCCCCCCCCCCCTTGCTGCTGAAGGTAATGTTAATGGCGGCATGATTGTCTTTACATGCTTACATGTATCAAGAGTCTAAATATTGAAGCAATCCATCAAGTAATAGTAATGTTATACGATGATGAGGAAACTTGTAAACACTTTCTGACGCCAAAAATCGATAAGTGTTTCCGCAAGTATGTGAAAATAAAAAAGGTCAAGGTCATGTTAGTGGCGGTATGAGGGTCGCGTTTGTTTTTACATATTATGTAATAAATTTCATGGTGTATTCCGCATGTAATGGGCTAAACATTGAATGTCATTTTATCTTACATAACTTATCACAAACATATACAAATTAGCTCTGACGTGATAATAACATTCAATTTGAATGTTATTATCACGTCAGAGCTAATTTGGTACATGTCTATAGTAAGGTAATAGTTTATATGGTAAGTGTAATTATACATTTAAAACGGCCGCCATTTGCACAATATGTCTGAACGAGGATGGCCGCGGCCTGCATGTCGAGCCCGCCGATGCATTTGATGGTCTCAGAGTGTATTTATTTGAAGTTTGATGCCAAATAAGCATACAAAGTTTCAAGCAAATCTGACTTACGGTTACAGAGATAGTAGGTATGTGAAAACTTTAACGCAAATTTTGACAGAAACTTTAACGCAAACTTCTAAGTCATTTGACCTTGACATACGGGGCACAGGGGCCGCATGAGTGGGACACAGAATGAATATATGGATGATGACTAATAAGGATATGAAGTTTTAAGTCAATGTGACTTAGGACTGCAGAGATATAAGGTATTTAAAAACTTTAACGCAGATTTCGGAACGTAAACTTCTAAGTCATTTGACCTTGACCTTGGGCACAGGGGCCACATGAGTGGGATACAGCATGAATATATGGATGATGACTAATAAGCATATGAAGTTTCAAGTCAATGTGACTTAGGACTGCAGAGATATAAGGTATTTAAGAACTTTAACGCAGATTTCGGAACGCGAACTTCTAAGTCATTTCACCTTGACCTTGGGCACAGGGGCCGCATGAGTGGGATACATCATGAATATATCGATCATGACTAATAAGCATAAGTCATAAGTCAATGTGACTTAGGACTGCAGAGATATAAGGTATTTAAAAGCTTTAACGCAGATTTCGGACGGACGGATGGACGCACGGACGCACGGACACCCGGACATCATTGTGATCACTATGTCTCGCTTTCCGCTTGCGGGCTCGACAAAAAACAGATTAGTCTGTCGTCAATTGGCGTGATTGTTCTGTTTAAATGTAATGTTCTAATAGTGGAGTATCTTAAACTACAGTGTAATTTGTTTTCGTGCATAACTTATCACAAATATATTCAATTAGCTATGATGTGATACTACCATTGGTGTATACATGTAGCAAGGTGCCAGTTTATATGAGTGATCACATGTATCAAGTGTACAAATATTGAAGCAATTTGTTAAGCAATTTTAAAGTTATACCATGATGACGAAGCTTGTACAAACTGTTTGACATTTCGGACGACACGGACGACGCGGACGGACGACGCGGACGACGACGATGGAAAATGCGGCGACTATATTAGCACCTTCTGCTAAAGCAGGCGTGACAAACAAACTGAATGTAAATATTTGTTCTGCATTTTTTTCTCATTTTTCATCAGATGTAGTTACCACTCAGTTGACAAAAGGAGAAAACCGACCGACCGAGCCTATTTTTTTCAGCCCTAATCAGGAAATACATATTTTTTTCTTTGGTCTTACCCTGGTCATAGTATCAACGACGGCGGCGATCCTCGGATATCCATTCTCGTGGGTGAACTGCCAGATCCAGTAGGTAGGAATACGGTCGCCATTATCGTCGAAGTGTACAGGGCCGGTCATACCTTTAATAACATAGCAACCGAATGGGGCAGTTGAAGAAGGGGGCTAAGTCCCTTATTGACTTAGTCCCCTTCTTCCACAGACCCATTGATCGGTTTGGTTTTAATATGTTGAAATGTTCGTCACGTTTCCTCATTTATTTCAGACTCCACGCACTTTAAACAGACCGAATGGTTTACCACCACCGTAAACGCAATAGCCCATGGTTTTATTCCTGAAATAACATACCGTCATATGACAATCCCCGGGTGAAATTGAACATCGCCCGGCCGTCACGAATGTCCGTGCCCGTTTTCGTGCTGTGGTTCACCCAGAGTCCATATAAATATACGGCGTCGTACAGGAATGGAGAGTATTTGCTGGCCTGTATAGGAATAACCAACATTCAAGGCTAGTAAACGCGTAGGAATTCCGAGGCGAACCTCGGAATTCCTACCGTTTCGGAGTCGAGCCTGATAAATGTCAAAAAACACTAGCATGGTATTAGATGTATCAGGTAACGTTTTTACTACATAATGAGCAATTATAACATTGTTTTCGTTGAAAAGAATGCGGACTTGTTTCCGTGACGTCACACCACTGACGTAATTCGGTAACGATGTGACGCCGTTCGCCCAATGAAACGTAAGTTTTAAATTTGTTGTAACCCGGATATTAGTTTAAACTATTTTATTCACATTTTGACATAGATACATGTAATAAGGTATATATAAATATATCAATCACGACAATGGGGTACAATTTGTGAAAAGGATTTTCAGAATAAATTAATATCATGACAAAATGTGTAACAGAGACATCAAACGCAGTAGTATATAGGGAGTCAAAATGATACCACCTACGTTGATATCATTTCCAATCCCATATACTACCCCCACCACCCCCGAAAAATAAAAAATTGGTTAACGAGGAAATTGTCTCCCGACAGCAAATTTATGAATTTTGGAAAAAAGTCGAAATCATTAATTCAATTTCAATGTGTACGCGCGTGATAGTTTATATTCCAACACCCCATTTTTCTCCTCCAATATAGCTAATTTATTTCGCAGATCAGCAACTAATTCTACCAGCTCTAGTCTACCACGTTCACCTTTAGCCACCTGACAGTGCAGTTGCTTATGTCTACAAAGAGTTTGGCACTAACGAATTTACAAGGGCATCTGGGGCATTGAAATTGTGGGGCGACACAAGGAATTTTTCTACGTCTCGATAGATGCCTTCGTAGATAGTCTTTACACGTAAACGTCTTACAACAAGTCTCACACTCCACTATATATGTATATGTATATGTTTATATTCAATTGGACGTGAAAAAAAAAAAATGTTTTCACGACCAATTGAATAGATAAATTTCATAGGTTATAACAATAGAAAATATGATAACGCCAGAAATAGAAAGTTTGAGAAGAGAAGCCGAATCTCTAGGGATTACTTATAGTAAACGGTTGAGAATTAGGGGGTTGACAAATCTGATAAACGCCACAAAGAATGAGGCGTTTATGAAGCGGTTTACCCGCACCCACAAACGAGGAGCCTTTAAAGACCTCTCACTAGCAGAGGAAGTTGGTAACAGAATTCAAAAAGAAAGTATTGCGGGGTTAAGGGTTAGTGTAATAAAACCTTCAAGCACCAATAATTTGTCCCAAATTAGACGCACAGGTGACCCAATACAAAATAATAAGAAAAAATCTATCGTTCGCGCGATAGTGGCAGAAGGTGAAGAAATATTGGGGGTTCATGATGAAACATTGGAAAAGGTAGAAAATGGAAGACGGGTAGTTGCATTATCCTTTCGTAAAAACATTGGCATTAACGAGTCTGAACGCATGTCCGATAAACTCGCTCCGTATCTCCGTATCTAACAACAAATTTTTATTTGAGATATTCATATTCTTACAAGCTAGAACATATGGAGGAAACTAAAAATGGAAAACCTATAACTATAATAATGCACAGAAATCTCGGTAGCGAACCACTAGAGGTAGAGGTTTTCGTTAAGTTAATACAGGGCAATAGTGGAATAGATTTGGGACTGCAATCCAAAGAAGCAGCGGGAGGAGAACTTCCAGAATGGTTGAAGAATAAAAAAGGTATGTATTCTTTAGATAAGTATAATGACTACCTTTGTCTGTTCAGGTGTTTAGCGATGCATATGACAGGTAAAAGACCCGACAGATGTACGGACAAAGCGAGAGAATTTAGTAAGCAATATTTCGGTAGTAATGTGGTTTCACCAATTCCTTTTTCAGACCTGAAAAAGGTTGAAGAGTTTTTTAAAATTGGTATAGAAGTATATCAACCAACCGAATGTGACGTATGGTGGTTGAAAAAGGTACCAGCACACTACAAGGAAATAGGTAATAAACCAATGACAATAGGACTGTTTAATAATCACGCATTTCTGATAAAAAACCTTAAAAACCTATCTAAAATTTACGCCTGCGATAATTGCAAACAGAAATTCGCGAAAGCGAGTAATATGAAGAGACACGGACCAAAATGTATGAAAGGTGAGACAAAAGTAATATGTGATGGTAATTATTTAGAGCGCCCGCGTTCGTCGTTCGAGAAAGCGTTCTACACCAAATGTTCTAACAGTTATGGGGCGATCGATTGGATGTACTCTGTGGAAAAGCGGGAGGGAATTCACATTCACCACGAACAGTGCGGACACGGGGGTGAAAGATGGATTTTAGGAGCTCCAGTAGATGGATACTGTCAACAAAACAATACCGTATATCAATATCACGGCTGTTACTGGCACGGGTGTGAGATTCATGCAAATCATAGAAAAAAAGAACGCGCATCCACTATGAGAAGAGATACATTTATTAGAAGAAGCAAAGAATTAAACCTAGTAGTTATGTGAGAATGCGAATTCCAAAGAACGGGTAAAGATATAACGATCGGTTGCGACACTACTCTTTATCCATATGAGATAGTATATGATTTTGAGGCGTATCTCAACCCAGAATTTAAAACGCTAGGTAATAGTCTAGAGTACGAAGCTGAGCACGTTCCGGTAAGCGTTAGTATAGGAGATAATTTCTCAGGAACAGTAACTCATATTTGTGATAAAGATCCTGCAAAACTTATAGAAAAAATCGTAGAAGATTTGAAAGTCAGGGGAAAAGCTATAAGAGAAGAAATGTGGTTAAGATATGGGTTTAATACAGAACATTTACATAAAAAGCGGGTTTCTCAGATCGAACAGTGGATAGAGCAAGTACCGGTCATAGGTTTTAACAGCAGTAAATACGATATAAACTTAATAAAGAAATATTTAGTAGGCGAATTGGCATCAACAACAAAGAAAGTAATGGTCGGAAAACGGGCAAACGCAACAATATTTCTATCTACTCCGGAGTTCAGATTTCTTGATGTAATACTTTACCTAGGACCGGGTGTAAGTTACGATAGTTGGATAAAAGCCTACGACTGCAAAGGTCAGAAATCTTTCTTTCCTTACGAGTGGTTCGATTCTCCAGACAAACTGGATTACCCAGGACTGCCTGATATAGAGAATTGGTATTCCAAACTATCTGGGAAAATGTTACTAGACGAAACAGAATTAAGTACATGTCGTAGAATTTTCAAAGAAGAAAATATGGAAACCTTCAGAGATTGGTTGAAATATTATAAGGATTTAGATGTAGCACCGTTCCTAGAAGCGGTGGAAAAAATGTGTGAATTTTATAAACACAGAGGTGTGGATATTTTCAAAGATGCGGTAACACTACCGGGTGTGGCTATACAATATTTATTGAGAGGAACCATTAAAGAACGAAAATGTGGTTATACAGGAGGATGCTCTATATGCGCCAAAAGAAGAAACATACGAAATGATGAAAGACGCTCTAGTCGGTGTTTCAAATATTAGATCTAATTCCACAGGAATTAACAAACCTTGCAAGGCTATTTTTGGGTATGATGCAAACGCGTTATATTTATCTACGTTAAATAAAGATATGCCGTGTGGGAGAGAAACTATACACCATATAGATACCCCACATAATCCTAAATTTATTAAAAAATTTCGTAAAAGAGTTTTATCTGGAGACTGGTTTAGGTTTGCGGAGGTGGATATAGAAGTTCCACACAACTTAAAAGATAAGTTTTCTGAAATGTCTCCACTTTTTATAAACAGAGAAGTAGATGTTGATGAGGTTCCAGAACACATGATAAAATATTTGGAAGATACTGGAAGAACTAGAGGAAATGGAAGAAAATTGGTGGGATCTATGTCGGCCACCAAAGTACTGCTGTACGCGCCACTATTGAAATGGTATTTAAAACACGGCCTAGAAATAACCGGAGTTTGTCGTATTATAGATTATATTAGTGGCAAACCCTTCGAATAGTTCGCAAAAGAAGTTACAGCCGCAAGACGAACAGGCGATGTAGAACCAAATAAGAAACCAGTAGCGGATATAATGAAATTATTAGGCAATTCGTGTTGTGGAAAAATGATAGAGGCAAAAGAGAGACATTTAAATACGACATATACACAAGACGAAACCTGTTAAGCGTTAAGATCTGCATTCTTTGACGATTTGGAAGAGATAGGAGATGCATACGAAATATCTTCCCGAAAACCCCGGTGTGCAGTAAAGAGCCCCTTCCACTGTGGAATAGCGGTTTATCAACTAGCTAAATTGAGAATGTTGGAATTTTACTACGAATTTCTCGACAAATACGTAAAAAGTGAAGACTTTGAATTAATACAGATGGACACGGATAGTATGTATATCGGAGTTAGTGGAAAAACGATAGAGGAATTGATTAGACCTAACTTACTAGACGAGTTTGAAAAAGAAAAAAAGAAATGGTTGGCTTGGGATAAATGGAGCGAAAGAGAGCCAGGACTTTTCCAAATGGAATTTAGCGGAGATAGGGCGATAGCGTTATCTAGTAAGTGTTATTTCGTAGAAAAATTTAATTCAATTAATAAAAACTCTGCGAAAGGAATGTCCAAGAGAACTAACAATTTAAATTGGGATAGATATAAACGAGTACTAATCGAAACTACAGAAGATGGAAAACACATTATAGATGTAGCACAAAATAGAGGATTTAAAATGAAAGACGGCGTTATGAAAACGTACTGTCAACAAAAATTAGGACTCGGCGTACTACGATAAAAGACGTGTGTTACCAGACGGAATACATACTTTTTTTTTTTTTGCTTATATTTAACGGCGGCACTGGCTCTAGGACCTTGCATGCCGTCTCCCAAGAATGGGAGAAAGAATGGAGGTAAAGATTTTTTGAGACAAGCCGGTAATTCGTATTTACAGAGCAACTACGAATTATCGGTACCCATTCACAGCTGGGTGAACTGGAGCAGTGTGGATAAAGTGTCTTGCTCAAGGACACAACGCAGCGCCTCCGGTGAGGCAAATACATACAGAACCTCTCTTGATTTAAGCAATCTAAAGATCCGGGGGTAGCTGGGTGCCAGAAGGCACCATAAGAAGTTCTTCGCGAACAAACCCGCGAGATGGACCATCAGCCAAATAGTAGAGCACGGGCTCATCGGGTTTGGTAATAGAGCGATCCAGATGATATAATTTCAGAGACCACACGGGATCAGTCGCGCGGCGGCTGCCACCTTCGAGCTCTCCCGGTTGATAGAGGTACCGGACGTCAACATCCGATGGAAGTGCAATCGGCGATTGCTGCTCCTCTAAACCAACGGGTCGTCCGCGCGAGACGGCAGAGGGCTTGCTCGTCACCTTTTTAGACTTGATGGCATCTACAGGCTTCTTACCTATCAATCTGGTCACCTCTCCGTTCAGTGCGGAGACCACGGCGGGCAGTCTGGCCACCCACTCGGTCGATCGCGAATGAGGGTCTACAAGTTCTTTGGCATATTGGTGTCCGAACAACCTCTCAGCCAGGGTTCGATTGAACCGCTCCACGATCCCCTGGTCCCGGTGGATGTTGACGCGACCGCGTCTGATAGAAACGTTGTGCTTAGACAATAGATGAGAGACCGCGCCCATGAACTCGCGGCCAGGAACGACCTGGAGAAGATTCTTATATATTCGGGAAAGAGCCTCGGCCACCTCCTTAGACTCTTTAGTGGCCAACGGCTCAGCCCCCTTATAACGACTCGCTACGTCAACAACTGTCAGTGCGTACTTGTACGTCTTGCGACCGACGCGATCGTGAGGGAGAAACAGGAGATCCGCTTGGTGAACTTGGTTCGGCACCGGCACATCGAATTTCGGGCGCGGAATATTGTGAGGCGCGGGTAAATAGATCTGCCAGATGGCCTGCTTCATGAGCCATTCCTTGACTGCGTTTTCGGAAACCTTCGTCGCCGCCGCGAGGTTCTTGATGGCCGCGAGTCTCTTCCAGTAGCCACGTGGGCTATAGTATGTATTCGCTAGCTTGAGCGTTAGTTTGGTATCAAGTTTGCGCGTGTTCATCGTATGCGAAGTATTCTAATATATCGGACAATCTCCAACATGCCCTCGTCAGCTCGTCCGGTAACTGCGTCGTTAATAATAAACCCTTGTTGGAAGTACAATCACATTTGGAGGTTAAGTTCTGAAGGAACTCGGAGGAATCTAATTCATCCCTCAACCCGATTGGGGAATCTAACATCCGCTTTGCGAAAAGGGTGGCCGCTTTTTCGTCCTCGCGCCACGTCTCGAGAGAATCTCGGGCCAGACGAATCATACTCTTTGCACCAGCTAAACGGTGTTTAAGGGTCGTGTAGCCTACATCGATCATAGCGTAATAAAGTTCGTCAACTAACATCGTTCTATATATATATATATTTAAAAAAAAAAGTTTTAAAATAATTATTGTTTATTTCAATCTCGATTGAATATATAGTAGCTGACGAGACCCACCACACCCATTCCCACGACGATGAACGCGATCTCGCGGTCTTTTTGGGACTCTGACGGTAAATAGAAATCTGAAAGTTGGGGTTCGCGATCCATCGGCGCGAGACTTTTCTGCGGATATGCCAGCGCGTACTCGCGGTTGGCTTCTTCAACGTTCTGGAAAGTTTGCGCGGCGTGATTCTCGCGGCGAAGCTCTTCGTTGACCCAGTCCAGATGTGCGGTTCGTTTTTTCGACCATGCTGCGTCTGCGCTCTTGATTTGTTCTTCAGTTAAATCGTGACGCTTGCGCTCCACGTCCGCGTCCGAGTTTTGTAGTTTAGAGAATATAAAGTTGCTATCGCTGAACGCCAATGCGCTCACGACTGCATCACCTATCATTATTCCGATCGAAGCCATTTATTTCCATATATTAACAGGTAGAATTCGAACTTTAATTAGATAATCTCGGATCCAAACTGCGGCCGATACATCTAATGTCGCGAGACCTACGTCTCTCACAGTAAAGTCCAATTTGGGAGCGGACCCTCCTAGGACCATCTTTGATAGTCGAGCATACCCGATACTGAAACCCGATATCACCACGGCGTGATAAAGCGCATTCACTATCATTTTACCATCTTGTTCTGCCATTATAATTATTGCATATAAAAAGGATCGCGATCAATGTTTAAATGTGGCGCATCCAATCGAGATTGGTGTTTCGTAACTGTTTTTGGATGAATTGATGGGGGTTGTTTTTAGATAAGGATTGGTGTAATAGGTGGTATTTCCACACGCACAGGGCACCAACAACTGCCAGACCACCACCAACAACCCAACTGCAATTCGTGAATTGGGGGTGTTGGGGTTCAATCGGATTCAACTCCAAATTCGATTGGGTTGAGTGTGCTTCCAATTCGTGAATTGGGGGTGTTGTTGCACTCAACACTGTTGAACCCAATTGCTCTGTCTTCAGATGTTTTGCTGTGTCCGTGCCCGATTGCAACGACTGTTTGGCCTCCCGAAGCTCGGCGAGTATTTTATCTTGTTTAACTTTTCGGGTGGCGGCCGCCGCCCGCCCAGCTGCCTGTCTTTTTTGTTTTTTATGTCGTGCAACCCCCAACTCCAATCGCGATTGGGTTGGAGTTGGAAGTGCTGCAATCGGGTTCGATTGGGTTGGAGCAATCCCCAACGCCTTGGAGATTGTGATTCCGTCACTCTCGCAGGTGTGTCTTGTGTCATCATTTATAATATTAATATTAGAGCTTATAGTTCGTGGGCATATATGTCCAAATTGACAGTCTTTACCCGTGGTCAACGCGGTTGTCAGCGGAGCTAAGTACATTGCAAATGTGTGATAAATTGAGCAGTAGGCTGTTCTAAGAGTGTGTCCTATAAAAGGGTCAGTCTCTAGATCGCGAATCAATCCCGCGGTGTTTGGTATAGGGAGAAGTATACTAACGGCGGTTGCGTACAAATGAATAGCCGCTGATCCGAGAGTTTTTGTCATCTCCGCACCTAACCTAGATTCGTCTCGCGCATACATTTTATAAATCTCCGCATCTGACATCTTATCCACCTGACAAACTGAGAGACACCTACCGAGATAATGCTCCGATTGTCCCCCAGCAACCAGCGCAGCTAGCCGCTCTCGTCGCGCCGCATTTTCATTCGTATCGGCCCCAATCGCGATTGGAGTTGCACTCAACCCAATCGGGATTGAAGTTGAACCCAATTGCTCCAACTCCGATTGGGTTGAGGTTTCAGCTCCTCCCAATTCGCGATTGGGCACGAGTGTTTCTTCCATTAGCTGATCGAGAAGTTCGTCGCAGTTCATTATTGCTAATTTTCTTAAAATTAATTTTACTATTCTAACAAGTCTCATCACTTTAACATATTGCCAAGCGCACCACCCGATACTTATGATCACCGTTATGCTCGCAACAAAGCTCGCAGCGGAGCACCAAATTGTTAACATTGTTAACCATTGTTGTTCAGCATTTGTTCAGATTTCAACATTTGTTAAGCATTTGTTCAGCAATTGTTCAGCATTGTTCAGCATTGTTCAGCATTGTTAAGCATTTACTCAGCAGTTACTAACGAGCGTTAAGTAATTGCTAATTAATTTTAAGAAAATTATAAAATTAATTAATTGATAACTTTATAAGCAGTTGGTTGATCAGTCTTTCGCAGAAGCTTGGCGTGCTTAGTTTCCGAAAGCATCTGTCGAACCTCCAGGCGCTCCTCGCGCGTTGGGATAACATCATTCTCTCGAAGACAGTCATCGAATGAGTCTCGGTCCTTGCAGTGAAAGAGGGCGACCCATTTCGTTTGCTCGCGCAGATCCTTGAGGACGGCGTTGTACTTTTGAGTGGAGATCCATACGCTTTGCCTCGCATGGCGGCCAGAAAATGCGAGCTCCGAGAGCATGTCCTTCCTTTTGGTCATCGCCGCCTTGGCCGAGCAATCGTCAATCACGTATAGGGTGGGCTCACCCTGGAATATTTGATATAAACCACGCAGCCAATCGTGAAGCCTGTCGCCGGGGTCAATAACGTATACCTCAGGGTCGGTCCATATCCACGGGCGCCGCTGATAAGTATCGTTGTGCCGCACAGTGGGACATATGATCACAATGTGACGAAAGGCATCGCGGCAGGACCCCTCGAGCAAGTCGAGGATGAAAACCGTTTTTCCACATCCTGTCTGCCCACATATTATGGCAGAGTGGGCATCTCCAATCGTGAATTGGTATTGATTGTTAGTAAATCGCTGATACGTATCGGCCATCTTCGATGTTCAGTTGTGCGTCTGTAATTATATATAAGTACACGTTCAATGCGCCATTTCCATCCGCCTCTTTGGTTATCTGGATCGTCACACCCTCGCTAGCGTTCTCAACTTGACGTCCGCTATCGTGCATTTGGTCGTTGTCGCAGGGAGACGGCCGATAGCTGCACGTCTTTGGCAACCGCGGCAACCTCCGGGGAGCGTTTAGAGCCGGAAGCAAACTGCTTTCCGACTTCGTCCCACTGCTGGTGCGCGCGAAGGCCCGCGCTGTAGAGTTGATTGGGGACTCCCTCGATCGTCACCTCTACCTTCGTGATTTTGGGGTTATAGAATTTGTCGGTTTTTCTAGCACCGAACGCGAACCTAGCATCCTCAAACAACATCAGTATACCTTTCATAGAGCGGGCGGGGACGTTGACATTAATATTCCACAATGTGTCGCTTTTGTCTTTCGTCATCTTGCGGTGGCGAAGAACTCGGTCGTAAAGTATGGCAACGCACCCGGCGTATTGGGTTCTGATCAATCGCGCGAGTTCGGGCATCGTGACCATGTCGTACTCCAGCGAAACATTGTCGATCGTATACGTCGATAACATGGCTATGAGAACACGGCCGTAGTCGTTGAACGTTAGTTCGTATTCGAGGCGGTCAGCCAAAGCACTCTGATAGTAGGGCATGTGACTCTCCAGCAACTCAAAGTCGAGCGGGATGTAGAAGCGGTTGCCGTAAGCGGCCACGATCGCGTTGTCGCTCGCGTTGTTATATGCCTTGTTACCAGCCCAGATTCTAAGTTTGGTTACGTTCTTATTTTTACTGGTGTCAATACCCTGATAGACCGCATTTTCGCGCTCTTGCGCCGTCTTCCACAGGTCCTGATAGCAATGGTAGACGTCGCTGTCATCGATCGACATCACCTCATTACCAGAAATCTTTATCATGGTCTTCTTGACTATGGCGCGACCAGGTTCTGAACGACGGTTCGGTCCGCGTCCGTCGACGTTAGCGAAATAGTGAAAGCGAGGCGAACAGTACCCGGCACAATGACGTCGTGAGTTCCGAGGTTAGGGAAGCGGACTAAGAGCTGCTGGTTCTGGTCGATCGTCGATGGGTTGTTCGTAATAACGACACTCTGTCTCACGCCTTTTGCCCCGAGGGCTCACGCAGTCTGCGGTATGGATTGAGTTTGCGACCGTATTGACTCGAAGACATAATTTAGTGAAACTAAGTTACTCTATTAAACTCGTATGACTTTGTCTTTAATACTTAATTATAAAGATGGTTGATTACGATGTTAACATGGATGAAATCGACAGAGACGATTACGTCGATGAGGATGATGATGATGATAACTTTGAGGATTCCATCACAACCTTCGACAAAACACCCGGCGAGGAAATAGGTGGCGCTACCAGCAGCGTTGGTCAAAGTCGGGAATTGCTCGAGGGAGCTGTAAACGACTACTACAACAATTTGGCAGAAATCGGTCTGGTCCCGTCTGTCGGTCGCGACTACTCCAAGTTCGAATTGGATATGCGTGGTAGGTTGCGACTAAAATCATCAAATATCCCGATCATCAACATGAATACCGGTGAACCCCTATCGCTAAACACCATTGCCGGAAACCGGGGCGGTGACGAAATCATAAAGAACGAACTAGGATTTCCAGATTGGGCGCGTGGTAAAACAATTATGCCGGCCCGCGCTGTAGAGGCCCTACAGTCTACCGACGAAACGATGGCGAAGACGGTCACCGCGATAGAAACGGTAGAGCTCAGCGAGGTCCCTCAAATAGCCACCGTCGCTATTAACATGATGGAGACCACGTTCAGCGAAAACGAAATACTCAACGATAACCCACCGTTACCTCTTCGAGAACTCCGTGGACTCGATAAGGCTCTACAAACGGTCCGGGGCGAACTGGTCCTTAACCTCTCCAAACTCACGGTGCTGGATGAACATATCGCGCTAGAAGAAAGAAAACTGGAGGAAGCCGGTGACGATAGAGAATCTACCGAGCGAATCACCGAACGCCTGCGGTTGTTGCGGGACGAAAGAGTAGCTCGATTGGAGGCTGCCTCGACTAACTGTGAGGCTCTCCACACCCAAATAAGTCGGATCCACGAAACCATCTCGAGGGTTCTGCACGAGGACACGACACTCGGTGAGCGTCTTCGCACTCTGTTCAGAGAGCAGGGCGTCACGATAGCAAGCATCCTCGCAGCTGTCGGCATGACTATATCAACCATAGTTCTAGCTTTCACTGGTGGTGCGGCGCCACCACCCGCGCCACCACCAGCACCCGCGCCATCCGGTGGAGCTAAGGAGTGGGTAAAAAAACAACTGAAAGCCCTCGCCAGTCTCCTGGCTAAATTAGCCGCAAATGGCGGCTGCCGCACTACCTGGACTGATCGGAAGTATCGTTTCTTACTTGTTATTTATATTAGCAAAAACGGCCGGATGGCTCGCCAAAAATACTTGGGCTTTAATCGTGGCAATCGCCGGTCTCCTACTTTTAGCCTCCCGAGAGTTCCTAAAACCAAAGCGCGAGTAGTCCTATCGCCATGAAGGCGACGACTAGCCCTAATTTCTCCTCCTCGTGGGTTGTGCTTTCAATCTCGATTGGTGTTTCCGCTCCTGTTCCAATTCGTGAATTGGGGGAACTTGCTGTGGGTGAAACAACGGGTTCAAATGAACTTGATGGGGTGGCCAATTCGTGAATTGGGGGTTTTATGCAATCGGTTCCACTTACAACTCCGCGCCCGGGCATCTTGGGTGGGAGCTTGATGATACCCGTGTTCACGTTCCCGTTGCGGCCGATTTTTTGATTGGCGGTGGCGACAACCGGGTCGTCTCGTAGTATCATATTACTCGGCGCCATATAAAGACCTATTCCAAATGCGTAGTCTACCGGGGTGCGGGCAGTCTGTAAAACGTCTTGATAATTCTGGATCGCCTTCTGGAGGTCCACCTTAGCTGAGATGGCGTCCTCGACAAGTGCCAAGAACTGTTTTTGTGCGTCAAAGGCAGTTCCCATGCCCAGTATAGCGCTGCGCGTTGATTCTGTGAGGCGAGGATTGCCCATACGTATACGCGAATGGATTCGTTGAGGCGAATAACCCCACCCTGTGTAAATCCAGTGCTTTCATCTAACATAAAGGTGGTCCACGCATTTCGCATCTGTGGAGTATCACCCAGGTCTAGGTATTCCACGTGGGCTACTTTAGTAGGTAGCCAATGACAATAACCGTCTTTACACGCAAGCCCACCAAGCACTTCATCACCGAACGTCATCTTATTCAACTTATAATTATATTTAGTCCATGTTGCCATTTTTCTAACTGGTGGTGGGGTAGCTCCGCGAGCACTCCACAACCCTGAGAAATATGCAGGGACTTTATCCAGATGCTCACCACTAACTAAGCCTTTAAGGTGAACTAACCCTAAACTGTTGGAAGGGGTGTATACTTTCTGTCTCCAGTCCGCGTCTTTTGGTACCCCAAATTCGTTACACAATCTTTCGAACGCCTTACGGTCGTATGTGCTGGAAATGGGATCCCAGCCGTCGTCTTGAGGTAGTGGAATACCTAGTTCTTTGAGAATCCTCCTAATTGTGTAATACACGTGAAAGTTGTAGACACTTCGGAGCATGACATTCTTGGATGTCAGATGGTCTTGATGCGAAACTCCGCATCCGGCCGTTGCGCACCATACAGCGAAATTTAGCTGGTTCTGCCAGAAGTTCATATGGGAAAAATCCCATCTTAGTATTACATCTTGACTAGTAGTCTTTGGAACTACATATTTCTCAAACGTGTTAGGGAAATTGGTGGTAAAGCTACTTTTCGGTCTAACTGTTACAGTTGGGTGTACAAGGTGGTTAACAACGTCTGTTTGCTTGTGTTTACCTCCGACCGCGTACTTTGCATTAGAGTTAAAGCTAAATGCTTTGGTATCCATTGAAATATATTATTATGTTTGCTACTATCACTAATGTTCAAAAAGAGAGTTGTGAACTTCAAAAATCAATCGACAACTGCTGCGGAAAACGCCAGGTGGGCCTCAGATCAATCACCTTCACGGTCGGGTGGCAGAATGTGGGAAAGAGTGAAGGGTTTTACTATGTGAAGGATGAACAACAATTAGGTGTAAAGCTGCCTCACGGAATGTGGGGAATAAGACAGCTCAAAGATTGTGTCAACTCAGAGCTTGACGGTATAATCTACCTCACAGTATCGAAGGCTACCGGGCTCGCAACAATGACCATCTGCCCTGATAATAAGGTAGTGGTCTACCCGGGGTTGGGTATTCAACTCGGTTTTAAAGAGACATACTCCGCAAATAAAGGAGTGTTTACCTCGGGTGAGTACGTCGGTGATAACCCGGTGGACTTCGCCTTCACGAAAACTCTCAGGGTGCACCTGGATCGGGTGAACACATCATACAGCACGGTAGACGGATCTCCCATCACATTACTGAAAACCGTGCAAGCCAGCGACTGTTTCTTTGGGGAGACGGTGACCTTAGACTTCCCACACCCCGAGATGAAAGTTTTGGAAACGGGACACATCCACGAATTTACGGTCTCTATTCTCGATGATCAAGCGAGAAAGTTGAATAACTATTACCCGATTTCGGTCGTTCTCGAAATTTCCAATTGAGTATAGGTGCCCCAATATTATAATTTAATTTAAAAAAAATTAATTATGAGTATATACGGACCAGGTAGTTCTTTCGATTGGGTGACAAATTCAAAGAATTTGGAACCGGCAGAAGGGGGATTCATCCCGACAGAGAGCGACTGTTTAGCTACCGGAAAAACCAAGGCCCTGATCAATAAAACTATATCGAAGGCCACACACGGGATTCACAGGAGTATATCAGATGTTAGAGTAGAAGTGCTGACGGCGACTGCACGAGTTGGGGAAGAGGCCCGGGAAAAAATTGAGGGAGTCCGAACGGCTATTGCGATAGACCAGGAGGCTTATACTGTTTTGCGCTCAGAGGACTCTATCATCAGAGAAGCAGCACTTACTGAACTAGGAGGAAAAATAACCGAATTTCAAAAAGAGGCCCGAACGGGTATTGAGAACACCCGAGAAGACCACCAGGCGTCCCTTACGGATGCTTATAGGGTGTTGCGCTCAGAGGACTCTATCATCAGAGAAGCAGCACTTACTGAACTAGGAGGAAAAATAACCGAATTTCGAAAAGAGGCCCGAACGGGTATTGAGAAAGCACAGGCGGCACTTACGGAGGCTTATAAGGTGTTGCGCTCAGAGGACTCTCTCAACGGAGAAGCAGCACTTACTAAACTAGACGAAAAAATAACAGAATTTCCCGGTTGGGGGTTGAGAAAGCCCGAGAAGACCACCAGTCTGCCCTTGTGGAGGCTTATAGGGTGTTGCGCTCAGAGGACTCTGCATCACTTATTGAACTAGGTGAACAAATAACAGAATTCCGAAAAGAGGCCCGGTTGGGTATTGAGGGAGTCCGAGAAGACCACCAGGCGGCCCTTACAGAGGCGTATGGGGTGTTGCGCTCAGAAGACTCTGTAGCACTTACTGAACTAGATGGAAAATAACCGAAGTTTCCGAAAAACTGAAACGTGTTCGTAGAGCCACGAACAAAGCGCTTGAGGAGACCTCTGAAAATATTCGTGCTGAGGCCCATACCTCTATCGGGGGGCTTGCCGGATTGGTGAAAACATTGAAAACGCAAAAACGTGTCATCACAGTTTGGGCTGAGAAGCGGGGCCCATTGACTGAGGGGCTCTATGAATATTCGTTCGGTTCCAAAGCGATCAATAAATATGGGGGATACGCCATAACATCTCCAGGTACGCTTCTCCGAATGGCTGTCTGCTCGGTTAATGCTAATGGTAAACCTGTGGGCGCGGTCGTGATAAATCTTGTAGTGGATGGGGAAGAATGGGGGTTTTGAGTCAATAAACTCGCTGGAGATATTTCATCGGTGGTTTTGTTCGCCGGTAACGATACAATTAGACTTTCCGAAGGTAGTGTTATTAACTTTGTTACGAAAATCGCTGACCCAGCGAGTTCTTCCACTATTGTCTCATTGTTAATTGAACTTAATTTGTAAAATACTAATATATTGAAAATCATGAACGAATCACCACTTCCAATTGTCAATAACAATCCACCAACACTGTATCCAATTGTCAATACCACTCCATCAACACTGTATTCAATTAACGAAAGAAGTTCCGATTTTAGGTTGAATAATATCGTCGCTATGCAAGATATTTTAGTTAGAGAATGGGCAAATAGAAAAAGACGCGCTAACAAATATAAGCACGCGGCGAACATAGCTGAAGCATCTAGTACGGTTCTGGCAAATGTATCTGTAATGAGTGGTGCGGGGACTGCTGCAACGCTATCTACAATTGTAACGGTTCCACTTGCAGGGGTGAGTGGAATTACCGTTTTATCTGGAATACTTTGTATGGTAATTAGGGCGGCGGGTGGAAAACTCGAGAAAAAAAGTAGAAAACATGATAGAATATCCGTTCTCGCTAGGTCTAAGAAAAATAGCATCGACGTTATAGTGTCCAAAGCGTTGGCCGATAAGAAAATATCAAACTTAGAGTTTGAATCCGTGGTGGAAGAAATGGGGAGATATGAAGAATTAAAAAATGATATTAGAATCAAAGCGCGTGCCACCATGCCCAAAATTGAGTGTACTGATTGGGATACATTTAGGGTAAAACTTGGAAATAAAGTCGGAGGAAATGTTACAGCACCACCATCCCGAAATTTGTGATATTTTATAAAATAATTTTTAAAAAAATAATTAATTTTCTTATAATTAATTATATTGGTGCAGTAATTAATTAATAAATATAATAACTAAAAAAATAAAAAATAAGAAAATAAACTTTATGTCCCATCGAGCCTCGAACACGCGCCGGAAAAACCTTATTTTTTTTTCTTATATTAATTATTATGTAATAATAGGGGGTGTTCAGCTTTAAATTATTAAAAAAAATTACAAAATTAATTATAAAATTATAATTATAAAATTAACAAAATAACGAACCATCCCATGTTTTCTTTCGCCAATAGGTATTAATAAATAATTATAATTTGCACACCATTTGTATGTTGTATAGGAAACTGATGAGTATATATACGTTTGTTGACCTTACAACAATTGGTCTCATCCGGTATGACGTCCGTCTCGTCTGTTTAATGGTAGCAGTCTATAAATATGTGTGAATTTGGCGATGTAATTGTATAGCTCAAAGGTGCCGGCCTAAAAGATTTCTGCCTAAGAGCTTGCAATTTCGGAAACCAAATTCACACATAGGCTCGCCTTACTTCGCTGGTTTCGCTTAATTCGTTTCGGAGAGGAATTGGCAATGGAGTTAAAGGCGACCCGTAAAACTAGACTGTGAGCCAACAGATGCGTGGGCTTAAGAAAGGTCCCAACACCCCAGTGGCTGGGTGCCGGCTAAGAAATCTGCCCAGTCGCTGGGGGTGTTGTGCACGAGTGGAGGCTTTTGCTATTTTTCGTTGTGCTTGTTCAATATATCTTTATAAGCGATATCGTAGAAATGTATATTCGTAAATGAATCGTTGGGTTTTAACAATTGTATATAATACACCCTAGTTTTATATTCGATAGGGTTATTATCCGTCCTAATGTTTATATTTGCCTCTTGCATAGTTCACATAATTGCCGGTATAATATTGTAAATGCAACGTTTTTATCGTAGCGTAATAAATTACGCTGATATTTCATGTATTCGATATCGCTTAGTGTTTTCATTTTATAGAATTTATATATAGGACTATAATCCCCGTATTCTTCGTAAACTTCTTCAACACAACCATTAAAAAACTTTCAATTCCCATTGTATTTTATTATCCATTTTCTCTAATAATAATAGTGTGTTTCTGTTTAATTTACAATATAATTGGGACTCCCTCTTTTCAAAATTATTTTCTCCAAAATTCATAAATTTGCTGTCGGGAGACAATTTCCTCGTTAACCAATTTTTGATTTTTCGGGGGTGGTGGGGGTAGTATATGGGGTTGGAAATGATACCAACGTGGGTGGTATCATTTTGACTCCCTATATACTACTAACGCTGATATTGGTATCAGGGCAATGTCTGATACATGTACAGCAATATGTTACTATAGGAATGAATGGCCTTTTTGTGGAATTTATCGGGGTATAAACTTGGAAAAGTCGCGGGAATACTGGACGAAGGCCAGAAGGCCTCGTCCAGTATTCCCGAGACTTTTCCAAATTTATACCGATAAATTCCACAAAAAGGCCATTCATTCCTTATAATTCCAGCATTTGAAATAAATTCATCAAGAAAATGTGTTTATTTTCCGTTTTCTTAATAATTATTTTACTGCGCCTCACGGTTACGGAAAGTAGTTCGGCGTAGGAGTTTACTGGGATATAAATTTTGGACAGAGACTTGCTACGGGCCAATCAAATATTAGGGAATTGTGTAAATATTTTTGTGCTGGAATTATAGCAATATGTTACCATTCAGTACGTATTCGGTCAATACAAAGGCCGATACCTGATAAACTTTAAACAAAGTCAGCAATACTGGTTGGACATCACAACGACATTTTTGGTGAATTTATCTGGGTATACACTTTAAAAGTTTACAGTACTGGCTTATGGCGACATTTTTAAACCTTACTGGTTGAACGTGACAACGACATTTTATTGAGAATTTATCGGGATGTAAGCTATTAAAAAGTCCGACAAAACTGGCTGGCGGCCAAAAACACATATTTAAACGTTTGAAAGTGCAACAATACTGACTTAAATGTCAAAATGACATTTTGTGAACAATTTATCAGAGTATAAACTATACTATACACAGTCCAACTCAACTGGTTGAAGGCCAGCATTCGGCCAGTATTTTTGGACTTAAAAGTTTATATTGCGAATTTGCGATTGCTGTATCCGCAGATTCTGATCAATCAAGTATGCAGACTAATATGCATATTGCACTTATTCAAATGTGATGTGACATTTCTCCAGTCACAGCCACCTATTTATTTTCTCCCATAACGTGGGCTTTTGCAGTTTATTAACACATTGAATTAAAATAGTTTACATAACGCACTGGTGTACTGAATATGCAACATATTCAATGTGCGAGTCCTTGCCTGTGAAACAAATAAAACTAAACATGTTCGTGATTTAATATCGTATTTATTGAATTAGATTACTGAGTTCGTAAGAAACGCTTTTAAAGGTATGTATTATCTCGTTGACTGATTTCTTAAGAAATTCGGTAAAGAAATTCGGCAAAGCCTCTTTTCTTACGAAATTAGTTAATTAATTTATTTAATAAATAAGATATTAAATAAACACTCATGAAATATCCTCTCTTATCACATCTTTGACACATATCCGTGTGCTGTGTCTGTGTTAACACAGCTCGTGTACAAGGTATGTACATGAGGATGTGATAAATAAGCTAAAGCTCGAGGATTATCTCCTCGTACATGCGGACGAACCGTGATCACACTTATACTTACTGTTAAATTGTTTCGAATACCAATGTCGTTATTCCATGGCGGTTCCGCGGTTTTCTGCATAACCTCTTCAAAAAACTGCGTCAGATCGTGTATACCGTCTTCATAGTAGTATTGCGCAATTGTAACCTACAACAGAGTAAGTGTCCGTATTGTGATACGGTGTATGATTTATTTGATACGGTGTAGCCACGGCATGTACATAGTGCGAACATTTGTTAAAGATTTTCAAACGTTTAAACTGCGTCAGATAGTGTATACCGTCTTCATATTAGTATTGCGCTATTGTAACCTACAACAGAGTCAGTGTCCGTACTGTGATACGGTGTATGATTTACCCTGATACAGTGCAGCCACGGTATGTTTCAACCATCGTTGATTTGTTGAAATTTCCCAAAACGAAACAAACGAAAACCAATGGAAAACGCATAGTTTTGACGTCGCATTCTTTGTTTTAATTAGAAAATGATGTATCGTTGTTGTAAACCAACGAAAATATCGTTTTCTAATTATAAAAAAACGTTGAGAAAACGATGTGCAAACGATTTACAATCGTTCGTTGGTGGAAAAAGAAACAACTCCGGTCTTTAAGGAGTGTTGTTATTCTAGTGTATTTTGATACCAGATGTGGTAGGGAAACGCCGTGGAATTCCTACCTATTCCGAACCGAGTCTTACCAAACGACACAAACATGGTATTATATTTATTAGTTAATTGTGTATGATAGATGACGGGCTAACGGGATATGGTGTTAGTTGAATAATGTCATCACCGTGCAGTGTACACCGTTTCAAATATTAACAGCGAGACTGAGTTCCAGTATTCCTATTTCAGACGTTTTGTCCAATACATAAATGAAAAATTCCAAAATGTAAAATAATACTGGTTGAAAATGTTAAATTTCATTTATATCTACTCATACCTTGAATTCAATGTCCGTGTCAAACTGTTTCCAATTGATCATGCTATGCCATACAGAGCTCCAGGGGGGCGTTTCACTAAACTTCGCACGACTAAAATGTTCGTAAGTGCAAAATTAGGATCGTCTGAAAAGTTCAATTGATGGATTTACGTTGACAATAATTGTTTACAATAAAACGTTGTTAATGTGAAATTTAAATAAAATGATTGCATGCTGTTCACCAGGGGGCCGTTTCACTAAACTTCGTATGACTAAAATGGTCGTAAGTGCAAAATGTGATAGTCTGTAAATATCACATTAGCAATGTGTTCTTGTTAACAATTATTGGATTTACATTTATTGAGCATAGGCTGCATGCAGCCTATGCTCAATAAATGTAAATCCATCAATTGAAATTTCCAAACGATTCTAGATTAGCACTTACGAACATTGTAGACGTACGAAGTTTAGTGAAACGGGCCCCAGATAAGGCGCATTTATTGTAGCTGAATACGCAATAATTTTCAAAAGTTGGAGGATCGAGTGTATGGAAGGTAATATCCGCCATAATTCTATGTGACTTGATGCTTGCGTGCTGATGACATTACAACATATATTCATGTTATTTCATTCGTCATTTGTATTTATTACATTTGAAATCTGCTTGTTGTAATTGTATTTGTCTTTCTTACATGTCCTATTCTGCTGATTGCTTTGTTCATTCGTCTTATTTACATTAAAATTTTTGATACGTCCTTATTCGTGTCCCTGTTTTATTGCACTAAGCATTTGCAATAGAAAGTAAGAACAAAGCACTTAGCACTTTGAATAAGACCGAAAGCAGTAAGGACAAAGCCGCAGGAAGTAAGCATGAAGCCACAGTCAGAAAGCGGAAGCCGCAAGCAGAAAGCATCAAGCTACAAACAGAATGATGCAGGCAATATATGGGTTAGTAGTGCGTCATTATGACGTCAGATGGCATTGCTGTCTGCTCAAGTGATTCTCCCTTTAATAAATTATAGTCCGACATCTGATTGGCTGTTCAACTCATAATTAAATTACATATGTACGTAATTGAAAACAATCACACATGGTAACTTACACTGGTTGACTGTCAAACTGGCCCGTTACCGATGCAAACCAATAACCGTCAGGGATCAGACTAAGGTGACCCACCACCATTGATTTTCCTAAAACACTAACCCGTTACCACAGATTTTACTATCCTCTGCTACTTTCATTTTTCTAATGGATGTTGTGGGACCTATTTTCCAATAACCTGCACTTATTCTGACTCGCTAGAGACTCGCGGTGGTATCAAGCTAGTTCCATATGCAAATTATGCAGTATTTTTAATAATGTCAGATTGAAAGAATAAAGAACAACATGTCTCCCTATATTATAACCTGGCATGTAGCTCTCTAGGTTTAAGGTTAGAGAAATTGACACCAGTTTCAGCATATTTGAAGCATTTAAAAGAAAACACTGAGCCTGTTGGTCACGAGATGTAAACAGAGTTTCCGTGGCCAAATAATGTAATATTGGGGGACATGACGAGGTTGGTCCCACAACATCCATACGAATAGTGAAAGTAGGAAAAACTGGCTGGGATTTGGTTAAATTATACAGTAAAACTATTTGGTGTCTTTTAGCCTAAACATGGCGCAACAGAAAAGGCGGAATCAATCTACATCAACACCGTTAGGGACATGGAACCAATTTAGAGAGCACCGCATTTTAGGACAGGTACCAGCATATTAAATCATTTTAGGGAGAACTATTTTAAGTTTTAGCAGCGCACCTGGCGTCATAATGGTTGTTCCCAAATTACTGTTGCAATTATTGTTGTCAAGGGGCGTGGATTAGCGAGCTAACAAAGCGCAATAGCAAGACAGCGATGCAACAATCAATAATGGAACTCCGGATGTCACTACCAATGAAGCATCCAGCTACTTAGAATGTAATCAACACAAACGCATTGAAACAGTACGAATGAATAAAGCATCAATCCACATACATAGAACTGTAATAAGACAGATATAACTTAGAATGTCATCAGCCAGCAAGCATCAAGCCACATATAATTGTAATAAGACGGATAGAACTTAAAATGTCATCAGCCAGCAAGCATCAAGCCACATATAATTGTAATAAGACGGATAGAACTTAAAATGTCATCAGCCAACAAGCATCAAGCCAAATATAATTATGGCGGATATGACCTTCCATAAGAGTGCGCGCAACAATTTGAAAATATTCATATATGGCTGTGACTGCAGAAATGGGGCTATGCCATTTATGACGTCTGTAGCTCCTTGGAAATCAGTAGCCTATTTCACCAACATTGTAAAGTATACTTATCTAGCAAAGTATAGTTTGAGGGAGAAATTTTCAATTTAAGGATTAATTTATTAATTGTTATTATACTGAATTTATTACATTATCACAGCCAAAATGTCTGTGATAATCATTAATAATAATGCTGCATACTTTTAATCATCAAATATATGCAACGGTTAGTTCTATATGAAATAATGCATTTCGTGAAAAATAAATGATTACTCCCTCAAATTATACTTTGCTAGATAAGAATACTTTGCAATTTTGATTAAATCGGCTACAGATCAAATAAAACACTCATGTAGCCTGGTAATGACATGCGTTGTTTGTTAGAAGCATGATGAGTGTTTCATTGATCGAATGGCGAACAGTGCAGATTCTGATCAGACTGTGCGGATGCACAGGCTGATATGGAACTACGCTGGTCGCAAAAAGCATAACACCATTAATTTTTCTCCAGTCACTGGGGAGGAAAAGTCACTAATAAAGTTAACAAGTCACTTAACACGCAGCTCAAATAAGTGACTTTTTCAACGTGCTTGCTTTGTATCCTAAGTTATAATTATGATATGATATATCGGCCAAAGCACGTGATCAATTCACTTGAAACAATAAATTATGAAGTGAATCTGAACTCAGTGGGTAAAATAATCTTTAAACACATAGCTTATTTAGACCTCTGACCATAGAGACATATAGTGGAGACACGCCATGTGAATTCGTACCTTCGGACATCTGCGTAATTTCAATAAATACGTTTACAAAATTTACAATATATTTCATAAATAAAGTCAACATTATATAATTCCGCATGCACTCTGAACATTTGACGCCATTTACGGAAACTATTGTAAATGTTGTAAACGTATTTCATGAAATTACGCAGATGTCCGAAGGTACAAAATCACATGGCGTGTCCCATACGTCGTCTGTCGATGTGTCCGTCTGTACATATGTCCAATACTGGGCTAACAGTGAACAGCCGCCATGGCTATTTTCAAAGAGTAATTAATAACTTGAATATTCATCAGACAAAAACGGAAAGAACGACGTTTAACCGGAATTTGACGATGTTTCACGAGGATATTGCGAAGCCTTATTTCAATTCTATTTGTCTTATAATTACATTGTAAACTTTAACTTCTTTGCACAATCTATATATGTGTGTGTGCCTGGAGAAATGCATCCGCACAGTCTGATCAGGATCTGCACTGTTCGCCATTTCGTCAATGAAACACTCACCGTACTTCTAACGAGCAATATAGATCGCTATCAGCCTACAAGAGTGTGCTATTTCATCAGGAGTTACACTGGTCACAAATCCCATAAGTCCCACTTCCACATATATGAAATCACGGTTTTCGCACATAGCATGAGCTAAACCTGCGACCATGAACGATCCATCTTTCCATTGGTGGTTTATGACCTATGACCTACAGGTCAAGGATATAACCTGAACAGTAGCCGATTTCATCAAAACTGCAAAGTATACTTATCTAGCAAAGAATACTTTGAGGGAGTAATCATTTATTTTTCCCGAAATGTATTATTTCATATAGAACTAACTACTGCATATATTTGCTGATTAAAAGTATGCAGAATTATTATACTGAATTTATTTAATTATATTAAATTGAAAATTTCTCCCTCAAAGTATACGTTGCTAGACAAGTATACTTTGCAATGTTGGTGAAATAGGCTACTGAATTCCAAGAGTAGTTTCATTCCCCAGAAGTGTAAGTTCTCTTTATTCAGTCTGTATATGTTGGTCTGATACACGTAGAACAGGCGTGAAAATCTTATTGAATATATATGTGTACTTTTTCTATATAAGTCTATTTAAAGTCAATTTGTAAAACATGTGGATAAAGAGGACAGGCTCAATGTGGTATCGAGAGTAGACGACAAAACACATGACAATTTAAAAAGTATTTAGAAACTAAATAAGGAACACCACTTTGTGGATGCTTTATGTATCTGAACATACTCTTTATTTCGCAAAATCTCAGACCACGCAGTGGTACATGAGTGCATACAGGTACATGTACAAGCATATCTTGTATTGTCAACAACAACATGACGGACGGCATGAATACATATAAATATGGTGAACAACCGATTTGATAAGAATATGTATGTATGATAGTGGTTGACAAAGCTGGTATATACTCAATACTGGTCGATAAGCATGCAATTAAATACAACTATCTGAGCACGTACCAAGTTCTCATAGACGTCTCTCGCAAGTAATGGATTATGGGTGAGGGTGAGATTGTGTGTTTGAGCGAGTTTGTTGGGAGAAATGTATTACACCTTTGTGGCATGGTACGGGAAACATGAATTAAACGGCAGATCAGTGTAGATACACAAGACAGTTTACTGGCTTACGTTTCTCAAGATCAAGCTAACCCAAATTTTGTACTGATTCTTTATGTTAATGGTAGGAGACATGGGGCACACCCTGACATGCGGTCGAAACGCGAAAGTGTGTGAGGGCATGGTAGGTCACCTGTACTTGGGGAGTGTACATGATAGTGTTACAAGTGAACAAGCAAGTGATATGAATTTGATACCGGCATACAGACACAACATAATTCCTACATATACTAATGACTAACAGGCTATAAAATATCATTTGTTTCAATTTTGGAATACTGTTTAAAGGTAAGTAATAAATGATACATTGCATGTACATGTATATACAATTTATAATGCTACTTGACATTACTCAGTATTGAAAAACAGCATAATTTCAGCAATAAAATTAATAGGCTTAGCCGTTTTAAACTTAGTTCTGACTTGCTGGTAAAGAGTTCTTTATATTTGATCACATTTGGACGTATATAATAATATTTCTTTAGAAATTTCTTACGTGATTCTACAAAAGACGGACAGATTAAAATATAGTGAAATTCATCTCCCAGGTCATTAGTATTACATAAATTACATTTACGATCTGAGTGGTTTATACCTGACCATCTCCCTGTTTCTATTGGTAATTTATGGTTAGCTGTTCTATAACGAACCATGTTTAAACACATCGATGTCGGTAAGATACTAAAATATGGCTCTATGTTTGTGTTATCCTTGAACAAAGTGTATAGTTTTCCCTTGTTAGACTCCGATGTTTGGGAATGCCATCCTTGTATAAACTGGTCGATTAACTTGTTTTTAACTGCACATGTATTTGTTGACTGCATTTCGTAGTGGTTGGAAAATCCTGTGTCATTTAATATTTGCTTGATACATGTTAGCCACTTGAAATTACTGTTATTTAAATGGGACATGTACTCCAGTATTATGTATGATAGTTTATTCTGGTTACCATTAAAGATTTTATTCCAAAATCCTATCAATTGTGTTTTTATTATAATGGATATTGGATATCGGCCTAGCTCCGCATACAACATATATAAAGGTGTAGATTTGCGACTTTTGGTTATTCTTCGAAGGAACTCAGTATGTATGCGTTCTAAAGTTGTTAAATTTTCGAAGCCCCAAACTTCACACACTGGATACGTACGTATACGAGGTATCTGAAGGCGTGTGTGGCCGTTATATTGTGCTTGAAGGCTTATTTAGCCATTTTATTATACAGTGGAACATCTTTAAAGTGTGAATCTTATTAATGTCTGTTCGTGATCGTATAGCACACAAGTATGGCTCAATATGAACACGGGCATGATTTACAGTGAAATCACTCTAAGCCGGACACATTGGGGACCTCCCAGGGTGTCCGGTTGAGAGAGGTTTCACTGTACCTGGGAACTTACGTATATGAGGTAGCTGCAGACGTGCTTTTGTCGTTTTATTGCGTCTGTGTTCTTACGTATATATGAGGTATCTGAAGGCGTGTTTTGCAGTTATATTGTGTCTGTGTTCTTACGGATATGAGGTATCTGAAGGCGTGTTTTACCGTTATATGGTACACGTGTTCTTACGTATATGAGGTATCTGAAGGCGTGTTTTACCGTTATATGGTGCATATTGTGTCTGGATATGTTTGCTTCTCTGTTCTTACGTATATGAGGTATCTGAAGTCGTGTTTTGCCGTTATATTGTGCATGTGTTCTTACGTATATCAGGTATCTGAAGGCGTGTTTTGCAGTTATATTGTGTCTGTGTTCTTACGGATATGAGGTATCTGAAGGCGTGTTTTACCGTTATATGGTGCATGTGTTCTTACGTATATGCGGTATCTGAAGGCGTGTTTTGCCGTTATATTGTGTCTGTGTTCTTTCGGATATGAGGTATCTGAAGGCGTGTTTTGCCGTTATATTGTGCCTTTTTTGTTTAGGTATATGAGGTATCTGGAGGCGTATTTTGCCGTTATATGTTTTTGACTGTGTTCTTACGTATATGAGGTATCTGAAGGTGTGTTTTGCCGTTATACTGTGCCTGTGTTCTTACGTATATGAGGTATCTGAAGGCGTATTTTGCCGTTATATTGTGCTTGTGTTCTTACGTATATGAGGTATCTGATGGCATGCTTTGCCGTTATATTGTGTCTGGATATGTTTGCTTCTCTGTTCTTACGTATATGAGGTATCTGAAGTCGTGTTTTGCCGTTATATTGTGTCTGTGTTCTTACGTACATGAGGTATCTGAAGGCGTGTTTTGTCGTTATCATTGTGGCTGTGTTTTTGTACGTTTATGGTTAGGTGATTCTGAAGGTGTGTTTTGCTTACGTATGTGTCCTTGTGTTCTTTGTTTATGATTGGTATCTGAAGGCGTGTTATTGTCGTTTATCTGTGTCTGTGTTCTTACGTATATGAGGTATCTGAAGGCGTGTTTTGTCGTGATAATTTTGTGCCTGTGTTCCCTTACGTATGAGGTAATCGAAGGTGTTTTTGGCCGTTATAATTGTTGTGTGTTCTACGTACATGAGGTATCTGAAGGCGTGTTTTGTCGTTATCTTGTGTCTGTGTTCTTACGTATATGAGGTATCTGAAGGCGTGTTTTGTCGTTATCTTGTGTCTGTGTTCTTACGTATATGAGGTATCTGATGGCGTGTTTTGTCGCTATCTTCTGTCTGTGTTCTTACGTATATGAGGTATCTGAAGGCGTGTTTTGTCGTTATCTTGTGTCTGTGTTCTTACGTATATGAGGTATCTGAAGGCGTGTTTTGTCGTGATATTGTGCCTGTGTTCTTACGTATATGAGGTATCTGAAGGCGTGTCTTGCAGTTATATTGTGTCTGTGTTCTTACGGATATGAGGTATCTGAAGGCGTGCTTTGCAGTTATATTGTGTCTGTGTTCTTACGGATATGAGGTATCTGAAGGCGTGTTTTACCGTTATATGGTGCATATTGTGTCTGGATATGTTTGCTTCTCTGTTCTTACGTATATGAGGTATCTGAAGTCGTGTTTTGCCGTTATATTGTGCCTGTGTTCTTACGTATATCAGGTATCTGAAGGCGTGTTTTGCAGTTATATTGTGTCTGTGTTCTTACGGATATGAGGTATCTGAAGGCGTGTTTTACCGTTATATGGTGCATGTGTTCTTACGTATATGAGGTATCTGAAGGCGTGTTTTGCCGTTATATTGTGTCTGTGTTCTTTCGGATATGAGGTATCTGAAGGCATGTTTTGCCGTTATATTGTGCCTTTTTTGTTTAGGTATATGAGGTATCTGGAGGCGTATTTTGCCGTTATATGTTTTTGACTGTGTTCTTACGTATATGAGGTATCTGAAGGTGTGTTTTGCCGTTATACTGTGCCTGTGTTCTTACGTATATGAGGTATCTGAAGGCGTATTTTGCCGTTATATTGTGCTTGTGTTCTTACGTATATGAAGTATCTGATGGCATGCTTTGCCGTTATATGATGTCTCTGGATATGTTTGCTTCTCTGTCTTACGTATATAGAGGTATCTGAAGTCTGTTTTGTTTTCGTTATATTGTGTCTGTGTTCTTACGTATATGAGTATCTGAAGGCGTGTTTTGTCGTTATCTGTCTTGTCTGTGTTCTTTCGTATGTATCTGAAGGGTGTTTTGTGTTATCTGTGTGTCTGTGTTCTTACGTATATGAGGTATCTGATGGCGTGTTTTGTCGCTATCTTCTGTCTGTGTTCTTACGTATATGAGGTATCTGAAGGCGTGTTTTGCCGTTATCTTGTGTGAGTGTTCTTACGTATATGAGGTATCTGAAGGCGTGTTTTGCCGCGTCATCGTCTTCGTCGCCAGACTCCCACATCTTCGTACGTTCCAGCTCCTCTCGTGATTCAACAGTCCACGCACTCATGAACAGATATTCGCCGTTACACATGCCCAATGCGCATGCGCGAATCATGTACCTGCGCAGATTGTTTTCGTCACACAGAAATATGACTGAAAGCAAATTAGACAAGTCATGCCATTTTGTAACATGCTTTTCATGTAAAATACTTATACGGTTTACGATATTTTCCGTAAATGACGTCGGAATTTGATGGAACGTTCAGTGCAAATGCGTGATATAAAGTTGCGCATTTGCTATGAAAATTTCGTCCACTTTTGACGTCATTTACAGAAAATATCACTGTTTCTGTAAATATTTTAATGAAAAATCGCACATCTTCTTAAGATACAAAATCACATGGATTTTCTCAAATTAGACATGTTTATACTGCTGTAGTATGACAATTTTAACAATATAGAACGACTTTAGTATAGTAAACAAAGACAGTCAAGTGAACAAGACATGTAACACGGTATATTAAACAGGCTCATTCTTAAATTTTGCTGTAATTTAATATTATCGAACAAATAAATATGCAATTGTGTATAGCCATAAACGTTAGGCATGTTTCGTGAAACAGAAAACTACCTAAAATTGTAAAAAGAAATATTTGGTTTTGTTCGTCTGGTTACATAGAAGTGTAATTTTATACTTTTTTCAAAATTGAGATGGCGGCCATTTTTAATCTGGAACTCCAGGAAATGCAGATCCAATTGTCCCAATTTTAAAATAGATTCTGTTAGTTTTATCAATAATACAAAATGAAGGATACACTTAGTCACAAATTCCATGAAATTGACAGGCTAATTTGAAATCTCTTCATTCTCAGCAATCGTACGATTGCGTTTTTTGTCGGGACTGGAGATCGCTTTACCCGTGGTCATGGTTCGCTATGTCTCATTTGTTGTGTTTTTGCTTTGCTGTATTATTGGCATTATGAAGGTGCATGTAGCTGTTTATATTCTGCAAATAAACGTACTGTACTTGTAGTTGTAGTTAACCAGCCAGTGTAAAATACAACAAATTCACTATTGCAAACAAATTCCCAATATATATAAATATATATGTGTTACATGGAGATATATATACAGATTGTTTCATCTCCTAGAAGTGAATGCCAGACACCTTTAAAATGCAGGACTGGTATGTGTTTGTGTATAGTGTGGTTTCTTAGACAGAATAGCACAGGATTATGATGGATGATAAATGTCACATCATAATATTCAACGTAGCATCTGGACATACATGTATGTATCTCTCATCAAAATATGGTGATCCAGATTGGGATTAGTTGAAATAACAAAGTGTTAGGATTCGTTTTAGCAGTGTGTATTGCTAGTAAAAAAATTTACACACTATATAGATAGCTTGTTGCCGCTCTGTCACAGCTATGCTTTATCCAGAATTGTCTGGAGTTTCATTCACATGATTAACTTAGATCACAATTCGACAGGCAGGAAAATAGTGAAGTATAAAACGTAATTTCCCGATCTCATAGAACATTGCATTAACAATTGTCATTCTACTAGGCAGTATGCACGCAATGTCATTCTCCTATGAATGGTCATACAATTATCACACATACTACGTCCGATGAAAATTATCTTCTTCTCTTCAATTCATGAAGTGGCTTCCGCATATCATGCACAGTTCATGTTAGGGGACGCTCTAGTCGAACGAAGCATTAAGCTGTAATATCAGGTACACGTAAACTGTAATACAGTAAGACTAAACGGTATATGTAAGACATCAATTTAAATTATGTGGATCACACCGAATGATATAACTGGCATCGTATTACGCTGACGAATCCTTGAATTGCATGCTCAAAACGAGAAACAAGCCATATCTACACGCACGAATGACTCCATCAGCACATAACATTGACCGTGACACGATATATGTTTCATTGAGTCATTATCTTCAATATCACAATGCAGTAATTTGCAGGTAATTCAGCATGATCTTTGTGTTGATACATGTATTGAAAACATTATTATGTTATTTTTTTAGAATAAGTGTGTGAGCTATAATTGCAAGATTCTCTGCTAAATCAACATTACTTCATTTTAATCACAAGTTAATGTTTGTTGGACAGTATTGTAATGAATGAGAATTAACCGACATGCGAACAGTATAAGCCATGGCGATAGTACATTGTTGATCAAATCCACATGGTAATGGTTTACCACCTATGAAATTAGAGGTGCTGCCTACATTCAATTATAATTAAATTTATATTTGACCAATCCAGAGTGTGGTAACAAGTGTTTATTTCTATACATATGCCATATTGGGTATGTGGTTATCTAATACTGCCCCGATCATTCTGATGGTGAACACATTGGTAGGTGAATAACTGTATTATTGTTAGCAAATGATTCAACGACTTTTTCATAATTCTGGTATATTCTGGCAAGATATATGCAAATTTCTCTAACCATAGCTGTGAAAATGACTCACTGTGTTTGCTTCTTTGAAAATCAAATGTAGTCTGGGGTACTACCTCATGGGCAGATTTACTGATCAAACACAATGACCCATATTGTCTCATAGTAGTACACACAACTTGAACAAAACGTATTTCACTTTACAGGTACATGTACATACTACAGATAATATATAGTGATGCCCGTTAACATTTTAAGGAAACACGGTTATCGCCCCTGTTATCAGTGTGAAAATTTTCGTCTGATAGCAAATATATAATAATGCCAATCATTACGTGGAGTAATGGTGAATGAATGTTTATTTTGCTAGAAACTATCGCTGATATACAGAACAGTCTGTGCCTACTGAGTGGGCATGTACCTTTAAAACTTACTTCGACTTGATCGTTTTATCATCTTGAGGTATGCGTCAATCTGCTGCACAGACACTTTGCTCTCCGTGTATGTTATATCCTGCATGATCGTGATGTTTGTCCCGAAAAACCATTGCCTTACGCCAGCTGCTGCGTACTGACATGGACCTTTGAAAACATGGATATTGATAGATTATTTGATTTGTATGTGGATATATGCACGATTTCCGAAGCGTGCGATATTGAGCAACTTTAGGAGCGCAATATCGTTGCGCGGCGGAACGAGTGGCATATATCCACATACATGTACAAATAAAATGACCTTTTTTATTATATACATACATCATTCTCAATTTATATGCGCTTCAAAAAGATATACAAAATGTAAATACAATTAACAAATTAGTGGTTACAAGGAACTATTTTGCGTTGTGAATCGTAGTTCCGGCACTGACCAAAATGAACTCACGAGACGTCAATATTATAAGTTATTGTGATTCTACACAGGTTATATGGTGTAATATTGCCCGTCTGGAGGTATGTTCACCCGAGGCGATAGCCGAGATAGCCTCGGGTGAACATACCTCAAGACTGGCAATATTACACCATATAGCCTGTGTAGAATCACAATAACGTATTTGTCATACCGCAGATCCTGTATTTGACAGTATAAACATATCTCTTCTTTTGATCTTTGCGTTTTTTCAGGAAGAAAAATAATCCGAGATTCGATTTTCTACCATCAGTCTTAATATAAAGGCATACATGAACATTTCGTTTTTTTATTAAACGAAAACAAACTAAATATGGAGTAAGAAATCCATCGAAAACGACTTTATGACAGTTTTTTTATATCGTGTAATTTAATTTATATTCCACTGCTCTATCGATCTGCTCTCCCTTTGGCGCCTCTAGAATAATGCGACCGGTTCCCAAACATTCGCCGTCATTGCTATGCCGCGGTTTCGTGCGTGGAACCCATAGTTTGTGACGTAAATATAGCCGTGTCATGAAGTCGAGCGTGTTGAGATTTGAAAAGCAATGTTCGTTATTTTGGCTAATTTTTCGCTCATATTTTGATGAGCGAAGAATATTTATGGAAAAATAAACAATAATGACTGGTTTTGAGTGTACAATTTGTTACTTGTATTGATCAATTCGGGGTGTTATTGTGTTTAGTGAGGAATACAATTCGCAATCGCTAGACGCTTTCAAAATGTGTCTTCATTGGACGCGAGGCGCCGGAGGGGAATCGCAATTTCTCTATGTTCGACGGCCTTGGCAGGTCATATAATATATATGACCAGGCAAGCTAGCCAATCAAAAGCCGAGAAACTTATCTGCGGTATGACAAGGAACAATATTGACGTCTTGCGTTGCATTGTGTTTCAATGGAAAACGAAAGTACGTATATAATAATCACGTATATATCGTATATATTAAGTGTAGGTTATTTAATTTGTATTTGAATATATGTACGAGTTCCACAGCGTGCGATATTGCGCGACTTTAGGAGCGCAATATTGTTGCGCGGCTGAACGAGTGGCATATATCCACATACAAGTCAAATAACGTGTTTATACTATACGTAAATCACTCACAATATGCGCCGAAGAAAATATACAGTCACGCTGTTTCAAAAGTAGCATGTGTACCCATTACCATGATTATACTAGTGGATCATCTGTTTACATACCTTTGCTATTTCATTTATACATTCGTCAGCACTGTATTATAACAAATGATAAAACACGTCATGTGAACTGTTACAAGCTGTCTCAAAGGCAGCATGTGTACCTATTATACTAGTGACTCATCTGTTTACACAACTTTGGTATTACATGTATACATTCTTCAGCACTGTAGTATAGCAAATGATAAAACACGTCATTCCTATGACAAATTTTTAATCTTTAAAAACAGCTTTTTTTTACAATATATATTTGCAATAAAAAAACGTGTCAGCGCAAGCTAGGTGACGGATCTATAGTTGGATATTTGTGGCTATGAGTGGGGAAAAATGGGTCTTATGGAGTTTGCGACAACAACAGTACATGCATATTGCTTTAAACCATTCAACTTCACATACCTGCATAGTGGTATTGGCAAACAGTGTACATCCAGATTAGCCGGCTCGTCACGAGCCGTCTCATCAGGATCATCAGGATCTACACTAATTTTCATATGTTGATAACAAAAAAACAAACCCTTTTCAAAAATGGACTAGTCTGAAAATCATTTTGTGACGATTTGATTGGTTGCAAAATTAGCATATCAAAATCCATTCCAGTTTACTAAGGGGTGAAAGTGTTAAAAGCACACGTTACCTTTCCCACCGTCTAAATGGATCATTCCAATTTTATTCCATCTGAAGTCATAAAATATACTGAGGACGCCCGCGCCTAAAGCACTGAGTGGACCTAACGTCCTCACGAATGTCGGGTATAGAGATTTATCTGTTAGCAGATGACTCGTCGACACCCAGGAAATGTGTGGAATATTCCAGTACGCTGTCAGGTGACCGGCGGCGGCACTAACTGGAATCGAAATTCTGAAGATAGACATATTTCCCCGGGAAAACTATTTCTCACATAAAATAGATATATAGAGAATACCAGTCTAGTGTCTTTTGATATCAAGTTTATCAGGCAAGGGTAGGAAACGAGTAGGAATTCCGAGGCTTGCCGAGGAATTTCTACCGTTTCCGAGCCGAGCCTGATACACTTGATATCAAAATACACTAGTCTGGTATTCTATTTATCAGGTAACGTTTTATGCTCGAAAATGACATTATATGACGTCGTATTCTATGGACATAACGCGGACTTGTTTACGTTGCGTCATTACACTGACGTCATTCTTTAACGTCACGTGACGTCATCCGACCAATGGAACGTCAGTTTTCACTTCCTTGTAACCCGGATGTTTATATCAGGGCAATGCCTGATACAACAATATGTTATCAGTCAGTACGTATTCGGTCAATGCAGGGCAGGTTTCCTGATAAAGGATCATACATGGGTAATTATTTAGTATAACATTTATTCAACGAGTTTACTGATTTCATAAGAAACGAGGTTATGCCTCGCTTCTTATGAAATCAGTCAACGAGTTTAATAGTAGCCTAGTTTCTTCTGAAATCAGTAAACTCGTTTAATAAATATCATATTAAATCAACACAAATGTTGCAATATATTTATTACATAAGCACATGATCTTAATTTGAAGCTGAATTGATTAACTAACATGTCTTCTGTAGCGGGCTCATTTGCATCTTTTTTACACTAGTGCATTATGACTTGTATTACACTGTGTTATTAAACTGTGAAAGCCGACGTTATGCAATGAACATAAGTATGTTCTTACCACACGGCGGAGACGGTACAGCGGAATGGCGTCGCGATATATATTCTCTTGCGTTTACTGTAGTAATTTCTAAAAAACAAGACTCCTCGAAAACTTTGAACAGACCACATGTTTGTTTTTCATAATACTGTAAACGAAACAGCTCATGGTTATATTACTTGTATTTACATTGCATGTTCCGACAGTTTCAAAAAAATCAATAGCCAAATATAGCGTTAAAATTAAGAATCATATTTTTTACATCATGTTGTCGCAATCACAGGTGATTCGAGCGTGTCTTGGGTGGTCAATTATTGTATATACATGAAACACCATCCTAAACAATGTACACAACAATTCAAATGCGCCCGGGTCTGAAGATTATGTAATTTTATATATGAAAGGTACTAAGAAAAAGCCACACGAAGTCGTAATGTTTTACTCGCCTATACAACGTGTTACAGCGTTTCGAAGCCGCTATTTGTGGTCGCAATTCATGGAACAGCGACGTTGCCGGTCAATAGAGTGGCGTCAAACAATTTTTAACGAATCAACAACGTCTCGCTACACAAATTTAGAAAATGAGACTGTGGTCAGCGAGAACATCTGCACAATTTGATCGGGATCTGCATTGTTTAGCACTTATTCATTGAACACGTTGTACAATTATCAATAATTCCAGCACAAAATTTTTTACACAATTCCCTAACATTTGATTGGCCCGTAGCAAGTCTCTGTCCAAAATTTATATCGCAATAAACTCCCACGCCGAACTACTTTCCGTAACCGTGAGGCGCAGTTAAAATAATTCTTAAGAAAACGGAAAATAAACACATTTTCTTGATGAATTTATTTCAAATGCTGGAATTATAAGGAATGAATGGCCTTTTTGTTGAATTTATCGGGGATATAAACTTGGAAAAGTCGCGGGAATACTGGACGAGGCCTTCCGGCCTTCGTCCAGTATTCCCGCGACTTTTCCAAGTTTATGCCCAGATAAATTCCACAAAAAGGCCATTCATTCCTATATTATTCCCTGTGAATATTGAAATCGGACGGAATCGAATGTTCAGACTAACTACACAAATAATGTTGCTAATGTTGGCATTGCGGACTCGTAGTGTTGACGGCTGGAACATGGTCATTATAGGAATGAATGGCCTTTTTGTGGAATTTATCGGGGTTCGTAAGGGCAACAGGATAGTCTATAAATTTCACATTAACAACGTTTTCTTGTAAACAATTATTGGATTTACATTTATTGAGCATAGGCTGCATATGCAGACTATGCTCAATAAATGTAAATACAACAATTGAAATTTCAGACGATCCTAAATTTGCACTTACGAACATCTTAGTCGTACGAAGTTTAGTGAAACGGGCCCCAGGTTCAACCGCCCCAGTGGACTGTTTTGTTCACTGGCCGTTCCAAGGCGACACTTTTGCTGTCATGCCTTATAGTATTGTACTTCATTATATATTTTGCGACCAGTGTAGATTCAGATCAACTTGTGCATCCGCACAGTCTGATCTGGATCTGCACTGTTGGCCATTCCATCAATGATTCACCAGTTATGCTTCTCACGTACGTACGCACGTACATGGCACGATTTGCCTGGTTGGCCCTCAGGTACGTTTTTATATGTGGCTCTTTAGTTATCTGGGAGTTGAATTGGGTTATTGCCCATTATAAAAGTAGTAAGATTATTACTGATCCTACTGCTTTTGGGAGGGGCCGAGTGATTCTGGTGTGGCGAGGACCTGGCATCAGATCAGGATTATTCTGATTTCAGGGCTGAATATATAGTTTTGTTATTGTAAATATTCAGTTCTGATTTTGGGATTCCCCCCCCCCATCATGCCCATTTGTACATGTACTTGACCATGTACATGTACTTGTACAGGTAATCTATGGGATTTAGTACTAAACCCATTGACCCGCTGTTGATAGGCCGTTAAACCCCAACAAACAAACAAACAAACAAACAAAGCACGTACATGGATTAACGCTATATCCCATCCCCTCTTGTCTATCTTCGAGCGGATAAATAAACAGTGTGTATACCTGTAATTCAATTACACACGGCAGGCCCGTACGCAGAGGGGGTGCGACGGGTGCGTACGCACCCCCTTAACCATTTTACTCTTAACCCGCAGGCCTGTATAGTGGCAAACAGTGTAGATCCAGATGAGCCGGCTCGTAACGAGCTGTCTCGTCAGGATCTGCACTTGTTGCACTTAATTTTCATAATTTTGAGAACAAAAACATCCCATGTTCATAAATGGACTGGTCTTAAAATAATTTTTTGATGATTTAGATTGGTTGCAAAATTAACAAATCAAAATCCATTCCAGTTACTTAGGCTGAAAGGGTTAATCTGCGGAGGTCTGTCCGTGGATGTGCAAAAACAATGTTTAGCCCTTCGCGCCGTCGATAACGCACCCCCCTAAAATAATTCCCGCGTACGGGCCTGAACGGTGCACATTGGAAAACTTTAACAAGAAAATCCATGTTCTGGACAAGCCTGGATATAGTTACACGCACGTTCTTTAATATCATATGTGGCTGCAACAGGAGAAATGGCGCTTATGGGTTTTGTGATCATCGTAGATCCGTATCAGCCTGTACATCCGCACAGTCTGGTCAGGATCTGCCCGGTTCGCCATTTCTTTAATGCACCTGTCGTGCTTTTACCAAACACTATACATAGTTATCAGGCTACAAGAGTGTGCTACTTGATCAAGAGCTGCACTGGTCACAAATCACATAAGCCCTATTTCTCCAATCACAGCCACATATGAACTACATGTGCCTTATTTGTGGGCTGTGACACAGTTATTTTCACGACCTGAAATAGTAACATAATCTAATCATATAATGAGTGGTAATAACATGTGATATTCACTGACGACTACATATGCCTAACGAGGTAATTAAAGGTATATAAATGTGTCACTATTACAACAGTTCTAACAATTACGAATTACTTATTTTCCTGATAGTGACTCGCGGTGGTATCAGGCTATTTTCATATGCAAATGATCTTAATTTAATTGTTTATACTAATTAAATGCGTCACAGGAAAAAATAATATTTAATAGGTTATAAAGTATTATCATTGTACATCACAAAATACAGAGAATAAATAGTAATGTCCGTTAACATTTTAAGGAAACACTGTTATCGACCATGATATCAGTTTGGAAATTTACGTCTGATATAAAATGTACGATAATGCCAATCAATACGTGGGGTAATGGTGAATGAATGTTTATTTTGATAGAAAATGTATCAGATGATGTCTCTGATATAAAGAACATTTTCTACCTAATGAGTGGGCATATACCTTTAACCTTTTAAGGAAACACGGTTATCGGCCCTGATAACAGTGTGGAAATTTACGTCTGATATAAAATGTATAATGCCAATCAATCAATGCCAATCAGTAGGTGTGGTAATGGTGAACAAATGTTTATTTTGCCAGAAAATGTCTCAGATAATGTATCTGATATAAAGAACATTTTGTGCTAGTCGGCATGTACCTGCCCACTCAGTAGGCACAACATGTTCTTTATAGGAATTAAATAAGTGTATAATTATGTCACTATTCCACCAGTTCTAAAATTACCACACGTATTGATTGGCATTATCATACAGTATATATCAGACGTAAATGTCCACACTGATATCAGGGGTGATAACCGTGTTTTCTTAAAATGTTAACTGACATTACTATTTATTCCCTGTATTTAATGTTTGATGTGCAATGATCATACTTTATAATCTGTCGAAAATGTTTTTTTTTTCAGGTGACGCATTTAATTAGTATAAATAATTAACAAACTATAGCATGCCTCATTTGCATATCAAAATAGCATGATACCACCGCTAGTCACTACCAGTAATATAAATATTACTAAATGATTATATCTGAATAGCTGGCACTCGTATTTTTTAATACTGGTGGAATAGTGACACAATTATGCACTTATTTAAATCCTACAAAGAAGTAGTATATAGGGAGTCAAAATGATACCACCAAAGTTGAAAGCGTTATTAGGTGATACAAACGCTTCTACACAAAGGGGTAAATCTATATGATAAAAAGTAGTCCCTAACATAAAGACATTGATAAAAATCAATAACAGTAAAAACCTAATATATTGAAATTTTGAATATTTTCAAATGTATATTCAATATAATGGTAGTCATAAATTTGACGAACAAAAGTGTGTATCAGCACCCACAAAAAGTAACATTTTTAGTATATAGGGAGTCAAAATGATACCACCAACGTTTTTAACGTTATTGAGCTGTATTGTAGCTCCCACCACCAACCAAAAGTTGTAACGTTATTAGTATGTTTTAAAAACCCCACCACTAACGCGTTTATGTGTTGAAAAAATAGTGTGTGACAGTAACAATATTGGTATAATTTATTATAAATTAAATTTTGTATCAATTATTGGTCCAAAACTCTGAGCACAACGAAAAATAGCAAAAGCCTCCACTCGTGCATAACCCCAGCGACTGTGTAGATTTCTTAGCCGGCACCTAGCCACTGGGGTGTTGGTCTAGTTTTAAAGGTCGCCTTTAACCCCATTGCCAATTCCTCTCCGAAACGAATTCAGAGAAACCAGCGAAGTAAGGTGAGTCTATTTTGTGATTTGGTTTCCGAAATTGCAAGCTCTTAGGCAGAAATCTTTTAGGCCGGCACCTTTGAGCTATGCAATTCCATCTCCAAATTCACATATTTAGAGACTGCTACCATTAAACAGACGAGACGGACGTCATACCGGATCAACAACATGGCATGCACGAGATGAGACCAATTGTTGAACGTCTAACAAACATATATATACTCATCAGTTTCCTATACAACATACAAATGGTGTGAAAATTATAATTATTTATAAACACTTAGAGAGGTTCACGAATTTCCGGGATGGTTCGTTATTTTATAATTTTTTAATTAATTTTGTAAAAATTATTAATAATTTAAAGCTGAACACCCCCTACATAGAAAACATAATAATTAATATAATCAGTAATAAAAATAAAATAAAAAAAAAAAAACTATTTCCACCAACAAAGTTAGGTTTTGCCGGCGCGAGTTCGAGCCTCGGCGGGACCTAAAACTTCTATTTTTTTTTTTTTATAAAAATTATAAAATATCACAATTTCCTGCAGGTGGTGCTGTAACATTTCCTCCGACTTTATCTCCAAGTTTTACCCTAAACTTATCCCAATCTGTACTCTCAATCTTGGGCATGGTGGCGCGCGCTTTGATTCTAATATCATTTTTTAATTTTCATATCTCCCCATTTCTTCCACCACGGATTCAAACTCTAAATTTGATATTTCATTATCGGCCAACGCTTTGGACACGATAACGTCGATGCTATTTTTCTTAGACATCGCGAGAACCGATATTCTATCATGTTTTCTACTTTTATTCTCGAGTTTTCCACCAGCCACCATAATTACCATACAATGTACTCCAGATAAAACTGTAATTCCACTCAAAACCCCAGCAATTGGAAATGTTACAATTGTATACAGATAGCGTTGCAGCAGTCCCCGCACCACTCATTACAGATTAACTTGCCAGAACCGTACTAGATGCCTCTGCTAAATTTGCAACACGCTTATATTTTTTAGCGTTTCTTTTTCTATTTTCACATTCTCTAACTAAAATATCCTGCATAGCGACGATATTATCCAACCTAAAATCTGAACATCTTTCACCAATATCATCCAATTTGCGAATTGGATACAGTTTTGATGGATTGGTATTGACAATTGGAAGCGTATTCGGAAGCGGTGATTCGTTCATGATTAAATTTTGCAAATCAAGTTCAATTAACAATGTAACAATAGTGGAAGAACTCGCGGGGTCAGCGATTTTCGTAACAAAGTTAATAACACTACCTTCGGAAAGTCTAATTGGATAGTCACCGGCGAACAAAACCGCCGATGAACTATCTCCAGCGAGTTTATTGACTCCAATTGTCCGTTCTTCCCAATCCAGTACGAGATTTACCATGACCGCGCCCACAGATTTACCATTAGCATTGACCGAGCAGACCGCCATTCGGAGAAGCGTACCTGGAGCTGTCATGGCGTATCCCCCATATTTATAGCTCGCTTTGGCACCGAATGAATATTCATAGAGCCCCTCATTCAAGGGGCCCCGCGTCTCAGCCCAAACTGTGATGACACGTTTTTGTGTTTGCAATAACTTAAACTGCTCTACAGATGCGTCCAACAATGTGGCAAGCTGTGCAATAGCGGTATGGGCCTCAGCAAGAACCTTTTCAGAGGTCTCCTCAAGTGCTTTATTTGCGGTTCTACGAACACGTTTCAGTTTATCGGAAACTTCCATAAACTCTGTATGGGCCTCCTCCCGAAATTCTTTTATTTTTTACTCCTAGTTCAGTAAGTGCTGCTTCTCTGATGAGAGAGTCCTCTTCCCCAACTTGGATTATTTTTTTGCCGAGATCCTTAAATCCTGTATGTGCCTCTTCACGAAGCTGTGTTATACTCCTGCGAATTGCGTTTGTGGCCTCCGATATAGACGTATCGATCAAGGCCTTTGTTTTTCCGGTAGTTAAAAAGTCGCTCTCCGTCGGGATGAATCCCCCTTCTGCCGGTTCCAAATTATTTGAATTTATATATGTCACACAATCACGATTGAAATTGGAAGAACTACCTGGTCCGTATATACTCATGATGTTGGTAATATATATAAATTACGATCATGCGTTTAATTATAAAATTAATTAATTTGAAATTTATATGACGACCGAAATCGGGTAATAGTTATTCAACTTTCTCGCTTGATCATCGAGAATAGAGACCGTAAATTCGTGGATATGTCCCGATTCCAAAACTTTCATCTCGGGGTGTGGGAAGTCTAAGGTCACAGTCTCCCCAGATAAACAATCACTGACTTGCACGGTTTTCAGTAATGTGCTGGGGGATCCGTCTACCGTGTTGTACGATGTGTTCACCCGATCCAGGTGCACCCGGAGAGTCTTCGTGAAGGCAAAGTCCACCGGGTTATCACCGACGTACTCACCCGGGGCAAACAAACCTTTATTCGCGGAGTATGTCTCTCTAAAACCGAGTCGAATACCCAACGTCGGGGAGATCCTTACCCGGCTGTCTGGGCCGATGGTCATTGTTGCGAGCCCGGTAGCCTTCGATACTGTGAGGTTGGCTTTACCGTCAAGCTCTGAGGTGACAAAATCTTTGACCTGTCTAAAACTCCACAGTCCGGGAGGCAGCTTTACACCTACTGAGCGTCCATCCTTCACATATCCAAACCCTTCGCTCTTCCCCACATTCTCCCACCCAACCGTGAAGGTGATTGATCTGAGGCATACCCTGCGTTTTCCGCAGCAGTTGTCGATTGACTTTTGAAGTTCACAACTCTCTTTTTGAACGTTAGTGATAGTAGCAAACATAATAATATATTTCAATGGATACCAAAGCATTTAACTTTAATTATAATGCAAAGTACGCGATCGGTGGTAAATACACACAAAAAGACGTTGCTAACCCCCTTGTACACCCAACTGTAACAGTTAGACCGGACAGTGGCTTTGCCACCAATTTCCCTAACATCTTTGAACAATATAGGCTGCCCAATATTACTACAATGGAGGCCGTGAACGGGTGGAAAGCAACACCGATGCAGTTTTGGCAGAATCAGCTCAACTTCGCCGTATGGTGTGCAACAGCCGGATGCGGGGTTTCCTCTCAGGACCATCTGGTCACGGAGGATCCCTTCTTGAGGGCCTTTTATAACTTCCATGTGTATTATACTATTAGGAGGATTCTCAAAGAACTAGGTATTCCATTACCTCAAGACGACGCCTGGAATCCCATTTCCAACGCATACGACCGTATGGCGTTTGAAAGACTGTGTACCGAATTTAACGTTTCAAAAGACGCGGACTGGAGACAGAAAGAATTCTGGTACACTTTCGGTTTAGGTGACGTTTACATAACGGGTATGGGGTTTGTGAAGCACCCAAAGGATCCACCACCACCAATAAAAGCAAAGAATACCGACTTCCGACGTCCGAATACCGACTTATTTGGGTGTGGAGAGCCTCACGGCAAGCCGATGCAGCCTCCAAGCGAGCTGCTCTTTCATCCCGCAACGACCGCAGGCGTTCGGTGATTCGCTCGGTAGATTCTCTATCGTCACCGGCTTCCTCCAGTTTTCTTTCTTCTAGCGCGATATGTTCATCAAGCGCCGAGAGTTTGGAGAGGTTAAGGACCAGTTCGCCCCGGACCGGTTGCAGAGCCTTATCGAGTCCCCGGAGTTCACGAAGATGTAACGGTGGGTCATCGTTCGACCCTTGGTCGAGGTTGAGTATTCCGTCTATCTCGCTTTCGCTGATCTTCATTGTGCGAATAGCGTCGGTGGCTACACGAGGGACGTCGCTGAGCTCGACAGTTTCTATCGCCGCGGCCGTCTTCGCCATCGTTTCGTCGGTAGACTGTGGGGCCTCGACAGCGCGGGTTGGCATAATTATTTTACCCCTCTTCCAATCTACGAATCCTAGTTCGTTCTTTATGATTTCGCCACCGCCCCGGCTTCCAGCAATTGTGTTCAGCGATAGGGGTTTTCCGGTCCTCATGTTGACGATCGGGACATTTGATGCTTTTAGTCGCAACCTACCACGCAGATCCAATTCGAACTTGGAGTAGTCGCGTCTGACAGACGGGACCAGACCGATTTCTGCCCAACTGTTGTAGTAGTCGTCTACAGATCCCTCGAGTAATTCCCGACTTTGACCAACGGTGTTGTTAGCGCCACCTATTTCCCCCAATTGCGATTGGATTGGAACTGGAGTCTCTATGAAGGGTGTTTCGTCGAGGGAATCCTCGAAGTCATCATCATCATCATCGAGGTAATCGTCTCTGCCGATTTCATCCATGTCAATATCTTAATCAGCCATCTTTATAATTATGTATTAAATACAAAACCATGCGAGATTAAATTTCATTTAGTTTCACTGAAAATATGTCTTCGAGTCAATACGGTCGCAAACTCAATCCATACCGCAGACTGCGTGAGCCCCTCGGGGCAAAAGGCGTGAGACAGAGTGTCGTTACTACGAACAACCCATCGACGATCGACCAGAAGCAGCAGCTCTTAGTCAGCTTCCCCAACCTCGGAGCTAGCGACGTCATTGTGCCGGGGACTGTTCGCCTCGCTTTCACTATTTCGCTGACGTCGACTGACGCGGACCGAATCGTCGTTCAGAACCTGGGTCGCGCCATCGTTAAGAAGACCATGATTAAGATTTCTGGTAATGAGGTGATGTCGATCGACGACAGTGACGTCTACCATTGCTATCAGGACCTGTGGAAGACGGCACAAGAGTGCGAAAACGCGGTCTATCAGGGTATTGACACCAGCCGAAATGGGAATGTAACCAGACTTAGAATCGGGGCTGGTGACAAGTCAGATAAGAACGCGAGTGACAACACGATCGCGGCCGCTTACGGCAACCGCTTCTACATCCCGCTCGACTTTGAGTTGCTGGAGAGTCACATGCCCTACTACCAGAGTGCTTTGGCGGACCGCCTCGAATACGAACTAACGTTCAACGACTACGGCCGAGTTCTCATAGCCACCGACATAGCATCGACGTATACGATCGATAATGTTTCGTTGGAGTACGACATGGTCACGATGCCCGAACTGGCGCGATTGATCAGATCCCAGTATGTCGGGCGCGTTGCCATACTTTACGACCGAGTTCTTCGCCACCGCAAGATGATGAAAGACAAAAGCGACACATTGTGGAATATTAATGTCAACGTACCCGCCCGCTCGATGAAAGGTATACTGATGCTGTTCGAGGAGGCTCGGTTAGCGCTCGGGGTTAGAAAAACCGACGAATTCTATGACCCCAAAATCACGAAGGTCGAGGTGACGATCGAGGGAGTCCCCAATCAACTCTACAGCGCGGGTCTTCGCGCACACCAGCAGTGGGAAGAAGTCAGAAACCAGTTTGCTTCCGGCTCTAAGCGCTCCCCGGAGGCTACCGCGGTTGCCAAAGACCTGCAGCTCTCGGACGTCTCCCTCGCGGAGTTCCTGACTACCAAATATGCGTTATGGCTAGACATGCGAGCCAGCGACTACGACCAAATGGACGGTAGTGGGCGCCAAGTTGAGAACGCTAGTGAGGGTGTGACGATCCAAATAACCAAAGAGGCGGATGGAGATGGGCCATTGAACGTGTACTTACATATAATTACAGACGCACAACTCAACATCGAAAATGGTCGATACGTCTCAGCACTCTACTGATTTAATAAAAGAAATCATCTAACGATTTATTAATAAATCAACACCAATTCACGATTGGAGATTTAACTCTACCGAAAGATGCCCACTCTGCCATAATATGTGGGCAGACAGGATGTGGAAAAACGGTTTTCATCCTCGACTTGCTCGAGGGGTCCTATCGCAATGTCTTTCGACACATTGTGATACTGTGTCCCACTGCGTGGCACAACGACACTTATAAGCGGTGCCCGTGGATATGGACCGACCCTGAGATATACGTCTTTGACCCCGGTGACAGGCTTCACGATTGGTTGCGTGTCTTCTACCAAATATTTCAGGGCGAGCCCACCCTATATGTGATTGACGACTGCTCGGCCAAGGCGGCGATGACAAGAAGGACATGCTCTCTGAGCTCGCATTTTCTGGCCGCTATGTTGGGCAAAGTGTATGGTGCTCCACTCAAAAGTACAACGCCGTCCTCAAGGATCTGCGCGAGCAAACGAAATGGGTCGCCCTCTTTCACTGCAAGGACCGAGACTCATTCGATGACTGTCTTCGAGAGAACGACGTTATCCCAACGCGCGAGGAGCGCCTTGAGGTTCGACAGATACATTCGGAAACTAAGCACGCCAAGCTTCTGCTAAAGACCAATCAACCAACTGCTTATGAAGTTATTGCTTAACGCTCGTTAATAACTGCTGAGCAATTGCTTAACAATGCTGAGCAATTGCTGAACAATGCTGAACAATACTTAACAAATGTTGAACAAATGCTGAACAATGGTTAACAATGTTAACAATTTGTTGCTCCGCTGCCAGCTTTGTTGCGAGCATAACGGAGATCATAAGTATCGGGTGGTGCGCTTGGAAATATGTTACACTTATGAGACTTGTCAGAATAGTACTAAACACAATGAACTGCGACGAACTTCTCGATCAGCTAATGGAAGAAACCTCAACGCCGACTATCCCCAACTCCAATTGCGAATTGGGAGGAACTGAAACCTCAACTCCGTTGATCCCGACAGATGGAACACCTGTCGGCACGAATGAAAATGAAAACGCGGCGCGACACGAGCGGCTAGCTGCGCTGGTTGACAATCGGAGTATTATCTCGGTAGGCGTCTCTCAGTTTGTCAGGTGTCAGATGCGAAGGTCGATCAAATGTATGCGCGATACGAATCTAGGTTAGGTGCGGAGATGACGAAAACTCTTGGATCGGCGGCTATTCATTTGTACGCTACCGCTGTTAGTATACTTCTCCCTATACCAAACACCACGGGGTTGATTCGCGATCTAGAGACTGACCCTTTTATAGGACAAACTCTTAGAACAGCCTGCTGCTCAATTTATCACATGTTTGGAATGTACTTAGCTCCGCTGACAACCGCGTTGACCACGGGTAAACACTGTCAATTTGGACATATATGCCCACGAACTATAAGCTCAGAAAATGATGACACAAGACACACCTGCGAGAGTGACGGAACCGCAATCTCCAACTTCAACACTGTTGAACCCGAGCACGTTGGGGGTTCAATCGGGGATTGCTGCAGCTCCACAGGAACAAACTCCACAGCAGCCCTCAACACCCAATCGAGATTGGACGAATCCGGTTGCACGACATAAAAACCCAAAAAGACAGGCAGCTGGGTGGGCAGCGGCTGCCACCCGAAAAGTTAAACAAGATAAAATACTCGCCGAGCTTCGAGAGGCCAAACGTTCGTTGCAATCGGGGACAGAGACAGCAAAACATCTGAAGACAGCTACAACAACACCCCCAATCTCGATTGGATTGGAACGGGAGCCCCAATCGAAATTGGAGTTGGAAGCGCAATCCCCGATTGCTGTAGTTCCCCAACACCCCAAATTCACGAATTGGAATTGTGTTGTTGGTGGTGGTCTGGCAGTTGTTGGTGCCCTGTGTGTGTGGAACTATCCCTTATTACACCAATCCTTATCGAAAAAACAACCCCCATCAATTCACGAATTGGAGTTGAGGCAATCGGGGATTGCGCTTCCGAAGAAAGTTACGAAACCGATTGCGCCCCATTTAAACATTGGTCGCGATCCCTTTTATATGCAATAATTATAGTTATCAACAATGGCTGAATACGATGATACAATGCTAGTGAATGCGCTTTATAACGGCGTGGTGACATCGGGTTTCAGTATCGGGTGGGCTCAACTATTTAAGATGACCTTAGGAAGGCCCACTCCCAAATTGGAATTTACTGTGAAAGACGCCTGGCTCGTGGCCTTAGATATAATTGTCGCAGTTGCGACTCGAGATTATCTAATTAAAGCTGGAATTCGACCCTCTAATATATGGAAATAATGGCTTCGATCGCAGTAATAGTAGGTGGTGCAGTCGTGAGCGCAGCGGCGTTCAGCGGTAGCAACTATTTATTCTCGTTAATTTCTAAAAATTCAGACGCGGATGAGGAGCTCAAGCGTCACGATTTAACTGAAGAACAACTCAAGAGCGCAGAGGCAGCATGGTCTAAAAGACGAACCGCCCATCTGGACTGGGTCAACGAAGAGCTTCGCCGCGAGAATCACGCCGCACAAACTTTCCAGAACGTTGAAGAAGCAAGTACGCGCTGGCATATCCACAGAGAAGTCTCAATCCAATGAATCCCGAGCCCCAATTTTCAGATTTCTATGTACCGTCAGAGGCTCAAAAAGACCGCGAGATCGCGTTCATCGTCGTGGGAATGGGTGTGGTTGGTCTCGTCGGCTACTATATCCAATCGAGATTGAAATAAGCAATAATTAATTTAACACTTTTTTTAAATATATATATTATATAGAACGATGTTAGTTGACGAACTTTATTTTGCTATGATCGATGTAGGCTACACTGCCCTTAAACACCGTTTAGCTGGCGCAAAGGGTACGATCCGTCTGGCCCAAGATTCTCTCGAGACGTGGCGCGAGGACGAAAAAGCTGCCACCCTTTTCGCAAAGCGGATGTTAGATTCCTCCATCAACTCCCAATCGAGATTGGATGAATTAGATTCTTCCGAGTTCCTTCAGAACTTAACCTTCAATTGTGATTTTGGTTGCAGCGACAATCGCAATTGTACTTCCAACAAAGGTTTATTATTAACGACGCAGTTACCGGAAGATCTGGCGAAGGCATGTTGGAGATTGTCCGATATATTAGAATACTTCGCATACGATGGACACGCACAAACTTGATACCAAACTATCGGTTCGCCTAGCGCGCAAGCTATCAAACACATACTACAGCCCCCGCGGCTACTGGAGGGGACTCGCGGCCATCAAGAACCTCGCGGCGGCGACCAAGGTTTCCAAAAACGCCACCAAGGAATGGCTCAAGAAGCAAGACGTAGCGAGTCGCTATAAGGGGGCTGAGCCACTGGCTACGAAAGAGTCTAAGGAGGTGGCCGAGGCTCTTTCCCGAATATATAAGAGGAGTCCTCTCAATTGGCCGAATCTTCTTCAGGTCGATCCCGGCCGCGAGTTCATGGGCGCGGTCTCTCATCTATTGGCTAAGCACGACGTTTCTATCAGATGCGGCCGCGTCAACATCCACCGAGACCAGGGGATCGTGGAGCGGTTCAATCGAACCCTGGCTGAGAGACTGTTCGGTCACCAATATGCCAAAGAGCTTGTAGACCCTCATACACGATCGACCGAGTGGGTGACCAGGCTACCCTCCGAGGTCTCCGCACTTAACGGCCAGGTGACCAGATTGATCGGTAAGAAACCCGTAGATGCTATCAAGGCAAAAACGGTGTCGCACAAACCATCCGCCGTCTCGCGCGGGCGCCCCGTTGGTTTAGCGGAGAAACGACTTCCATCGGATGTTGTCGTCGTGTACCTCTATCAACCGGGAGAGCTCGAAGGTGGTCGCCGCCGTGCGACTGATCCCGTGTGGTCTCTTAATGTATATCATCTAGATCGATCTATTACCAAACCCGATGAGCCCGTGCTCTACTATTTGGATGATGGTCCATCTCGCGGGTTTGTTCACGAAGAACTTCTTATGGTGCCTTCTGACACCCAGCTACCCCCGGATCGTCAGAGTCTTTAGATTGATTTATTAAATCAGTAGAGAGGTTCTGTATGTATTCCGTCTGATAACACGCATCTTTTATCGTAGTACGCCGAGTCCTAATTTTTGTTGACAGTACGTTTTCATAACACCGTCTTTCATTTTCTTTTAAATCCCTCTATTTTGTGCTACATCTATAATGTGTTTTCCATCTTCTGTAGTTTCACTTAGTACTCGTTTATATCTATCCCAATTTAATTTGTTAGTTCTCTTGGACATTCCTTTCGCAGAGTTTTTATTTATGGAATTAAATTTTTCTACAAAATAACACTTACTAGATAACGCTATCGCTCTATCTCCGCTAAATTCTAGTTTGCAAAGCCCGGGCTCTCTTTCACTCCATTTATCCCAAGCCAACCATTTATTTTTTATTTTTCAAACTCGTCGAGTAAGTTAGGTCTAATCAATTCCTTTATTGTTTTTCCACTAACTCCTATATACATACTATCCGTGTCCGTCTGTATTAATTCAAAGTCTTCTCTTTTTACGTATTTGTCTAGAAATTCGTAGTAAAATTCCAACATTCTCAATTTAGCTAGTTGATAAACCGCTATTCCGGATCCACAGTGGAAGGGTCTCTTTACTGCACACCGGGATTTTCGGGAAGATATTTCGTACACATCTCCTATCTCTTCCAAATCATCAAAATACGCGGACTTTAATGCTTTGTCAACACAGGTTACGTCTTGTGTATACGTCGTATTTAAACGTCTCTCTGTTGCCTCTATCATTTTTCCACAACACGAGTTTCCTAATAATGTCATTATATCCGCTACTGGTTTCTTATTTGGTTCTACATCGCCTGTTCGTCTTGCGGCTGTAACTTCTTTTGTGAACCATTCGAATGGTTTTCCACTAATATAATCTATAACACGATGAACTCCAGTTATTTCTAGGCCGTGTTTTAAATACCATTTCAATAGTGGTGCGTACAGCAATACTTTAGTGGCGGTCATCGATCCCACTAATTTCCTTCCATTTCCTCTTGTTCGGCCAGTATCTTCCAAATATTTTAACATGCGTCAGGAACCTCCTCAACGTCTGCTTCTCTGTTTATAAATATTGGGGACATTTCAGAAAACTTATCTTTTAAGTTGTGTGGAACTTCTATATCCACCTCCGCAAACCCAAACCAGTCTCCAGATAAAACTCTTTTACAAAATATTTTAATAAATTTAGGGTTATGTGGGGTATCTATATGCTGTATAGTTTCTCTCCCACACGGCATCTCTTTATTTAACGTAGATAAATATAACGCGTTTGCATCGTACCCCAAAACAGCCTGACATGTTTTACCCACACATTGCACAGGTGCGGTTCTAATCTTTGAAACGCCCGCTTCGGCATATCGTGTAAATACTATTGATGGACCGCCAACTAGAGCGTCTTTCATCATTTCGTATATTTCTTCTTTTGGTGCATATAGAGCATCCTCCGGTATAATCGTCTTTGAAGAACTTTGTTCTTTAATGGTTCCTCTCAATAAATATTGTATAGCTACTCCAGGTAGTGTTACCGCATCTTTGAAAATATCCACACCTCTGTGTTTATAACATTCACACATTTTTCCCACCGCTTCTAGGAACGGTGCTACATCTAAATCGTTGTAATATTTCAACCAATCTCTGAAAGTTTTCATATTCTTTTCTTCGAAAATTCTACGACATTTGCTTAATTCTGTTTCGTCTAGTAACATTTTCCCAGATAGTTTGGAATACCAATTCTCTATATCAGGCAGTCCTGGGTAATCCAGTTTGTCTGGAGAATCGAACCACTCGTAAGTAAAGAAATATTTCTGTCCTTTGCAGTCGTAGGCTTTTATCCAACTATCGTAACTTACACCCGGTACTAGGTAAAGTATTACATCAAGAAATAAACTACTCTGGAGTAAATAGAAATATTGTTGCGTTTGCCCGTTTTTTTTCCGACCATTATTTTCTTTGTTGTTGATGCCAGTTCGCCTACAGGTATTTCTTTATTAAGTTTATATCGTACTTACTGCTGTTAAAAACCTATAACCGGTACTTGCTCTATCACTGTTCGATCGGTGGCGATTTGGTTTTTACGTAAATGTTCTGTATTAAACCCATATCTTGGCCACACTTCTTCTCTTATAGCTTTTCCCCTGACTTTCAAATCTTCTACGAATTTTTCTATAAGTTTTGCGGGATCTTTATCACAAATATGAGTTACTGTTCCTGAGAAATTATCTCCTATACTAACGCTTACCGGAACATGCTCAGCTTCGTACTCTAAACTATTACGTAGCGTTTTAAATTCTGGGTTGAGATACGCCTCAAAATCATATACTATCTGCTATGGATAAAGAGTAGTGTCGCAACCGATCTTTATGTCTTTACCCGTTCTTTGGAATTCGCATTCCCACATAGCTACTAGGTTGAATTATTTGCCTCTAATAAATTTATCTCTTCTCATAGTGGATGCGCGTTCTTCTTTTCTATACTTTGCATGAATCTCACACCCGTGCCTGTAACAGCCGTGATATTGATATACGGTATTGGTTTCTGGACAGTATCCATCTACTGGAGCTCCTAAAATCCATCTTTCACCCCCGTGTCCACACTGCTCGTGGTGAATGTGAATTCCCTCCTGCTTTTCCACAGAGTACATCCAATCGATCGCCCCATAACTGTTAGAACTTTTTGGGTAGAACGCTTTCTCGAACGACGAACGCGGGCGCTCTAAATAATTACCATCACATATTACTTTTGTCTCACCTTTCATACATTTTGGTCCGTGTCTCTTCATATTACTCGCTTTCGTGAATTTATGTTTGCATTTATCGCAGGCGTAAATTTTAGATAGGTTTTTAAGTTTTTTTTATCAGAAATGCGTGATTATTAAACAGTCCTATTGTCATTGGTTTATTACCTATTGCCTTATTGTGTGCTGGTACCTTTTTCAACCACCATACGTCACATTTGGTGGGTTGATATACTTCTATACCGATTTTAAAAAACTCTTCAACCTTTTTCAGATCTGAAAAAGGAATTGGTGAAACCACATTACTACCGGTATATTGTTTACTAAGTTCTTTTGCCTTGTCCGTGCATCTGTTAGGTCTTGCACCTGTCATATGCATCGCTAAACACCTGAACAGACAAAGGTCGTCATTATACTTATCTAAGGTCGTCATTATACTTATCTAACGAATACATACCTTTTTGTATTCTTCAACCATTCTGGAAGTTCTCCTCTTGCTGCTTCTTTGGATTGTAGTCCCAAATCTATTCCCCTATTGCCCTGTATTAGCCAAACAAAAACCTCTACCCATCTTACAAACTTCCACTTTTGTATTTGGTTTGTCTATTTTATCAGACATTATTCGTGTTTGCTCCTTATCTGACAACCAATTTTTAACGGTTTTCATTGATGATAGTGGTTCTCTACCACCGAGATTTTTGTGAAATATTATAGTTATAGGTTTTCCATTTTTAGTTTCCTCCATATGTTCTAGCTTGTAAGAATATGAATATCTCAAATAAAAAGTGGTTGTTAGATACGGAGCGAGTTTATCGGACATGCGTTCAGACTCGTTAATGTCAATGTTTTTACGAAAGGATAATGTAACTACCCATCTTCCCTTTTCTACCTTTTCCAATGTTTCATCATGAGCCCCCAATATTTCTTCACCTTCTTCCACTATCGCGCGAACGATAGATTTTTTCTTATTTGGTATTGGGTCACCTGTGCGTCTGGAATTGGTGCTTGAAGGTTTTATTACACTAGCCCATAACCCCGCAATACTTTCTTTTTGAATTGTGTTACCAATTTCCTCTGCTAGTGAGAGGTCTTTAAAGGCTCCTCGTTTGTGGGCGCGGGTAAACCGCTTCATAAACGCCTCATTCTTTGTGGCGTTTATCAGCTTTGTCAACCCCCTAACTCTCAACCGTTTACTATAAGCAATCCCTAGAGATTCGGCTTCTCTTCTCAAACTTTCTATTTCAGCTCTAGTTTCTGGCGTTATCATATTTTCTGTATATATATCTATGAAATGCATCTGTTCAATTGGACGTGAAAAAAACATGATGTAAATTGTCACGTCCAATTGAATATAAACATATATATATAAATACATATATATATAATAGAGTGTGTGACTTGTTGTAAGACTTTTGCGTGTAAAGACTATCTACGAAGGCATCTATCGAGACGTAGAAAATTTCCTTGTGTCACCCCACAATTTCAATGCCCCAGATGCCCTTGTAAATTCCTTAGTGCCCAAACTCTTTGTAGACATAAGCAACTGCGCTGTCAGGTGGCTAAAGGTGAACGTGGTAGACTAGAGCAGGTAGAATTAGTTGCTGATCTGCGAAATAAATTAGCTATATTGGAGGAGAAAATTGGGGTGTTGGAATATAAACTATCACGCGCGGACGCATTGAATTTAGTTTAAAACTGTGAGATAAAGTGGGGGGGGGGGGTAAAGTTGCAACACCACCTGCAGTAAATTGTGATATTTTATAATTTATCAATTTCTTTAAAAGCGATATCATAGAAATTTATATTCGTAAACGAATCGTTGGGTTTTAACAATTTTATATAATACACCTTAGTTTTATATCCGATACGCATTATCCGTCTTAATATTTGTATTTGCCCATTGTATAGTTCGCATAATTGCCGGTATAATATTGTAAATGCAACGTTTTTATCGGAGCGTAATAAATTACGCTGATATTTCATGTATTCGATATCGCCTAGTGTTTTAAATTTATAGAATTTATATATAGGACTATAACCCCCGTAATCGTAAACTTCTTCAACACAGTCATTATAAGCTTTCAATTCCCATTGTATTTTATTATCCATTTTCTCTAATAATAGTGATATAATTGATAATGTTTTTTCTGTTCAATTTCCAATATAATTGGGACTACAAAACACTTTTTATCATTCAATACCACCACCAACATTTGGTTGGTGGTGGGTGCTACAATACAGCTCAATAACGTTAAAAACGTTGGTGGTATCATTTTGACTCCCTATATACTAAAAATGTTACTTTTTGTGGGTGCTGATACCCACTTTTGTTCGTCAAATTTATGACTACCATTATTTTGAATATAAATTTGAAAATATTCAAAATTTCAATATATTAGGTTTTTACTGTTATTGATTTTTATCAATGTTTTTATGTTAAGGACTACTTTTTATCACATACATTTACCCCTTTGTGTAGAAGCGTTATTATCACCTAATAACGCTTCCAACTTTGGTGGTATCATTTTGACTCCCTATATACTACTAAAGAACATGTTGTGCCTACTGAGTGGGCATGTACCTTTAAAGACGACTTGTAATTACCATGGTTACAAGTACCGTACTAATTTACATATTGTCAGTAACATGTCTTTTCTGTATCCACTAACAGTAGTACTTACTTGTATGAGGCTGTGCCTGAAGAAATGGGGCTTATTGGATGTGTGACCAGTGTACTGTTCTAAAATAGGTCGAGTTTAGATTTGAACCCATTTTTACGTGGGAAGATCTGATTGGTAACAACATATACTTATGATTAGAAATAAGAAAAACTGCAGAAAATAATTTGAATTGTATGAAAATTGGCGATCATAATTATGTGTCTCATTTGAAACCCACACCACCTCTAGACATAAATCCTGGGGGTCGTTTCACTAAACTTCGTATGACTAAAATGTTCATAAGTGCAAATTTAGGATCGTCTGTAAATTTCAATTCATGGATTTACATTTATTGAGCAGAGGCTGCATATGCAGCCTATGCTCAATAAATGTAAATCCAATAATTGTTTACAAGAAAACATTGTTAATGCGAAATTTACAGACTATCATAATTTTGCACTTACGAACCGCATTTTAGTCGTACGAAGCTTAGTGAAACGGGCCCCTGATATTGGCAAGTTTAATACAGACTGTCGTGTATCAGCATGTGACCGCATGTACAAACCAACGGACTGTGGCGAGCCGATGACAACGTCAATGTTGTTGTTTAGCACTAAATCCACGACGTTCCCGACGGAAGCGGCAGGCGTGCGGACATCCCTCCAGACGGCGCTAAAATACGGAAGGATTTTTCCACTTACAATTGTTTTAAACACGAGCGATTTTTCACGAAAAATATTTACAGAAACTGTAAATGATATGCCAAAGGTTGCCGAAAAGTGTTCAGAGAAAATGCGGAATTCAATTATCCAAGTTTGTATATTTCTTGGATTTAATATGTTTAATGGTCAAAAGTAGATCGGCAGGAATACGTGGAACAAACAGTACAGATAGCAAATGATGAGGTACCGTAGTTGCAAACGGTAACTCTTGCAATATACTCCCATACCGTCCGTTGCATACGTTAAGGGAGAGTTACTGTCCGCAACTAATGACGAGGTCGAGGTATGAAAAAAACTTGTGATGGAATTTTTGTTACAAATGGGTACCATGCTGATTTATATATATGATTGTTAAGGCTTTCGGATAGGGGTGGGTACACCCTTTTGATATCATATTACAGCGAAGATGTGTTGAAGGTTCCCAAACGAAATCGAATGCAACATTCAGTGAAAACGATTGTCTTGTACAACGATATGCATATACACTATTATCGTTTGTATTATCTTGTAGGTGTAAACGAGTTTCGTTTAAGTACTCGGTATACAAATATTTAAACGCCGTTTCTGTCAACGCATCGTTTTGACTTCGATTTAATTGCGTTTAATTAAGGAATAAAACCATGGGCTGTTGCGTTTACTGTATTATGAACAACAGTTGGTCTGTTTAAAGTGCGTGGAGTCCGAAGGACTCCTCGTAAGCTTTAAACAAACCAACTGTTGTTCATAATACAGTAAACGCAAGACTCCACGCACATTAAACAGACCAACTGTTGTCCATAACACAGTAAACGCAACTGCCCATGGTTTTATTCATTAATACTGTTGCATTTACTCTATTATGAACAACAGTTGGTTTGTTTAAAGTGCTTTGAGTCCGAAGGACTCCTCGCAAACTTTAAACAAACCAACTGTTGTTCATAATACAGTAAACGCAACTGCCCATGGTTTTATGACTTATATTTACCCTGCATTTTCGGATAGTTTCAAAGATGTAAATAACCATATATGGAATCTTATTGTTTTACGTCTTTTTGTCGCAATTCATGGAACAGCGACGTTGCCGGTCAATAGCGTGACGTTATTGACAACGACGATGAACGTCATGTATTTTAATGACGTCAAACAAACTTTAACGAATCAACAACGTCGCGCGACGTCACGTGGGGCTAATGTAATGTACTGGGATATGAACGCAATACGTTGAATGGACGTTTCCATTATGAATTCAAGGACAGTGTAAATATTGTTGACACGCTTATAGCAACGAAAATATCGTTTTCTAATTATAAAGAAACAAAAACGACGTGTGAACGATGTGTAAACGATACACACGCATTCGTTTGTGGAATGAGAAACAAATGTTGCTGTGACTGGAGAAATGGGGCTTATAGGATTTGTGACCAGAGTAGCTCCTGGAAAAAATAGCACCCTACTTTAGCGTGATAATAGTCTAAATTGATAGATGGAAAAGGCGAGGAGTGTAGATCCTGACCAGACTGTGCCAATGCACATGCTGGTCCATGCTTTTCAGAAGAGTGACGGGTGTTTCACTGATGTAATGGCAAAGAGTGTAGATCCTGGCCAGACTGTGCGGATGCACAGGCTGGTCCGGATCAACACTGGTCAAAAAACCCATAAGCCCCATCTCTCCAGTCACAAATCCGGGCTTTACCTGAAGTTCCCGTGCTCCAGAATGCCGTCAGTCACAAGCTGGTCAAAGGCAATGCTGATGGCTCCAAGTTGGCGCTCCCCCGAAAAGATGTGGCAACATTTTGTCTCGTTATAGAACAATAAGATGCCAAGTCTAAAATTCACGGCGGAGATAGAGACAATGTATGTAATTAGGAACAGCACCGTCGAACATATATATGACGTCTTTTCCATGGTCTGATTGTTATTTCTGAAGCATGACGTGGATCTGTTAAGGTATCTCTTTGCGTTCACCAGTGATGTTTATTATTTTTCACCGATCTTTGACCGTCGATGACCATGAACGTTACTTTCAAAGTTGACTATTTTGACAGCTGTGTCATTTTTATCCCGTCAACACAGTGCGTATGTGTCGTGAAACACGATGCCGTGAAACATTTTTGATATCCGGTCAATACGACCTAATCACTGTGTATGAATATGTGCAGTGGCTGGGATTATTTTTTTCATTTTAAAGCCATCAGTACGTGTTGACGGGATAAATAGAATAGTAGGTTAGTGCCGTGAATGGGAAACATATCTGGCCCGGCTCGGAAACGGGATGTGCTCGGCAGAGCCTCGCCCATCCCGTTTTCTGAGCCTTGCCAGATATGTTTTCCCATTCACGGCACTAACCTACTATTCTCTATTTATTATTTTGGTATTAACTATGCATCATATACATTGAGTTCCGCTTGAATGTAACGAATGGAATGGTGCTTAACGGCCCACCAACACAAAATAGTATCATTTATGGCCAAGCAATTTAGATGAAGAGTAAATTAATAGTAAACGGCAAACCAGACGCGGCAGGAAACCAAACGATTACGGCAAAACAAATACGATGAATGTATGGAGCCCCGCAGGGACATGGATTTATTTTTATTAATTCGTTCCCACGAAATAACAATTCGTTCGCTAAATTTAACAATTCGTTCCCTCGAATTGACAATTCGTTCCCACGATATACCAATTCGTTTCCTCGAATTAACAATTCGCTCCCACGAAATGACAATTCGTTCCCTCAATTTAACAATTCGTTCCCACGAAATGACAATTCGTTCTCTCAATTTAACAATTCGTTCCTTCGAATTAACAATTGGTTCCCACGATATAACAATTCGTGGGAACGAATTGGGAACGAATTGTTGTTTCGTGGGAACGGATTGTTAATTCGAGGGAACGAATTGTTAAATTGAAGGAACGAATTGTTATTTCGTGGGGACGAATTAATAAAAAAAAAAAATTATACGTCCCCTACGGGGCTCCGTAGAAATGAGAAGCATGCATACAATGATAAAATTAGACCAGACAGACAAGCAAATGACTATACTCTGTTTCGCGAAAGCTGCCCAAATTTACGCGGCCATATAAACAATTCAAAAACAATATTTGTTTCGATAATATTAAATTAAAGGAAAATTTAAGAATGAGCCTTCTTTTTATTTCGTGAAATTTGGTCAAATATTGATTTTATTGCGAAAAAACAATTTCCCCATATTAAATCACCATAGACATCTTCACAGAGTGAAGATGTCTATGGGGATTTAACATGGGAAATTATTTTAGAATTTCAGAAATACTGGACCGATTTTTAGAATTTAACTTTTGTTTTCTTAGTTAGATCATTTCCAAGCTATCTAGCTAGATTTCGGAGTCAATTTCTAAATTTCTAATTTTTCGCAATAAAACCAATATTTGACCAAATTTCACGAAATAAAAAGACGGCTCATTCTTAAATTTTCCTTTAATCTAATATTATCGAAAAAAACATTGTTTTTGAATTGTTTATATGGCCGTAAAATATGGGCAGCTTTCGTGAAACGGACAGTAGGGTAAAAACAAAAATATGATTAACACAATAGAAATTATGGACAATCATACAATGATAAAATAAGATTTTCCGATACAAGTTGGTTTCATGGAGAAAGCTAAGCAAACCTGCAATGTTCTCCACCTGGAATAAATCCGCAAGTGAAGTAACATTGAAGTGTTAGCGTCAATATCGATAAAACAAGTACATGTAGGATGTGTTTCACAGTAATTGCGCTGTTGCATGGAATACATCATGGACGCGGCTCACTATTAACACATTGAATGAACTTTGAGCACATTAATTTCACATCTGTACAAGGTGTGCTGCTTGGTAGTGCATGTTCACATTTGAGTGCATGTTCTTACCTACGAAGATTTGCCATATCTCGTGAATAATATTCACAAATTGTGCGAGATGTTCCGTTCATGACGTCGGAGGACAAATATATACTAAAATACTAAGATCTAAAATACTAAGCCTATTTCAACAACATTGCAAAGTATACTTATCTAGCAAAGCATACTTTGAGGCAAAAATTTTCAATTTAAGGATACATTTATTAATTTTTGCTATACTGAATTTATTACATTATCACAGCCATTCTGGCTGTGATTATGTAATAAATTCAGTTTAATAATTATGCATATTTTTAATCATCAAATATATGCAGTGATTAGTTCTATATGAAATAATGCATTTTGGGGAAAATAAATGATTACTCCCTCAAAGTATACTTTGCTAGATAGGTATACTTTGCTAGGTAAGTATACTTTGCAAGTTTGATGAAATTGGCTACTGATATTACATAATTACACTGCTGTATTTATTAAAAGTTCATCGTTGTAAAATTGGCGTGTCGGCCATCTGGCTTTTTGAACGACCACTTATGGCACGATATTGTATTATTTTTTTTTTTTTTTGGCGACATCAGTATCGGTGATAAATTGCGCTGCGATCACGGCGGTAATTCCAGGCGAATTAAATGATGATTATGCCATCAACGTACGCGATAAAAAAAAATTGGAATTAGCAAAAACGATCTGATTATGCATTATGTGCATCAGATATCATAGCGTTATATTGGCTGCAGTCTGTTATTATACAACCAGACGCTCCCCCTTGCGTACATAATTAATGTGTACGCGTCAGCATTATATGACATGCCATGATACATAAAGGAATGAACTAAACTATGTAATTTTAGTATGATTTTGCTATTTAATGACACAGGTATTTCCCTCAACATCGGACGCTTTTCAAGGCAACTTACATATGTATACTCATTGGTGAAGATGCATGTGCACGCAAAGCACACAATCATTTCTTGGAGTGCTTATCTGCCTGTTTTACAGTTAAACATCTCTAAAGCGGACACCCTGGGGTTCTCCCAGGGTCTTCGGTTATGTTCCACTGTATATCATATACAGTTGAACATTTCTAAACCGAACACCCTGGGGGGACCCCAGGTTGTTCGGTTTAGAGATGTTTCACTGTAAAACAGGCAAATAAGCACTCCAAGAAATGATTGTGTGCTTTGAGAACAGGAACACACGTTAACATAATCGATAAATCTAAATTAAACCCACCATAATCTTTCTCGCTGTCCGGTTTAGAGCGGTTCTACTGTATTCCGTATGGAGACAAGCCATGTGATTTTTACCTTCGGACATCTGTGTAATTTCATGAAATACGTTTAAAAAATTTACAATATGTTCCATAAATGGCGTCAAAAGTTGATAAAATGCTCAGAGTACATTCCAAATGCCGCATGTACTCTGAAAATGCTGTCAACTTTTGACTTTATTTATGAAAAATATTGTAAACTTTGTAAAGGTATTTAATGAAATTACGCTGACGTCCGGAGGTACAAAATCACATGGCTTGTCTCATATATTGTTACAGAATCTGACACAACCGTTTAACTACATGTACATCTAGCTACTGTTTCGTCAAAGTTTTACGGCTAAATAACAACGGAAATTATCTTTTTATCCCGTCAACACAGTGCGTATGTGCCGTGAAACACGGTGCCGTGAAACATTTTTGATATCCAGTCAATATTATTTTTGCATTTTACAGCCATTTGTAGGTGTTGACGGGATAAATAGAATAGTAGGTTAGTGCCGTGAATGGGAAAAAATATCTGGCGCGGCACGGAAACGGGATGTGCTCGGCAGAGCCTCGCCCATCCCGTTTCCTGAGCCTTGCCAGATATTTTTTCCCATTCACGGCACTAACCTACTATTCTCTATATAACCGCCTATCCTACTTCAACGCCTATTGTCCACGTATGGAAAGAAGCCGATGGTGAAGGCACAACCAGTCACCTTTGAACGTTTTATTACGACTGTCTAGTACACGTTTTTTCTGTCAATCGAACGTACTTTGAACTACATGTATTAAACTCATTACAGCTAAACAATTGAAATGTAAGTACTTTTTCATCAAGAACCAAAAAGTCACCTTCCCTTTTTTTATTTTATTTTATAAAATTCCATCAAATACTGATTTTATTGCGAATTGAAATATGTACATAGCTTGGAAATGATGTAATTAAGAAAACAAGTTAGATTTTGAAAATCGGTCCCCGAATTCCAAAGTTATTTCAAATAATCTATTTTAACCCCCATGATTTTGTGTTGGCAGTAAAATCAATATTTGATGAAATGTAATCAACAAATATATTTGGGGAGGGTGACGTTTTTGTTCTTACATTTCAATAATGTGCTAAGAGATCGTCGGCAGCAAAAGTGGAACAGACAATAGTGATATTGATCCTCGAAGAACTTTTGAAGACATTTTAACCCTTTCACCCCTACGTAACTGAATGGGCTGCGATATGTTCGTTTTGCAACCAATCCAATCATCGCAAAATGATTTTCAGACTATTCCATTTATAAAAAGGGGGTATTTGTTTTTCTCAAAAATATGAAAATTACTTTCAAACAGTGCAGATCCTGATGAGACGGTTCGTTACGAGCCGGCTCATCTGGATCTGCACTGTTTGCATAAACCGATATAGCGGGCTTTCGGGTTCAAAGGGTTAAATGGTGAACAGTTCCGCCTATTTTTCATCATTTAAAACGTCTCCAAATGTCAACAGGTCGTCTGTGATTACTACGGAAGCCCTGGAGGGACATTTTGACTTGCCACTTGTGACTTACCACTTATTACTTGCGACTTACTACTTACGACTTGTGACTTACGACTTGCTACTTATTACTTGCGACTTACTACTTACGACTTGTGACTTACTACTTGTGACTTGCTACTTACTACTTACGACTTGTGACTTACTACTTAAGTAGTAAGTCACAAGTCGTAATTGCGACTTGCTACTTACTACTTACGTCCGTCATAAAACTTTAACGCTCAGGTAAATGTCTTATAATTTTCCCTGCACGCATTTGCTTCATATTTCATACACGCATTGCTCTAATGCTTCTCTACCGCCCTGTGACAAATCCACGCTCGTCCCGCGCCCACTAAACCCAAGGTCAAGGTGACATACTTAGTGCGTCAAAAACTTTAACGCTTAGGTAAATGTCTTTTAATTTCCGTTTTCTTTCACGTATTTGCTTAATATTTCATACACGCATTACTCTAATGGTCCTTTACCGCCCTGTGACAAATCCACGTTCGGCCCGCCCCCACTAAGACCCAGTTCAAGGTCACATACTTGGTGTTGTCAATAACAATAACATCCTCTAACAAAGGCCCTTTTATAAATACTATCAAAGCAGTAAGTGGGGCATCCGTGTTCTACGAACACATTTTCTAGTTTCAAACTACTTGCGTCTCTGGGGAGGGGGATATGCGCTTGTCGACAAGCGTCCATTTCTAGTTGCATACACACTTGTGGGTGGATGATCGGGAGCACTCGAGGAGTAATTTAACGATCGGGGTTCATTCTTACCGGAATGCCGACTTACATGGTTTGGCCCTCATGTACATATCCGGCCTCCTGATACTTGAGAGCTAAATACTGTTATACCTTATTAAAATGTAATAAGATTAGAGCTAAGTATACTACTTTTGGGGTTGGGGCTAAGTGACTTTGGTGTGGCATGGACATGGCACTAGGTCAGGATATTTCAGAGCTGAATATATATTTTTTGTAAATATTGAGTTCTGATTTTGGGAAATTCCTTTTTATGGACAGGTTAAATACGGGATAGTCGAACCCGTTGCTTAGCTGTTGATAGGCTGTTAAACACCAATACTCAATCAATCAATCATGGAAAGTTTTATAATGTTCAGCATAATTATGCCTTTTGTTACTGTTTTTTGTCGAGCCCGCTTGCGGTAAGCGAGACACATTGATCACAATGACGTCCGGTGTCCGTGCGTCCGTCTGTGCATCCATCCGTGCGTGTATGCGTGCGTCCGTGCGTCCGTGCGTCCGTGCGTACGTGCGTGCGTGCGTCCGAATTCTGCGTTAAAGTTTTTAAATGCCGTGTATCTCTGCAGTCCCAAGACACACTGACTTGAAACTTCATATGCTTATTAGTCATCATCCTTATGTTCATTATGTGTCCCACTCATGCAGCCCCTGTGCCCCAAGGTCAAGATAAAATGACTTAGAAGTTTGCGTTCAAATCTGCGTTAAAGTTTTTAAATACCGTGTTTCTCTGCAGTCCTAAGTCACATTCAATTGAAACTTCATATGCTTATTAGTCTTCATCCATATATTCATTCTGTGACCCACTCATGCGGCGCCTGTGCCCCAAGGTCAATGTCAAATGACTTACAAGTTTGCATTCAAATCTGTGTTAAGGTTTTTATACGACCATTTTTGAAAAACGGTACGTACATTTGTATTATGTTTTACCGCTGGGCGGGCGGGCGGGCGGGCGGGCGGCTGACAGAAAAAGTGCATAGTTCGTGTACACAACTCCTCCGAAACCGCTCACTCGATCGTTCTGAAACTATACACACGTCTTCTACACATATTGAAGATGTGCACCTTGGTGTTTTTAGGCCGAAAACATAATTTTTTAACAAATACATCACCTTTTTAACTTAGTCATTTTTTCTACATTTTTCTATACAATTCTATACAGGGTACAGAGTTTGTGTACACAACACCTCCGAAACCGTTCATTCCATCGTTCTGAAACTATACACACGTCTTCGACATATATTGAAGATGTGCACCTTGGTGTTTTTATGCCGAAAAAATATCTTTTAACAAAAATATCACCTTTTTAACTGAGCCATTTTTTGTACATTTTTCTATACAATTCCATATAGGGTACAGAGTGTGTGTACACAACTCCTCCGAAACCGTTCATTCGATCGTTGGATCGTATCGTTTTGAAAGTATACACACGTCTTCTGCACATATTGAAGATGTGCACCTTGGTGTTTTTATGCCGAAAAAATGTTTTTTAACAAAAATATCACCATTTTAACTTAGCCATTTGTATGCCCCACCACGATAGTGGAGGGGGCATTTAGTGTTACCCGTCCGTCCGTCCGTCCGTCCGTCCGTCCGGGCCAACGTCCGGTGGTTTGAGAGCTTAGGGGCGTGGTTAGGAACACAATATTCCTTTGTAATATTCCGTAACCTCATAAACTCTATTGTTGTTTAGGGGCTTTTTCTTTGTTCTTCAAACAATGGAAATACCCCATAGACCCAAAATGTTGGAACGTCCTTCCGTCCGTCACAAAACATTAACGTTCGGGTAAATGTCTCATAATGTCTTCATCCTTCGACCGATCTGCTTCATATTTCATATACACATTGCTCTAATGGTCCTCTACCGCCCCTGTGTCAAATCCACGTTTGTCCGGCCCCCGCCAAGCCCAGGGTCAATGTCACATACTTGGTGCTTCAAAAACTTGAACGCTATTGTAAATATCTTATAATTTCTCTTTCCAGTCACGGATCAGCTTCATATTTCATATACACATTGCTCTAATGGTCCTCTACCGCCCTGTGCCAAATCGACGCTTGTCCTGCCCCCGCCAAGCCCAGGGTCAAGGTCACATACTTGGTGCTTCAAGAACTTTAACGCTCAGGTAAAGAAAAGAAATTTGACTTAGAATTTGGCCTCATTTATTATCAAAGCAATATGTGGGGCATCCGTGTTCTATGAACACATTTTCTAGTTTCTACATTTTTCTATACAAATGTATATAGGGTGCCGAGTTTGGGTACACAACTCCTCTGAAACCGTTCAGTCGATCGATCTGAAACTATACACACGTCTTCTACACATATTGAAAATGTGCACCGAAAAAATATTTATCTCCTTTTTAACTTAGCCATTTTTTCTACATTTTTGTATCCAATTCTATATCATTTCTACTTTACACATCTCTGCATAAATTAGTATACATGTTTAGCACAACGACAGAAGAAATAATGCTATAGAGTTTCAAATTCTCATTAATGTTTCTTGCCTTGGTGACAGTTTCACATTTCTGCATCTTCACTGTCTGGCCCATATTCGACGGGCGTATTTTGTGACTTACGGCACTCTTGTTACACACTTGTTAACAACCCGTTGGCCCGGCCTTACATGACCTTAGCTGTTGAGAGGCCGTTAAACACCAATAAACAAACAAACAAACAAACAAACATCCTGTTGCAAATCCAAGACCCACCCCTTGCCAATGTCAAGGTCAAGGTCATAAACTTAGTACTTTTGGTTATGGTTTAATTGAAGATATATGACAATATTAGGACTGCTGGGTTGTTTCTATTTCATCACCTATATATGTACATACATATCAGATGTCCTATCTTGTTGCGTTTACCAATATCGGTGAAAATAGAAACCACCCAGCTAGCCTATGTATTTTTGTATGATTTGAGGGCATCTACCTTTATAAAAGGTACAAAGTATTTGAAGGTCAATGTCACATTGGGGGCACTCGGGCGCACAGGCCTGTAATATATTGTATTAATCCGGTTATGAAAACCAATGTTATGGTAAAAACTAGCCCACTAGAAAATAAAAGAATCATTATATATTAGTATTGACGACATTTTATTTAACATTGTAAAGGAAAAGCTGTCAAAATAGTGTTACGGCATCCGGCCATACAACTCCAAGTAATACAATAAGCAAATGTTGCACTACATGTTAATCGTATAACACACACTACACACAATTAACCCGTTGGCCCGGCCTTAAATGACATTAGCCATTAAATACCAATAAACAAAAACAAACACAATTTAACCCTTCCCTTATTGGTTGGTTGGGAGCATGCCGAGGGTAATTCAACGATCGGTATTCATCCTTACCGGTATGCCGACATTACATGTACATGGTTTGGCCCTCGTGTACATTTTCGGCCTCCCGCTAACAAACACCAGGTCAGAATATTCGAATTTCAGGGCTGAATGTATATTTTTCTGTAAATATTGAGTTCTGATTTTGGGAATTTCACTCATTTTTGACAGGTTGAATACAGGATAGTCCAACCCGTTGGCCCGGCCTTAAGTGACCTTAGCTGTTGATAGGCCGCTAAAGGTACATTATCGGTTTTTATCATGGCCCTGTGTGAAGTGGTTTGATTGAAGATATATGACGATACCAGGACTGCTGGGTTGTTTCTATTTTCATTTATATATGTACATAACTATCATATTTATATCTTGTTGCGTTCAATAAGATAGAAAATATGATATTAATGTACCAATATCGGTGAAAATAGAAACCACCCAGCTAGCCTAGTATTATCATATATCTTCAATTAGACCACTTTACCATGTTTTAATTTTTTTTAATATTTCTTCAAACAAATCCTATACAGTAGTGCCCATTTAAACACCAATCAATCAATTTAACTCTTCCACAGCGGGAACCAAAACTTATCGGTTTCTTTTTTTATTTCTATCACATTTATTACTAAAAAACATATTTTTGCAGCAAATGAGAACCGTTTCCAATAGAGACGATGTTCATGTGCTGCCAAATTATGTTTTTGTTAAAGGGACCCTATAGGATTTCTTTTAAATATTTAAAAAATAAAAACATGTTTTCATCATGGCACTGTGTAAAGATATATGACGATACTAGGACCGTTGAATGGTTTCTTTTCACCGATATTGGTACATAAATATAATATTTTCTATCTTATTGAACAAACAAGACATGAAATCTGATAGTTATGTACATATATAGTTGAATATAGAAAACACCCAGCAGTCATAGTATCATCATATAGTTTCAATTAAACCACTTCACACAGGGCCATGATGAAAACATGTTTTTATTATAATGCCCCTTTAAGAATGAATCATTGAACATAAAAAATGAACAGCAGATGACACACTGTAATTCATATAGTAAGGGTTAAGACAAATACATTTGTTCAATGAGTCCTGTCACTTCAATGTACAATTTCAGTCCATCCTCGGCACTGAATGGAAGATGCAAATCTATAGCCCATTTCATCAACATTGCAAAGTATACTTTAGTAGCAAAGTATACTTTGAGGGAGAAATTTTCAATTTTATGATAAATTTATTAATTTTTATTATACTGAATTTATTACATTATCACAGCCAATTTGGCTGTGATAATGTAATAAATTCAGTATAATAATTCTGCATACTTTTAATCATGAAATATATGCATTTGTTAGTTCTATATGAAATAATGCATTTCAGGAAAAATAAATGATTACTCCCTCAAAGTATACTTTGCTAGTAAAGTATGCTTTGCACTGTTGATGAAATCGGCTACTGGTTTCAGCAAGTAGGCAAGTTCTTCAAATTCTGGAGAGCAAACATATCGGTCGGTGCTGTAAAGTTTCAAGCAGACCTGAACATCAGCGTTATCTATTTTCGTTCCATAGTCACGACACTTGCATAATTCGGGAATGAAGAACAAACAGTCTGGTTTGCCTCGAGTTAGTTCATTATTTGTGCGGCCTTATTGTATGCAAGTTCCAGTGCTGAGCTATTCTATCCAATTCTGCTTGAATTAATTGCATGAACACAAATTAAACATTCAACATGCAAGGAATCTGTATCGTTGTACAAGTTCAAATCTATCATGTCTTTAAACAAATTTATCCACCAGTGCACACCTTGTGTTCTTAAGATTCTCCACCATGCTTCTATACGCTGATCAGAAACACTTTTTCCGAACATGAAACTTTTAATTCCGGACACGGAGTCCGGGGAATTATAACGAAAGAATGGTTGAAGTACGCGTAGAAGTGTGTTTTCAGTACCTGTATCACACCGTAAAAGCCTTGGAGCACACCCAATATGCTTCAAAGTTTTTAAATAATATTTTGCGATGAGAGCAAGGCCATTATTGCTAGAGGAAACTTCTAGCCATAAGATTCGTCTACTGTATCCATTAACTGCCCCACTGATACAGAATCCAAAAGGTTTCAGTTTGTCATAACCATCGACGTGCCATATGTAATTTGGCCCTGCAGCCCCGTATTGCCGTCTACACAATCGATGTGCTTTTCGCAAAGCTACGCCATCTGGGTCCAACAGTATCATTGCGGTCATTACGGTGTGTCGTTTAACATGCAGTCCATGATCCATAACCAATCGCCGCCACATTGCTCTATATCCAATACACTGCCCGCTGCAGTCGATTTCTTTTCTTATAGCAGCTAACACATCATTTACTTCTGTGAACGGTGCTGCCCGTCTTACCAACTTATTTGCATTCAGAATCCGTTTTAGTTGACGTAAACTGATTTTCAATCCATGCCGAATTAGCAGGAAACACACGATTTCTACGTAAGCAAAACCTTGCGTGAAGTAGTGTTATATCAGGTCTACTCGAGGGAGTCGTGAATCTGCTGCCGGAACGTTACCAGGTACTACGGAATAGATGGCCGTAATGTGCAGAAGTACTGTCAACAGTACACAACGCTTGTGGTTGTTAGCCATCCTGTTCTGAAAAGATAGAAGCAACTTAATCAAATGCAAGAGAAAAAAGGCTGCATGCTGCTTCTTGAGTCGGAGTAGTCTATAAAACAATAATATCTGAGGATATGTATGTCCGTCATATCGTCGCGATAGAAAATGCTGCGCCGGTCCCAAGGGAATTAGTAGCCATAACGTCAGTAGTACGTCAGAAGTCAAATGTAAGTCGCAAGTCATAAGTCGCAAGTAGTAAGTAGTAAGTCGCAAGTAGTAAGTCATAAGTAGTAAGTCGCAAGTAATAAGTCATAGTAGTAAGTCGTAAGTAGTAAGTTATAAGTCGCATGTAGTAAGTAGTAAGTCGCAAGTAGTAAGTTATAAGTCGCAAGTAGTAAGTCGTAATTCATAAGTAGTAAGTCGCAAGTAGTAAGTCGCAAGTAGTAAGTTATAAATCGCAAGTAGTAAGTCATAAGTAGTAAGTAGCAAGTCACAAGTAGTAAGTCACAAGTAGTAAGTCGCAGGTCACAAGTAGTAAGTCGCAAGTAGTAAGTCGTAAGTCATAAGTAGTAAGTCGCAAGTCGTAAGTCGCAAGTAGTATGTCGTAAGTCATAAGTCGCAAGTAGTAAGTCATAAGTCGCAAGTAGTAAGTCGTAAGTCGCAAGTAGTAAGTCAGAAGTAGTAAGTCACAAGTAGTAAGTCATACTAGTAAGTCGTAAGTAGTAAGTTATAAGTCGCATGTAGTAAGTTATAAGTCGCAAGTAGTAAGTCGTAGTTCATAAGTAGTAAGTCGCAAGTAGTAAGTCGCAAGTAGTAAGTTATAAATCGCAAGTAGTAAGTCACAAGTAGTATGTCGCAAGTCACAAGTAGTAAGTCGCAAGTAGTAAGTCGTAAGTCATAAGTAGTAAGTCGCAAGTCGTAAGTCGCAAGTAGTATGTCGTAAGTCATAAGTCGCAAGTAGTAAGTCATAAGTCGCAAGTAGTAAGTCGTAAGTCGCAAGTAGTAAGTCCGAAGTATTGAGACAGAACGAGCAAGTACGATTTCATAATGTATCAATTTATCCGAGGTCATTCCCTCCCCACTCTCACCGACTCAACTCACCCCTGAAACGAGAATGTTTCAAACCCTGTCTTCATTTGGACGCCACATTAAAAACTCCCTTGCGGTTTACGTAGCGGTCTAACTCACATTGTGATATATACTATTATTGTCTATATATAATGTATGTATATTGATTGAATATACTCGTTTTCTTGATTTTTATCAGTTCAAATATAGTGCCATTTATCCGTGCAAACACACCTTGAAAACCAGGTACCCTAGCCTGGTACAAAATATACAGGAACAAGTCATATGTTTGGAATACGTAATTCAAGTGGACATTTGTGATCATGTTTCTTTAATTATCTATGAAATAAATCTCGTACCTATATTTGTAAGCCGACGTGAAAGTCCTCGAGTCTGCCGATATGCACGCACCACCATTGCTAATCACGACTTGTTCTGCATTGTTCGCGCCATATTTCAAGTCACAAGTAATAAGTAGTAAGTGACAAGTGGTAAGTCAGAAATAGTAAGTCACAAGTGGCAAGTCAAAATGTCCCTCCAGGGCTTCTGTAGATATAGAGAATATTAGTATAGTGTCATGAACGTGAATAAATATCTGTCGAGGCTGAGAAATCAGGATGGGCGAGGCTTGCCGAGCACATCCTGATTTCGAGCCGAGTCAGATATTTATTCACGTTCATGACACTAAAATAATATTCTATTTATCCCGTTAACCACATCAAAGTTGTTCAAATGTCTCTAAAAATGCATTTGTGGCCTCATAAGTTTGTCTTCTGAAGCGACAAGATTATCGTGTTACGTCATTCACATAATGACGTAACGTCATACATAATGACGTATCTACTAGACGTGAACGAGAAAAAATACACGTACCTGCTTTTCACGTCTAGTAGCGACATAGTTGACGGGATAAAACAGATTTTATGGTAAGAAAACGTTTAATAAATTCGTGCCTGCATCACGAGTTTCTTTTCACACACGAACAGTACTTTATCCCGTCAACACAGTGCGTATGTGCCGTGAAACATTTTTGATATACTGTCAATACGACATAATCACTATGTATGAATAAGTGCATCATATCATTCCACATTCGCTCTTTTTACAAGCTATGTGTATAGGAATGAATAGGAATGAATGGCCTTTTTGTGGAATTTATCGGGGTATAAACTTGGAAGGCCTCGTCCAGTATTCCCACGACTTTTCCAAGTTTATATCCCCGATAAATTCCACAAAAATGCCATTCATTCCATATAATTCCATATAATTCCAGCATTTGAAATAAATTCATCAAGAAAATGTGTTTATTTTCCGTTTTCTTAAGAATTATTTTAACTGCGCCTCACGGTTACGGAAAGTA